>JAWZYV010009391.1:0-12103 GCA_038373885.1 Cheiracanthium punctorium
ATCTACTGATAGCGCCAATAAGCTGAAAATCCATATGGCCAATCATTGTTTGGACCTATCCGGAAATCTGGCCGAACTGTCACTGTATTTGGCGACTTTTAGTCGCGAAATATTGTCGAATTTAGCAATGAAATATATTTTCAAAACTGACCACAGCTCGGTTATACCGCTTGTATTTGGAGACAAATCTACAAATCGTAATATCGGTTATATGTCTCATATTTGGCCAGAGATCTGCAAACCTTGATATCCTTAGGGTTACGTACCTCAATTTCAAATTAAATAAATTAGAATGAACTGGTTCCGAAATGTGAACAATTTAGCAGACGTACATGGAAGTCATGTGGTGCCCGCATCAGAATTTTATTTATTAACTTTTGGAGTATGCCAGTACCTTTTTAAATAAGCATATATTTTTTTATAACCATGCTTTACTCAAAAATAAAGTCTTACGTACTGCTCTTACCTCCTGAAAACGAACTAAAACACATTAACTGCAAAACAAAGAAAAAAAAAAATTTTTTTTTCACTATAAATTTACGAACATGTCGTAAGCGAGGAAAAGCCGGATCTTCCTACTAAGTTTATTCTTCGCGTCACCTCTCCAAAGCTAAGATATAAGGAAGAGAAATTATTATCCTCCCCAAAATTTTTCTTTATTCATCCCTCTCTCCCTTTTTCGCATGCATACCCAAAAGAGGAAGCAAAAGAAAAGAAAAAAAAAAAGTAAGATCCATTATCAGAAGTAAGCCGATCAAATAATATATCACGTTCTGCCCTGTCATCAACGGAGTAATAGAACGAATAAGATATGGACAAAAGAAAGGAAAAAGAAAGCAAACTTCGTGAACAGTTGCAAGACAGCAATTTGGATTCGTGAGCTCAGGCACGAGCTGCAGCGTATCGCTAATGCGGTATTCTAAGTCTACGTTCGTATCGTCGTATTAGCTTTGAGGAATGCCAATACTTTCAAGTTGTTAGTTAGCATACCTTTAAAAAGTGGATGTCGTTCATAATGTATTTGTATTTATAATTTTTTTTTTTTAGTACAGGGTACCTGAGAATTGTTGGACCCTTTATAAAATTAAATTTTAAAAATCTAAACACAATAGGATTAAAATGTTAATTGCTTACCAACTGCATACATAACAAAATTGATAGTTTTCGATACGATCTTTGGTGGCTCATGCAACATCTAAACGATATTGGATTTCATTTTCCAAGTATTTGAAAGCATTTGAGGACTTATGGAATGAATGGCAGTTGTGATTCACTGATTGAGTACGTGTAGTCCTCTAAGCAATATCTTTGACATAACCCCACATAAAAAAAAGCCAACGGGGTCAAATCCGGCGATCAAAGAGGCTACTGAATTGGACCACCGTGATTTTTGTAAACAAAAATATTATTTGAGTCTTTTTTTTTTTTTTTTTTTTTTTTGTCTGCTATTTTCCCCAATGTTTAAACGGAATTTTTGAAACTAATTTTCAACTAATTTTTTTTAAACTGATGGGGGGGGGGGTAATGGTTTTAAAGAGTAAGTTTAAGAATTATCAAAATGATTGAAAAATCTCCGATATCTGAAAAAGAATCCAAATTGTAAATTTTTAAAACAATCTTTATTGCGAATATTTGGGGATTTGTAAAACCCCCTTCTGTGTAAATAATAATAAAAAAGTATGTGAGTTCCAGGTAACATCAAGTGTGCCGTTCAATAAGTGTGAATTGTATTTTCAATTTCTGCAGTAAACTTCAATAAAATCAAAGGTACTTTCAAATCATTTTACTTTTCTGGCACTCTTGGATTAAAAGCCTATCCACCACGACAAGGTGGTGCCACATCGGATAGGAAAAATAATCTGGTTTTCATACTCCGGAGGCCAAAAATCGTGTAAAAAGCAGACAGACTGTTAATAGAAGTAAGTGAACATGTCATAATAAGATGATTCTAAATTACTTGCAGCTTCTTCTATTAATAGTGGTTAGGGTTTTAACTGTCCAGAGGCCAAAATCCGCATAAAAAAGGCAGACTGTTAATATAAGTTGCCGAACATTTCTATAAAATGATGCTAAAATTAGTTGCAACTACTTCCATTAACAGAGATTCTGCTTTTAACTGTTCAGAGCCAAAAACCGCATAAAAGACAAATATCTTTTCGGTTTTTCATTTTCCAGAGGCGAAAAACCGCATAAAAAGCGAATAGGAATATTAATATCAAGGAATTTATAAATTGAATTTAATAACTTAAAACTAAGCTACTATGTTACACATTAAATTAAAAGCAAGCAAAAAGGGAACTCAAACGCTTTTTAAATTTTTTCCTTCCCCCCTGCTTTGTTTGAATTTTGGGGGGCTACGGAATACGACGTCATTCCGCTGCACCAGGGATCCAACATAGATCGTCAAAACGCATAAATGTCATGCTAAAAAAGCAGTCGTCCAAACAAAAACTCTCCATCAGATCACATGGATACCATGCCACCAAATTTCATCTCATTCGCCTTAGACTTTTATTTCGTAATGTCTAAGGTGAAATAAAGTCTGAAACAAAAACTCTCTTCAGATCGCCTGGATACTATGCCACCAAATTTCATCTCATTCGCCTTAGACTTTTATTTCGTAATGCCTAAGGCGAAATAAAGTCTGAAATAAAAACTCTCCATCAGATCGCCTGGATACCATGCCACCAAATTTCATCTCATTCGCCTTAGACTTTTATTTCGTAATGTCTAAGGCGAAATAAAGTCTGAAACAAAAACTCTCTTCAGATCGCCTGGATACTATGCCACCAAATTTCATCTCATTCGCCTTAGACTTTTATTTCGTAATGCCTAAGGCGAAATAAAGTCTGAAACAAAAACTCTCCATCAGATCGCCTGGATACCATGCCACCAAATTTCATCTCATTCGCCTTAGACTTTTATTTCGTAATGTCTAAGACGAAATAAAATCTGAAACAAAAACTCTCCATCAGATCACCTCGATACTATGCCACCAAATTTCATGTCATTCGCCTTTATTTCGTAATGTACGAACAAAAATTTACACATTTTGTAACAATCTTCACAAAATCTCAGATTATAATCAGTTTAAAAAAACTCTGCCTATAGAGCTTCTATCATGCCGCCAACTTTCATTTCGATTGTATCAGCCAGTTTTACGTGATGGGAAAACGTGTCACTGATAGAATGAAAAAGTGACGAAATTACAGAACGACCCAGATATATATATTTTTTTAGCTGTCGTAGTTGGTTGCCTTCTGTTAGCCACGGATAGAACAAGCAAAAATTTTTAGTTGCAAGTAATGTACGCACAAAAGTCTAATTTTGTTTCTATAGATATGAAATGGAATAATTTTTCATGTATAAGCTCAAACTTCTTCGGTTACCAGATCAACGAGTATACTTCAATGTTGGATGAATATTGAATTATCCTTAGATTCTTAAATTATGTATTGAAAGTATAGATCTTAAAAAGACAACTTGCATGGACGCAAACTTGAGAGATTTGCATACATTGTCTGGAAGAACTGCAGTATATAAAATTATTACTCCCCATAATTTGGTTATCTAAGGCCGCAGTATTCTGGAACTTAAATCGGGACTCGTAAATTTCTGTTTGTAAGATAAAATGTCATTTGATGGCTAAATCGGGAGGGGAATCGATTACATCGAGAAAAAATAACTTCTAAAAATAAAAATAATTTCACTTGAACGTCTTCATACATACAGCGGTGTCTAGCAAAGAAAATACTGATTCCAAAGTTAAAAATCTCAAAAACACACATCAATAGAAGGGTGCAGAAACGGTATATTTTTAATCTAAGCTATAAAATATATGTATATATATACACAGTTCTGTGTATATATATACATATTCTGTGTATATATATATATATATATATACACACAGAAGTTTTGAAGTACCAGTAGTTACAAAAACCGCTAACAGATGGCGTTGTATTCGCAGGCCTCCATAATGGAATGGCTTCCATATTATCCCGATCTGATTCCTTGTGACTGCTTTATATAGGGCGAGCTTGAATGTTGATGTGTGTGGCATGTTTCCATTGAGACATTATATAGTGTGATAACAATCATTATTCGTTTGCGACACCTCTGTATGTCGAACAGCTGACATTTTGAAAAGATTATTTTGTGACTGCTTGCTGAAAATAAGATACTACTCACACATACCAATCGACAATTAATTTTGACGTGTAACACAATCTGTTAGTGGTAGCTTAAGGAAGGGGGGTTTTGGGTGCTTTAACCGCCCTTGTCGAAGATTTTTGAATATTAAGTCCATATTTTAATTTACAACATAAAGATTAAGTCCATAACTCATTCTCCCCTTAAAGAAAATCTGTGTACACCGCGCTCTTTTAGCAGCTATTGTAACTAATATTTCGAAACTCCAGTAAATTTTTTTTACACGTTACCTAATAAATAAACATACCTTTTGCTACATTTTTTTTTCTGTCCATTGTTTTTGAGATATGTAATTTTGAAATCCGTATGTTCTTTGCTGGAATACCCGGTACATTGCAATATCTTAAACTATTTTTAGTAACAAAATTAAACGATAAGTTTTATACTGTCCAGCTGTTACAAAAATTCATATTTGAATAAAAATCTGGCGGAAAAAGCCATTTTACAAGCGCTGTGTATCTTTTAAATTTTTATATTGTTCAAATTGATTTTAATAACTTTTACACTAGAATAAAAGTACATTTTAAATTAAAGCTGAAGTAGTGAGGAGCACATTGGATATTTCTTCTTTAAAATAAAATCACAGATTATCCAAAAAATAGCTCTCACAAATACTTTTCCGCAAACAAAGTTTTTTTTTATATAGCTGCATATTTAATGCACTATTGCTTGCGATATTTGCGAGGTAGAGATATCTGGGACAGCAGTATGCACTAGAAAGAATATTTGTCCCTGCATATTTTATGGCAGACATGAAAACATGTCACTACTAACTTCCAAAATACCGATGTAAATGCCAAACAAAGTGTTTTATAGAAAGTACATTGAATATTATATGAAGCTACGAATAAACGAAAAAAAGCTGGGTTTTCTTGCATGAATATTTTTCTTACATTGTTTCGTTTAACTCAAGTGTATAGGTTGATCAACACTGAGTACTGTAGAAAGAAATACTGAAATGTTCTTCTACATTCTATCTCCCAGGATTTAGGATTACTTTTTCGTTGTTTGTTGAAGGAGAAAAATATTCTTGGAGAAAATCCTTGTGCAGATGCTTTTTTTTTTAAATCTTTGACAGAGCTTAATCGAAAGGTTTGCTTGCATATCCCCCCCCCTTTTAATCCCTAGTATAATGCAGTATACAGTGTGTCCATGGAAGTCCGCCATCACCTCAATGATTTCTGAATGGCGAAAGCTCTAGTCATAAAAATGGAGTATAGGTACAGTAAAGTTGCTATGCACTATGCAAGAGAACCGCTTACAGCGCCACCTGGGTGCTAAATTTGGAGTTAGTGGTTTTATCTCAAAAACTGTGCGAGATACGGGGAAAATGGCAATTACAAAGTTGTTCATCATCATCGATTTATTAAAAAAAGGTATCTTGAACACTTTTAATATTAAAAATTGAAGACAAAATGCAAGACGTTAAAGCGTATTACTGATCCTTTTGCAAGCGTGTCACCAACCATATTATACAGCTTCTATCAGGAATTGCAGAGCTACGTCCAGATGTGTATGGTGCTGACGGAAAACACGTTTAGCTTGAAGGATAAATGAACTTAACGTCAAGGAAGTGCAGCTTCGGATAATTCGACCAAACAAATGTGCGTTTATGCCTTTTATTTGTAACATTATTGGGCGAAGCATCATGTGCAAATTAAGGTGTCTTTTTTCTGGATAATACTGAACAGCTTTGTGATTGACGATTATCACGTACCTTGAATATTTTTTATGATAAGAATAATATATCGAAATTTAGCCACCAGATGGCACTTTAGGCGGTTTCCATGGAAAGCGCATGCGAACTTTACTATAACTAGATTCTGTTTTTATGACTATAGCTCTTGCCGTTCAGAAATTATTGGGGTGACAACGGACTTCAGCGGGCACACTGTACAGAGCTGGTAAAACATTGAATGAAGCTTATGGTCTGACTCGATAAATTGCAATAATTCTCATACTAAGTTTCGCTACTGAAAAGGCTATAACTTTCGAAAAACAATGGGCAATTTTCGGAGGTTAGAGAACACCATTTCTCCATATAAACGTATGCGTTTTTAAGAAGATAATAATTCAACTGTTAAAAAATGACTCTGCCATTTTGAAAAGTTATTATTTTCTTTAAGACTTTATTTCTTCAAACTTAATGTGAATAATTAGTTTAAGAACTATTATCTCTTTTCGTTAAATTGTTAGCGTACGTTAATTTAGTTTATCAACACATTGTGAATAATACTCGTTACAGTTTTATTGATAGGTTTGTTAAACATTCATATTTCAGAAAAATCTACTTTCCTATGAAGAAAACCTACATAAAAATGCATAAATTCAATATTAAAATAAGAGACAGATTAATAGTTGATACTTTTTTTTTTCAAGAAAAGTTTCACATCCATCAGTTGTTTTCCTTTAATATTCTTTTATCTGTACTGGTCTTAAAAATTGGAGTGATAAAAGATTGACATATCCCATTATGGAAGGGTACTCTTAAAAGAATGCAAATCGAATGTTTTTTAATCAACTATTTCCTAAGTTATTTTTTATTGCTACTGTGAAAACAGAGTTCAATTGGATTCAAATTGGAAAGCACAACGGGGAAACTTATATAAACATTAAACCTTTTTAGTGAATAACATCCGAAGATTGGTGAATTTCTTTTAGAAAGAAGAAACAAGATGTTTTCTACATGAGAATACGCAAAATTTGAGAAAATAAAATTTTACTAGGCACAATTCAATATTCATATAGATTACTTATTTAACCATGTTCTGATGCAGATTACATATATAACCACGTTGTGATGCAGATTGCATATATTTCGACTCTAAAAATATTTCTTTTTGTTTAGTTTGTGTAAATCAAATATTCTGTTTTTCAGTTTTATTCATTTCCCACTTCGCTTTTTTGCTCGATAAAAAGTACCTCCGTTTCTATAGTGTGACCGACGGTGTGTCTGCTAATAAAGGTATCTCCCTTCTAAATTAAATATCGGTTTATATACAACTAGCTGAAGTACCCGTTCTTCGCACGGGAATGAATGGACTTTTTGATATTACGATTTGTGGTGATTACTATTCATTGTAATAAGCAGATATAGCAAAATGGATATCGCGTTATATTGTGTCCAATAATCATGCATACCGAATTGCAAGGCAATCGTTTGTACAGTGCAGAAGGCTATGCGGCGTAGCGCAATCTAGTGGCGAGTTTTAGCAAAACCGATACGGCGAAAATATTCTTCGCATTCAGATATCGATGTATACGAATTTTCATGACTATCGGCTGGACAGTCCTGAAGTTCATGTGTTGACGCGACATCTAGTTGTAAGTTATAGGAAAATGGATAGCGCCAAACTCTTCCCCGTGTTCAAATATCTATGTATACTTATTTTCATAGCGATCATTTGCACAGTCAAGAAGTGATACACTGCAGGGCCATCTAGTGGTTAATTAAAGTAATGATTTGCTACAGCGCCGTCAAGTGGCGAGTTATAGGAAAATGGATAACACCAAAATATTCTCATTGGTCAAATAGCTATGTATACTGATTTTCATAGCGACCGTTTGATTGGTCAAGAATTTGGCCTGCTGCAGCGTCATCTAGTGGCGAGTTAAAATAATAATGCATTGCAGTGTCATCTAGTGGTGAGTAACATCAAAAGGAACGCAGTTAGAATATATTCTTCGTGCTCAAATGTGTAAGTATAAAAAATTTCATGCCGATCGGTCGAACGGTATAGAAGTTGATGCGTTTCAGCGCCATTTAGCGGCAAGTTACAGCAAAATGGATACTGAAAAATATTCTCCGTGTTCTAATATTCGCGTGTACCAAATTTCATCGAAATCGGTTGGACGATATTCGCATAGCAAACGGCTAAACGGAATAGAATTCGACGTTGTGCTGCGGCACCAAGTGGTACGTTAAGGAAAACGGATAGCATAAAAACCTTATCCATCATAAAAGACTTAGGTGAACCAAATTTTATGGTGCAACTGTGCTCAACGGTGCTGGAGTTTTTCAACCTCATAAACACATACCAACATTCATTTTTATCTATAACCAGTGTTATTATATATACCACTCTCAAATAAAATCCAGTTTCAAATCTAAGCCTCGCCAAAGTGCCAACATACGCCATTTTGCAAGAGTTTTTTCAGGGAATCATTCGAAGCATTGACTTAGCAGCAATCAATATCGGAAATGGTTCGAACGCCAAAGAGTAAAGCACGCATTTATTTGAAAAGTGGAATCCCTTAATACAGCCGAATTTTTTAAAATTATCAACTATAATGTGTTTTATTCATAGTTACTCCGATGTACTAAATGAGAAGATTTCAATTTTCTGAAATTTGGCGGAATTGCCCCAACTTAAATCAATGTACTCAATTGGCGAGAATTCTGCAGTTAGATCGCTTGAAATCCCTTAATAACTGCATTATTTCTTCACGGATCATTAAAATTTAACGCTGTATTCTAATAAAACCTTTGCACTTTTTTTTCAAAAATCTATTTCCTTAAGCTCTCAATAAATTGCGCCAAGCCGAAAACTGTGCAAACCGCTAGAACTCACTTACTCAAAATCGATATTTCAGCCACTTTATTTTTTCACCAAACTAAAAAATTTTACATATTAGCCTCGGAAATCTTCAATTCTTATTGTTTTGCGTATAAAACATTTCATTCCTGCTCCGATTTCCCATGCACACGATATTATAATTTTTAAAAAAATAACCTTACGAATATAAACTAACAAAAAAAAATCATTATTATTCTTTTATTTTTACTTTGAGAATTTAAAACATTTCATTGGGCAAAATCGCCACACATGGCAACCACGATCCTTATTTCACACTTTTTTCACTACAGGGGTTACAATTACGGAAAGCTTTTTGCGTGGAGAACATAAAAAATCTCTTAAATTCCGGGAACGGGTGGACTTTCAAAGTTTTAAAGTGGACTATGATTTATTCTATATTATTTTACATATCTGTGCAAAATTTCAGGCTGATAGGTCCATTTTTGTGGATTTGTATACAACTCAAATCCACAAACAAACAAATAAACAAACAAACAAACAAACAAACAAACAGAATTTCATTTTTATTTATAAGATGAACCTAATTTTGGTGTTTGAAGGTCAGTAGCAGAGAGACAACACACTTTTATGAACGGGCACAACTTACTTGACTTGACAGACGACTAATTGCAAATTCAAATGCGGTTTAAGAGAACAAGAAACGGTCTGCGATTTTATTATTTATATATCCATTTTTGTGGATTTGTATACGAATCAAATCCACAAACTAACAAACAGAATTTCATTTTTATTTATTTACAAGATTTAAGATAATGACTCAAAAAACTACGTCAGTGTCATTCACTATCAAAAAAATGGAAAGCTTAATGGTTTGCAGAGAACTCCTGGCTTTCAAAATGTCTTATTTCTACATAATACTGTTTTTTAGGCTCAAGTTGTAGCATTAAATACCTAAGACACTACATGAAATGGAGCACCATCTATTTCTTTCCGAACATGTGCCATATAAGGAAAGTATTGTAATCATGAAAAAATTCGACTTCGAGATTTTGGTGTATTTACACGTTTTGAGGTCTTCTGAATTCATTTATGCTATTTTCAAGAGATGTTTTTAAAATAGCTGCGCACCCGCTCTTCATACGGGAAGAAGGGAATATTTTACTACTAAAATCATATCTGCATGTGACAAAACAGAATTTCATTTTTAAAAAAGTTCAAGTAATCTCCTCTGTTGAAATTACTGCGGGATATATTAACGCAAATTAGAATTACTTTTCGTTTAGTTGGTTGTATGACAACCGTTGAAAAAGGATAAACACTTTTAATTTCATGAAATATTTATTAACGTGGTACATTGCGATTTATTCATATTATCTTTACAAATCTAATAATACTACCTATTACGTACATTAATACTATCTATACTCGCTTCTCCCTCTTCAAGGCTCCCTTAAAAGAAACAGCTTAGATTATTTGGCCTCAATGGGATCTTGTGATTCTGTGGCGATTCTTTGTAATTTACGCATTAGCATAAATAATAATCATTTCACATAATGGTTGCCATTAAGGAAACTCTCCATATATATTTAATTTATACATAGTTTTATAAGATTGGCGTATTTAGCGCCGCAAACCATTTCATCTTACTGTGTATCTGTACTGATATCTTTTATATCCTCCATAGTCCTGTCTCCTGAAAAACATCAAACTGTGTAATCTCGAGGAGCTACTTATTCCCATTTTAATTGTGGCAGGGCGTTAGAGTTGCAGAGTTTACAAATTTCACGCATTTTTTTTTAATTTATGACGTCACTGTTTGACTGCCGTAAAGGATACCCCGGTAGATTGAGGGAGTTAATTTCGATATTTCGCATAATTGTTTTCAAACGGTATCATTAAAACTTTGCGTTGGACCTTTATGGAGGAACGTAATTCAACGTTAAAATAAAACTATACTCGCAACCTGCATGCGTATGTTAGGCAACGCCTGCGCTAAATTAAATGCCAAAAATAAAAATAGTAAATAGAAAAATTTTAATATATCGCGCTTTGAAACGAACTTTGTAACTTTTAAAATGAACATTTTCAGCGCCGTGAAAACATTTCAATTTTTAAATAAGCACCGGATTAAAATACCACTTCTAATAATAATAATCGTGAATTTCTTTGTTTATTTCTACAGTAAATTTTATTCAAAATATCGTCTCCCTGTGTTGAAAATAGAGCTGGAATAAATGAGTTAAAATTATGGCGTAAAGTTTACGTATCTTAAAGCATTTGACGTCATAGATCCTCACTTGCGAATTGAAATTCTGATATCCCATTTAAAAACTCGATTGGTTGAAAAAACCCTTTTTTCTAATCCTTTCTGTGGCAACAACCGAACATAAATTCTCGTGCCGTGATCGCAATGTAATGAATGGCGTAAGATCGCGTTGATGCTATTAAATTCTAAACATTAGGCTGCATTAAAATTCGTAAAAAATCATCTAATTTACATAATTTTTTCGTTTATATTTTAAAAGAGAGAGAAAAGAATGTTTCATGATTTGTCAAAATATCTAAAAGTTATGACGGATAGAATTCAAGATGCGACAGTTTTAAAATTATTTTACGAAAAAAAATCGCGAAGCAGATGTTTAGTAAAAAAATTCCTAAAAATCGGTAAATCATGTTACGTATTCAGAACAAACTGTTTTTAGAAGAAAATTTCTTCCTCTATCCGATGATACAAATGCCGTTTTGCTGCGAGCGTAATTTCCGCCGTTATTACGAATTAGGTGAGAAAAAGTGCCAAAAATCGCATAAAACATAAAATAAAAAAAAATCTAGGTCGAATTTTGAAAAAAATCGCTTCGAGGTGCACAACTACATATTTACATCTTCCCGAGTACCAAATTTGGTGTTTCTAGGTGTAGCCGTTTTTCCGTAACGCTGCCGACAGACACACACACACACAGACACACAGACACCTTCTTTTATAATAAGTAGTAGAGATGTAAATTCTGGGTGCCTGCTTGTCTTAAGCTGTCTGGTGTTGCAGGGTTGCCAAGCTTCTGTAACGGCGCTCGGCAAATTATGGCACTCCTGCTTTTGCGATATGCTTTCGACAGTTTATTTCAAATATTTCATATGCGTTACCCCAACACGTCACTTAACCCTTTGAGGTGCAACCCTTTCCCAATGCTGCGCACAGCCAGCTGTCGTCAAAAAAGGGTCTCTAGGTCTGTAGCACGCGATGAACGTTTCGATCGTCCGCCATCTTACTGGTAGTTAAGTCCAGCGATGGCAACGGCTGCCTTTTTTTCAGCATTGGGCAATCTATCCAGCTGTTCTCGCATTCTTTATCATTT
>JAWZYV010009393.1:0-427727 GCA_038373885.1 Cheiracanthium punctorium
TAATTACCATAATTAATTAACGTATATCTCGGAAACTATCCATCGGAGCGCGTTTTTATTGATTCTCGACCCCCCCTAGACGTAAACCCCCATCGATACATAAAATTTCGAATACTTTGACACCAAACTTAACCTTTTAATCTTACAGGCCCAGGGGGTCATACGAAGCTCCCCTGTATTTTCATTTCGGGCAGTTTAAACACTAGTTTTACTCGAGCAAGGAGAGAGAGATGCTAACTGCCCGAGAACTCAGCGGAGAAGAAACAAGAAACCCGATGAATGGGTGAAGGGTGTTTAAATAGTACGGCTTTCGGCGCAGAGAGAGGGAAAATTTCTTTAGTTGTTTTATTGATTCAAGATTGGAATCACTGATTCGAATCATCGAAGTAGTGAGTGAGTCGAGATTTGAATCAGTAAAATGAGTCGAACCGCCCATCTCTATCCTACACTAATGCTAACGCTATCCGCTATCCAGAGTATTTTGACCAACCACGTTTCGGATTTTATGCGTGCGCATGTGCTTTATTGCCCAATGTCATATAACGTTAGCGTTACCGTGAGTGAAACCCGGCCTGCACAAACTCCCCAATAGTCGGCCACTAACTCGTCTTCCTAGATTGTCCCAAACATATGTATTGATTTCATGTCCGGAGAATACGCTGTACATTCCATTCGTACGATTTCTTCCTCGAAAAGGAAGTCATTTACCAAACGCGCACGATGTGGCCTGCAGTTGTCGTCCATTAGCATGAAGTTATCTCCAATTGCTGCAGCGTAAGGGACTACAAAAGTTCTGAGAATCTCATCCCTATATCGATGGTCGGTCGGAGCTCCATTGCGAATTGTGGAGATCGATGCGCCCATCAATGGAGATACTAGCATAGACCATCACTCGCCCACCGCCAAATCTGACATTTTCCAGCACAAAAACAGGGGAGTTTCTATTGCCACGATCCCTCCAGATGGAAGTACGCATAGCCATTCGTTTCTCGTCCAGTTGACATGCTCTGTTGCCCACTCCTTGCGGGCCCTACGATGCCTTGCTGTTAGCCTAACTCATACCATTGGTCGGCGAGCATACAGACCTACAGCGTGGAGTCGGTTGCGGGCAGTTTGAGTTGAAACTCTTGTGCCAGTTGCCGAATGAAGTTGTTGTTGAAGAAGAGTGGCATTCATATTTCGGTGTCTCCGAGCCGTCAGCGTTAAATGTATCAATCTTCATCAGGCGTTGTTGCAAATCTACGACCTTGCCCTGGTCTTCGTCTTGCATTTCCAGTCTCAGATCCTTGTCCTCATTTACAGTTTCAGATCCTTGATATCACACTTTGTGCGACTCTAATGGATTCTGCTACTTCGACTTGTGTTTGGCCCCCTTCTAACCGACCAACAACTCCCCAAGTTTCTTATTCAGTTAAAATCCTTCGTTCAGACATCGCACTCATCGACTCATCAAAACAAAGCTTTTACGGGACTTCGATCATTCTTTTCCACTTTATCTTTTATTAAGTTGAAGGCCGAATTTCATTCGCTGCCACTAAAGCGTGGTTTTTGACGTCAAACTAAAAATTTGCATACTGCGAAGTTTGAAAATGTGAAAATTTGCATTTTTGATTGTCTGTCTTCTTCCATTTTCTGCAAAAAAAAAAAAAAAAAAAAAAAAAAAAAAAAGAAAAAAAAAAAAAAAACTGTTGTTTTATATAAAACTTACAAGATCCTTTAATTGTTTTGAGTAGTGAAAACCAAAAATCTCATCAATTTTTTTACAATAATTACAAAAAATAACAGTAAACTTTGATGCGCATTTTTTAAACAGATTATAAATAATCAGCTTCTTAGACCGCATTCGTAAACGCCAAACGAGTTGCACTCGTGCAACGAGTTTCTATCTAAGGTGTTCGTAAAGGAAACTGAGTGCTTTCAGTTTAAAAACTAGAGCGTTCGTATACAAAACTGAGTGCAATTAGTTTCAAACGAAGTAAACTGAGAGCGAATTAGGTTCGTTGAGTTTGTTTAAAAGACTACTTTCTGGGCGTTGTTTTTGTTTAGAAATGGCGTCCGTTGTTATGGAATAGTATGATGTTATGAAAAGTATTTTGCGTTTGAAGCTGCAAATATTAGTTTTTCGAAGAGGAAATTGGGGCATACGTTAGAAATTGCTACGAAGGTACAACTGCGGAAAAAAAAGTCCCACTTGCTCTTTATTTCGCCGTCATTTGTCGTACAGTAAAGTTATATATACCATTCGTTTGCAAATAACGCGTACTTTAATTTACTATTAATTTAATTTGCATCAGGGGCCGTCTTCATATTTAATTCTGCATCAACTTCGTTTTTATCAATGGCAACTCCATATTTTGACTTTATTAAACGAAAGAAAACCTTCAAATTATCCTAAATATAAATTTTCACCAATTTTCTACGATAATTTCCGGGGATATTGCGAATTAATTTTTGCGCGTTTTTAAGGGACTTTCTGCAAATTAAAAAACGCTATTTGTAGGTTGCGAACTTTTCGCCTTTCATTAATTACGCTCGCGAGAGTTAAAAGAAATTAATATTACTTTCAAGGAAAATATTGTTTCCATCTCTCTTAAAGTTTTTTGTACTGAGAATATCAAGGGTAGAATAGAATATTTAGTCTGTGGTCCAAATGACCCGTGAGTTCATAACTTCCTTGGTTCGTACACATGATTTAAGGGGGAAATGCAAAACGACTGCTCACGATTTTGAAAATCTTTGTAATTTTGAAATCGTTATTGAGTATTTCCGTTGATGGTTCTCTTAGACAGGTGAAATGATCGCTGATCTCTGCTCTTCTGACTTCAAGCTTGAATATTACTCAGCCATGGTCGAACTTGAAGAATGATTTCCTGATAGAAAATTTATTTTTTTGAATTTCATGTAAAACCACGCAATTACTTTTTTGCCGACCGAATATTATCACCGTGTTTGTTATTTCACTTTCTTCATTTAATACTATCGTCTACAATGTGCAATATTCTTAAGACTTTTGGCGGTGTTTTAATTTATAGTTAGATGAAAATTTAGACAGAAAAACGCGATTTTGAATGTTTGATAAAGTATGGGGAAGTCCAAAGACCTAATGTTTCCGATATTAAAAAAAGTCACATTCACGTCTGGAAAGTTGAGGAAGTTAGTTTTTCAGAAATAGGACGTTGTATTAGAAGGCATACATCTACTGCATCTAATTCTATAGCTGGAAAATATTTCATTTTGGGGAATATGGTAGCGGACGCAACAATACACGCTTTAGAGGTTATAGAATCCCTATCAAACTGTAAAAACCTCTAATTTATTTGCTTCAAAATTTGATATTTTTAATACTGATATCTTTTACTTTGTTTTTGCACAAAATAAATCCAATTTACGTTTATTTTATGCAATTTTCAAAAAATTTTCACTTAGTAAATTTATATATGGTCTCTTAACTCATGAAAATAACACATTTTATTTAATATAAAATAAACTACTGAACGTAAAAATTTGAAATTTTGCACAGCCATGTAATATTAATGTCCGCATCTATTTCCATCAAAATTTGGCTAGGTCGCTATTCATAATTTTTTTGAATATTAATTTAATAATAATTCATAGTCATAATTTGTTAAAAATCTCAATAACATTAAATTATGTTTGGGTCGTTTAGTTCTAATAGTACGAATAAAAATCAGCTTCTTACTACCAATATTATATGAGATTGAATTGAAGTATGAAAAATATTTAACATAGGGGGAGGGGGATTTTGGGTGCTCATAACTCACTCATTTTCTGTCCAAATTTATTGAAAATTGGTGTCCGGGGTTAAAATGAGCTAAATTTTTTAAATATGAAGTGATATCTAGGGGTTGCTATTGAGAAAAAAAAAGTTGGTGCGAATTTTAATATGTAGATGGCCCCTTATACAATTTTTATGCATAGCAAATTAAAGTGTACGTCAATCGTAAACGATTGGTATCTGTAACTTTGCTGTACGACGAACGACGGCCGAAAAAAGTACAAGTGGAAATTTTTTTTCCGCAGCTGTACATACTTTTTCAAAGGTAATCATTTTCTTGTATTTTTCATTTTAGTAAATTCAAAAATAACATGTTTTAGTGTCGAGATTGAAGTTGATTTAAACTGTTATTTGCGAAATTTGAACTTCTCTTGCTAAATACTTTTGAAAGAATGAAGTTTAAGTTGAAATTTCTAAATTTTGATCTGTGCACTTCAATTATGGCCACTCTTTCTTTTAAAAATCCTGTTGATTTTATATTGAGTATGTGCTAAAAACTCTCCTCAGCAAAGTTAACGCATTCGCGAATTGTAAACAAATACGTCTCCTAGGCGACGAAACTAAATAAACTGAAGTTGTTCGTAAAAGCAAAAGAAACTGATAACCACTGACAGCACTAAACACACGCATTCCAGTTTTCTTACGAAACCTCGTGCAAAGAGTTTGTCGTTTACGAATGCAACCTTAGATTTCTTGTTTACAAGAAAATTTAATTCGATTGCATTACACGTGCATGCACAAGTAAATACATTTTTTAAACAGTTTTCGAAGATGTCTGTTCTGATATATGTGTATCTGTAACAGGTCCTATCAGATAGCTTCTGTTTTACCATGAGAAATCCCACTGTTCTATTTTGGGAAACGTTTTTATCTAAAAATGGAAAGTAGATGCACATGATGCATCCAATCTTTTTTTTTCCCCCAAGTACAGCAGCAAAAGATCAATCACGCGTTAAGTTCCACAGCTGTCATCACTCAACCAAAGAATCGCATATATTTACATCCGAACCTCCAATTGAACTTTGCATTGACACATAAATAACGATCCAACCTAAATATCGTTTACTTTTCATTATTTCTTTGAGAGATGACTTTTAATTTCAAAACTTTACTTATGAAATATGTAATGGAGCCACCGTAAATTTAACAACCTAAAAAGAGAGTAAAGTATATCGACTTGTAACTTGGGTATTTTAAATTGATCAAACGTCTCAAATTTCAGAATTTTTTTCGATTTGTCTCCAAAACAAGAAAACAGCAGTTGGGAACAATATTTCAATAATAATAATTATTTCTTAATTTTTTTTTATTTATGTTGTTTTTTATTTCAAATTTTAATAATGCTTTAGTTAAATAAATATAATCTCTTTCGCAAAGAACCCTGAGTTTGTAAAATGCCTCCAGTTTTTGTTTCAGAATTTTGTGCACTATATTGATTTATCCCCAATTTTTTGTTTAAAAATCCGGTCACCTTACGACACTTACACGAGCCTCATCATGGATGAGTAGTTATGCCACTCGAAATGGTAGACGGAAAGTGCATAGTTCAAAACCGGGTCGCGTAAGCCGACTTAATCGTTCGGTGTGTTTCGTGGTTTTCTCCTTAACTTGCGTAAATACGGGTTAAGACCCCTTAGAAAGACCACCATGGATTGCATCCCCCCCCCCAACGTGTTGTCCTTCTGACGTGGATTTATAAGCGAACTTCGAGCCAAGCACACAAATCCGAAATAAATGTTACACAAAACAAACAAACGCATATACGTCCCGATCAATAATTGCTTAATCGTTTGTAATTGAAAAATTTCGTTGACCAGAAAAACATACACATGCGAGTATTCACTCATAAGTAAGGTGACCATACGTCCCCAATTTTCGAGGACAGTCCCCAATTGCTGTGTTTTTTTGCGTTTGTCCTCGAAAAGTAAAGAAGCAATTGAGGACCCGCATTACCCGCATTTTTAGTTATTACATTGTTTTTTAATTAGATTAGTGTTAATTATTTCATTAATTATAAAATGTCCCCAATTTTGTTTCAGAATTGGGGATATGTCCTCAATTCTACGTTCGAATATATGGTCACATTACTCAAAAGAATCCCCATTATTGAAAAAGTGATTTAGCATAATCATCAACAACCAGTGGCTTAAACCAGACCAGGGCCGGCCCAAGGAGGGTACGAATGTAGGCGATCGTCTAAGGCCCCGCTCCTGGGCCTTTTTTTGCTATCACATTAGACCGAGCTTGGTAGATGGTTGTGATATATCCCGAAAAAAGCCGAGAAATAAAGCTAATATGTTCTAGCAGTGCTACTAGTAACTTACATAAGACATGATAGAAAAGAGGACCTGCGCTTGCACTTCGCCTGGGGCCCCGCAGGCCCCTTGGAACGGCCCTGACCAGACAACTCTGAAATTTGAATCGAAACGAACGGGGGTGGACACGAGAAGAAAAAAAGTCCTGTCCCGTCCCGCAAAATGACTACAAAGCTTCAAAGTTTTGCCATGTCTCGGAAAATCTCTATAGAGTGCATGGAGATATAGAAATGAAAAAATCCTTTTTTTTTTTTTTTTGGTCTCGTATAATAGCTGTAAATCTCTCTCGTATCGTCTCGCATTCATCCCTAGAAAGAAGGGTTTTTCTACAACGAAGAACATCAGTGTCGGCTCAAGGTATGGCAACTCGGGGCAGCTGCCCGTGGCACCATGTGTTTAGGGGGCTGGGCGCAGTCAAAACACTATCTTAGGGGGAAGGATTTGATTTTTTTTTTCTTTTTAAGATTTATTCAAGGTCAAACAGTCCCAATTGTGTGGCCATGGTCCTTTGTATCTTCTTCATTTTCTTCGTAATCACCGTCATTTTTACTGACTTCGGAATAGTGGAAGAATTTTTCTGAGAGGATTACCTGCGCTGGAGAGGTAGAAGTCAAAAGAAATTTTATAAATCACGGGAATATTCCTCGATATAACTGGGCTTTACACGTTAAAAGCAATTTATATTTTTACCAGCCAAGTATTTCGATTTCCCCGTTTAATCTGGGTTTTGAAGATTTTTCCATTTACTTGCAAAGCATACAGTTACGAATTTTCGGGGCAACCCGCTGTTCTAGGGTTTAAAATAGTTTAAAATTTGCATTCTCCACGTCAAATGGTTAAATTTTGCTTTTTGTTGCATCAAAATCGGTTAACTAGAACGCGAGATATGGAGTTTCTCCATTTGTTTCTATATCATTTTCTAGAAATCTCGAAAAATATTGGTCCTAGGCCTTTGCTAACCTGACTTTTGGAGACTTATTTTTGGCGCCAAACTTGATGATATTTCGCCAAAAAGTCGCCAAGCTTGACTTTGGCGCGGTTTTCCCAATGGGGCATTTAAAGTTTGCTTTTCTGCATTAACATCACATAATAGCCTTGATTCAGCTGCATTCCTATGACGTAATAAAAATAGCGCATTAAGGGGAACCTTCGGAAATTTCTAATTGCTTCTGTGTCATCCATAAAAGATTGTTTTTTGAGTGCTGTGTGTAAATTCTTCATTGCTGAGTCTTAAGGGACGTTACATGCTATCCAGGGGCGGTTCCAGACTGTCAGTTTAGGGGGGGGGGGTCACTCCGAATGACAAGGGTCGTCTGAAGACTTCTTGAAGCCCTGGACCCTTATGCAAATGTAGGCCCCAAAGAGGCGGACAACTAGGCAGGGCCCGATCTATGACCAGTATGGGACCCCATCTATGAAATTAGTTAAAACTGGGCCCCGTACACTTTAAACAACTTAATAACTATTCACCCCCCCCAACCCTAAATCATTATACTTTTCTAAGATTCTATCTATCCTCCCTACAAAAGTGCTTTTAAAAAATGAAAAACAAAAACAGTAAAATTATATTTAAACTTCTCGTGTTCTAGCTGAGTGTACGCCCCTTTTTCCGCTTGCATTCCGGGGGGGGGGGGGCAAACTTCGCCAGCCCCTAGCTTCGGCTCTGGCGCCAACTGCGAGATTTTTATTGAATTCCTTGCAGATACATGTATTCAACAAAAGCACAATCCATAATAAAATTAAGGGGATGGTGAACACCCAAATCATCAAAATTGGCCCCAAAAAATGTGTTTGTCAGATCCAGTGGTTCTATGTTCAAATTAAAACTCTTGTTTCACGGCACAAACATTTATTTATTTACATGTTACTATATACACCAAATCAAATATTTCTCGTTTATCAATAGTATCAAATAATATCAATATCATATCAAAAGGTATCAAAATTCAATTCGAAGAAACGGCGCGGTCATGCGTCCGCTCTCCTGCTTATCTCAAATTCGACTGCTCTAGTAGGTGGTCGCCACACGACGAACCGAAACTTTTCATGCTCGCGACATCCTCCCACCTTTTGATTTTCAGTGGGAGGGAAAATCAAAACATTCCAAAACTACATAGAATACAATTATATGAAAATGATAAACAATTTTACGAACTTACATCTCTGGAATATTGTAAAAATAAAATCAGAAAAAATAGCTTACCAAAATTTCTAACAGAATATACTAAACATAAGATACAGCATCAAATTTTACAAAAAGAGTTTCTGAAAAGATAAAAGAAAAGATTAATACAATGATAAACATTTATGGATATTTCAAAGGTTTTTTGACTTTCCGGCCAAATTTAGTCTTATAGTCATTTTTTAATGGAATGTCAACCCTTTTTTTATCAGTTCTGGAGAAAGGTTGTCACTGTTAATCTCTAGTGGGTAAACACGTTTCACTGGCCTTGTGAGTTCACCTAATGATGTTTTTAATCTGACGACTCGTATTTCACCGTCTGTTCCTGGGTAAACTTGTATCACTCGACCCATCGGCCAGTCAATCCTTTTTTTGTTGTCGCTGTCTATAAGAACCAAATCGTTTATACGTATGGTTTTAGGTGACCTCTTTGGCGATCTCTGTATCAACAGAGACAAATATTCATCTCTAAATCTTCGTCGAAAATGTTCTCTTAACATTTGGAGATATTTGTGTCTCTTAGTTAGACTTAGGTTGTCTATCTGATCGAGATCTGGAACTCCGATTTCAGATACATCTTGAAGAAACATTGATGGTGTCAGAGGCGCGAGATCATTGGGATCTTCTGACAAATACGTCAAAGGTCTTGCATTTATTATGGACTCTACGTCGCACAAAATTATTAACATTTCCTCATACGATACCGAAGATTTTCCCAAGATGTTTCTTAAAAGCCTTTTTACCATCTGTACTAATCTCTCCCACCAACCGCCCCACCATGCGGCAGTTGGAGGATTGAATTTCCATTGGATTTTCAGTGAAGTGTCGATTTCAATTTTTTTCCAATCTATGGACTTAAGGAGGTTTTCCGCACCAACAAAATTGGTTCCGTTGTCAGTGTAAATTATTTTAGGTCGCCCTCTTCGAGCCACGAATCTACGAAGTCCCATAAGAAATACATCAGTCGACAAGCCCTCTAAAAGTTCAAGATGAACTGCGCGATATACAGCGCAAATGAATAACAAAATCCACACCTTCTTATTTTTCTTTAGGTAGAGTGGGCCTGCGACATCAATTCCGGTAATTTCGAACACTAAGGCTTCCCGTATTTTATCTTCGGGAAGCGGAGCAGGGGCTGTTTCTGCATTTTTTGCGTTGTATCTTTTGCAGCGAACACATCCATTTATAACTCTGCTCAGTCTTCCTACCTTTTAAAATCCAGAATTTTTTTCTTAAACTGGAAAGAACAAATTGAACACCAGCATGGCATGATCGTCGGTGGTAATCTAAAATCAACCGCTGTACCAATTCATGATTTGATGGTAGCAATATGGGACATCGAAAGTCTTCTTCATCTTCTCTTTTAATGATTTTGGTTTTCAATCTTATCAAACCGTCTTTGTCGACAAAGGTGCAAAGTCCTTTAAGAGCGATATCATTTTCAAACGTTTCCTTTTGGATAAGTCGCCACAATTTCTTCTCAGCGGATTCAATTTCTGGTATCGTGAGTTCTCCTGTTAATTTAGATTCTGGCTTCTTACAATTTGTTACAAACCGTATCATCCAGGCTGTCATTCGCACTATTTGCATGTAGTTGGAAAAGTATTTTAAAAACCAGCTTTTTTCTTGAGTACTAATGGTGACTGCAAGAAGAACATGTTTTCTTCTTTCTATTGAGACCTCTTCTTCATTTGGTTGTACTTGCGTTTCAGGCCAATCATCTATATCACTTTTCAACCATTGTGGTCCCAGACACCAGTTGGATCGTAGTAGAGTCTTAATAGAGCAACCACGGGATGGCAAGTCTGCTGCGTTGAGAGAACTTGGTATATGTTTCCACTCTTCTTTGTTCGTCAGCCCCCTTATTTCTTTGACTCGATTATCGACGAAAATTCCCCAGTTATCCTCCTTCTTTATCCAGGTGAGTGCGGTCGAAGAATCGGTCCAGTAATAGCAGGTAACATTTGCTAGGTTTAGTGCATGTAACACTGTAGACGCGAGACGTGCACCTATACAGCAAGCCATTAGCTCCATTCTGGGGATAGTAACTTTTCGCAACGGAGCAACACGGCTTTTAGCCTGAATCAATTGTATTTTCACGTCATCTTCAAGAACAGTTCGAAGGTACACCACACAGCTGTAAGCGTGCTTACTTCCATCACAGAATGTATGCAAACTGAGTTCTTTCGAGTCTGTGATGTTAAGATATCTAGGTATTTTTATTTCCGATAATAAGGGTAAGTCTTTTGCCCACGATTTAAATTCTGCTTGAAATTCACTGGGTAAGGGAGTGTCCCAGCCTACTTTTAAATTCCAAGACTTTTGGATAATCAGTTTAGGAATCAAAGTAGTAGGGCATAAAATTCCTACTGTATCAAATATTCCATGTACCACTGAAAGTATGTTTCTGCGAGAAACCTCTAAAGAATCGAAATTTATATCTTTGATTTTGCAAAACAAAACATCTTCGTGTTTGTCCCATAGTAGACCAAGGACAGGAATAGGTTCAAAATCTTCTTCAGATTTTAATGTGGTAAACTCCCACCCTCTTAAGTCGAAACATCCCAACTTCAATATCTCTATGGATTCACCAATAAACTGTTGGAGTTTTTCTTCATTAGGGACTGATGTTATACAGTTATCTACGTAAAATGCGTTCTTCAACATAGCACTAGTTTCAGGAAACTGAGACGAATATAATTCAATATGGTGATATAATGCAATATGGTGATATGGTGAGCGCATTAATATAGGCGGTATTTGTTCAAGTAGATTTGGCCCTTTCTCTAAACAATCGTTCAAAGAAGGACTACCTTTTCCTTTACACGATGCATCAAATACGGGTCGGACTTTTGTTGTGGACTGCTCTTTATAAACACCTCTGTGGGGTAAATAATGAGAGGGGTTTTCTATTTCCTCAACGGGGACATCTTCGATAATATTTTCACTAAGCCATTCCAAAAATACAGCTTCATATTCTGCATATTTACCGTTCCTAATTAATTTGTCTGTATTATATTTACATCTTTTTTCCGCGATATCTCTGTTTGTTTTCAATTCGTTCCGACCCTCAACCCATGGCAACTTAATTTCGTAACGACCCTCCTCATTTACACAAACGGTTTCTTTGAAATGATTTAACGCAATTTGGTCTTTCTCCTCTTTACTGCTAACTTCTATCGGGTCTCGAATGCCTAATGTATCTAACTTCCAGAGCTCTTCAACACTTGAGGAATTTATAAACATAGTTGTGGCGCAATGAGCATATGAGTTGTCCGTTTTATTTTCCTGGGAACGTCCCATCAGGACCCAGCCTAATTTACTCTCTGCAGCCACTAAATCATCACTCAAGCGCTGTACTTTGCCAGATAGAAAATAAAAATAAAAATCAGCACCAATCAACAAAGAAATATTTCTATCACTTTCTGAAATCTGGCATAGGTCTGCCAAGATTAAACCTCTTGTTTTTAATTCATCATAAATTGCGGTGTCAGGAGGATCCAAAATTGCCTGTGTTATATTATCAATTTCAAGAGCTTCGATCTTTATTAGTTCTCCGTTAAGTTTGTTTTTTATTTTGAACTCTACACGAGCGCATTCCTCCTGCCTAGGCGTCAAGGACTGAAATGTATGTATAATCAATTTTTCCTTCCCCACTCGAGGCAGGCATAACGCTCTGGCGACGTCTGTCTTTATGTAAGAGCGTTGAGCACCCCCATCAAATAAACAACGCACTACGTTACTTGACCTTGGGCCAATTATTTCAGCCATTGCAGTTTGCAACAAAATTTTGCTTCTTCCGTTAGACGCGTGATTCGAAGCAGTATTTATGGTTTTTTCGGATTTCTGATTATTTTTTTGTGCAGCGTTTTCTCGTTTAAAACATAATGTAATATTATGCATTTTATTACAAAAGGAGCAAGATTTCTCTTCACAGCTTTTATCAATTATTCTGTGATTTTTTCCCAAGCACAAAAAACATCTGCCTTCCTTTTTTAAAATTTCTTTCTTTTCACTGACGTTTAAGGAAAAACAATTTTCAGTTTCATGGGTTTTTGAGTCGCAAAATAAACACTTGTTATCATCGTGATTAGTTAAAAGTTCAACAGCTGTAGAAACGTTAGATTTATAATTCTTTGGATGGAATGTGGGCTTGGAGGAAAATTTTGTTCTGTTAGGATGATTGCTTTCAAATTTAGAGCCATTCTGCCAGACCGAACGTCTGGAATCAGTTTTATGAATAGCAAACGCTCGTTCTCTGCTTTCGATTTCACATCTGAGGAAATCAATTAATGATTGAATTTCCCATTTTCCATTTTTATCTTGTTTGCGTGAAAATGCTAGAGTTAAATCAGGGGGTAATAATTTTAATATTATGGGGCAGAGTAAGTTATCATATGTATTCGAAGTAACATCGAGAGACTGTAGACTTCTTGTTTCAGTCTCGCATTTGTCATACAAGTTTCGTAATCCGCGTAAGTCATCCGAACTTTTTACAGGATTTATATTTAATAAATTATTCAAATGAGCTTGGATAAGCATATCCTTTCTACCAAATCTAGATTCTAATATTTTGATTGCTTCGGCATAATTTTTCTCCGATAGAGCAAAACCGTTAATTGCACTACCGGCAATACCCCCGACTAAGCTTTTCAAATATGAAAATTTATCTACATCTGATAAATGGGGATTTTTATGAATGGAACTTTCAAATTGGCTCCAGAAATCCAAGTACTTGTCCGTTTCACCATAAAATTTAGGAATATGCAATTTCGGTAATTTTACAGTTTTTATTTCTGGGACAGTTTGCTCTGAGTATGAAATACTACTATTATGAGAACTATCCGATACAATTTTAGTGTTTTTCGAGTTCTTTATTCGTCGATTTAGTTTGGTTTTCAATGATATTATTTTCTCATCATACTCAGAACTAGAGAGCACCTCATTTTCGATTTCGGCCTCTTTCAACAGAGGTAATATTTTGTTATCGAGTTCTTTTAAGATACGAGATTTTTCAAGTAATTGCTCTAAGAGGTCTTCAAGATCCTCTATGCTTTTTGATTCATTTAATGACTTTTCAATTTTGCTACATAATTTTGTAGTCAGCGTACGATGAGTTGCTCTCGTTTGTCTGTACAAATTCAACTGTTCCATTTTTAAGGTATTTAAAAAGGGTACTCACCCCTTTCACCAGATGTAATCTACAAGATATTCCGATTCAAATCACCAGTTGTTCCGGTCGTGTCCACGGACGCCAGTAATGTCAGATCCAGTGGTTCTATGTTCAAATTAAAACTCTTGTTTCACGGCACAAACATTTATTTATTTACATGTTACTATATACACCAAATCAAATATTTCTCGTTTATCAATAGTATCAAATAATATCAATATCATATCAAAAGGTATCAAAATTCAATTCGAGGAAACGGCGCGATCATGCGTCCGCTCTCCTGCTTATCTCAAATTCGACTGCTCTAGTAGGTGGTCGCCACACGACGAACCGAAACTTTTCATGCTCGCGACAGTGTTTTTTCTTTTTTACATACTAATATTCTACAGTTAAAGCTGAACCATGGAGAAAAAACCGCGTATGTCTACGGCAATTTTTTAAAAAGATATTAGGGTTTGAAAAAATTAAAAGGGACAGTTAAATGTCCACAAAAATGCAAACAAACGCGTCAATAAATACGCCACAATTTTTATTGAACGTTTTACAAAATAAGCTACTATTCGAATGAAATTATTTTTAAAATATCTTTTGTTAAGGTAAAATCATAAATAAAATTATTCAGAAGAGACGGTATTAAAGGTAAATGGAAAATGACACTTTAAACTGTATTTTCTCCAAATCAAGTTTTTTGTGATTTTCTTGCCTTCAAAATGCTCCATGCGACTTAATTTTGGTCAGAATTGTACAAAATTTACTACAAACATTCTTCTCATATATTACAATAAATCTGTGTATCCTTTTTAAATAGGGTCAAAATTTCGATTATGAAATTTCACTTTTATTTACGAAAACTGAAAAATTTCGGGGAAGTTTGATATATATCCATGAAAATATTTCTAAAAAAATAACTACTCGGTCGAATCAAAAACCGATTCACAGACTTTTTTTAAATATATTTTTATGCTATTATAAAACAAAATTACTAAAAAAAAGTTAAAATTAAAACGCATGGAGCATTTTTTTCGAAACTAAAAAATTAATTTTTAATTAATTACTAATATTTTTAAAATTTATTTTAATTTCTTTTCAGTTGTTTATAATGCTTTTAGTTTAATATATTCAAATACAAAATTTCACAATCCTATCTTATTAAATTAAAAAAAAAACTTTTTAATGTCCACCATCCCCTTAATTTTTAATCGAAATTTCGTCTTTTCATTTCAGATAATTTTCTGAGAATGTGTCTGGAAATAACATTTGACGATTAAACTTATTCGGATCATCACTTATTCAGGTTGAGTGGAGAATGAGACTAGGCTTCCCTTAAGACCAAGGGCCTGGATCCAGGCCCAGCTTTGGCCTATGCCGGCCTCTGAGTACCCACTCTCTCCCCGGTTTGGCCTATCCCGGTCTCCCGGTATCTAAGTCTTTGCAAATACCTTTTCAGAGTAAAATTAGAGTTTATTGTTACAATAATGGTTATTGCTACAAGATTAGGTTATTGATTAAGGCAAAGCTACACGAGAGTTATATATCTAAAGGGGATTATGCTTTAGGTGTGGACTTTTGAAGGCGTTCTAGAGCATAATCACGTTACAACTGGAGAAAATCACCCAAAACTCTAGACCGTTAGATCGACCGCAACGTGGTAGCCCAGAACCCTAGATCTCTACACTTTAGCCATCTACTACTTTCAATGGTCTTAAGCACTCGGCCACTGTTATTGTTTCAAATCAATTGGAGAATATACATAAAAAAATTGTTTGAAATAGGATAGAGTAAAAATGTTGTACACATAAAAATAAATAAAGGTAAAAGATTAAAAATTGAACAGTGATAAATTACCATGACTGTGGAAAATCACAAGTTGGACACCCAATAATAAAAAAAGTAATATTACAAAAAGTTAATTAAATCATCCAAGGGGAATAAGCATAAATCTGAAAGTTAGATAATTTTTTAAATAAGCATTTTAAAAAGAAGACAATGACACCTGTTTCAACTAGACAACCATGTTACTAAATGAATTTTTCTCAAAATAGATTTTTCCGTAACCACTCAAAACAACCTAATTTTTATTAATTTTATCCAGTATTTTTTTTATATTACTTTTTTTCAAATTGTCGGCAGTACTTTTAAACCTGCACGAAACTTTTGAAAATATTTTTCCAGAGGAAAAATTTCTCATAAAATTTAAAACTGTAATTGTTATTATTCCAAATCATGAAGTATATTAATCCCCCATCCTTCCACACCAACACGCACAAAGCCACAAATAAATAAAATTGATTACTGGTATCAAAGATATATCAAACATTAAACTATATAGAAATATTTAACATGAATATTTCTTAAGAATCTTTGTGAGGAATTATTATTATTATTTTTTTATAAACACGCATCACAGGGGAAAAAAAATCGTTTCAGAAGAAAGATAAATATTGAAAAATAAGTAATTAAGCTCCAAGTACGCGTTAACATTTTAATTCCATTGAGAATGTTTTGGAATACATTTAGGACAAATGATATTTGTTGATCAAGTATTATCAGATAAAATCCATTTAATTTAATTGATTTACATATTAGACTTTTAAAAGTTATTTCATATCCAAGCTCACAAATGATAGTGACAATTAACGTTATTTTACAGTCATTTTAAAATTCTTAATTTAAAATTAGAAACTCCTACTTTAAAATTACTTTTCAAAAATCTTAAAGTTATTCAAAAAATTAAAACTGTAAAGTTACACATAATATAATTTATCTTCATGTAATTAAAATATTCATCAAATTATTTTTATTTTTAATTAAGTTAATAATAAACTATTGTCTTGCATATGGAGCAGACTCGTATTAATACTTTAAAAACATTTGTTTTTCTGTGCCATTGAAAAATTACTATAATATAAAATATACATTTTTTATTTAAAAAAATTAATCAAAGCAGGAAATTTTATCTGTTTAATAAATAAAAATATAATATATATAAATATGTATTTACCGTATCTTTCTCCATTTAGTCTTTCCTGTGTAATCTCGTTAGGTAAGCGATCAGTTATTTCACTTCTATAGTATAGTCCACTATTTTTCTGCTTTTTAAAATATTTGCTCATCCGGATATTCCACTCCACAGACCTGTGTGGAGTTCTTCGGATCTTCAGGGCAGGGGGCAGGGGGGGCTGCTATATTGTTTTTTCCCCTTTTCGCTTTTCTCCTTGTCCGCTGCGGGTGGAGCTGCTCGCTTAATCATCGGATTGGCGTTTTCTTACAACTTTCGAGTCTTGCAGATGCAGACTTGTTTGTCCCGTTTGTGCTTTGTCTCCGACACATAAGAAAATTCCGACGACTATTCATATTTCCAATCAATCTTCGCATATGTTTCAAGTTTAGTTCCTTGTATCCGAGATACCGAAATTGGCGACCTTTTACTTTGTCTGTGTTTAAAATGGAACAATAGTTTATGTCTGCTACCTCTGGAGTCCCAACGAGAGCTCTACACCAGAAAGCAGATGCTAGAAGTGTTTGCTTTTCTAAAACAAATCCACATGCTGTTCATTTGTGAAACACATAATGGAACTGAAAAATGGCTTTTGGGGGTGTCGGCAACTCCCTGGTAAACTAATAGGTTTCATGCCAGGAACAGGCATCACTAAGAATTTATAATGGTTCTTGACCCCCCTCACTATACCCATCTTTAAACTTAAAAAGATATGCCACTACTAATTAATGGATTGGTGTTTCGTCAATGGAAAACACCTGCTTAGCGCTTAGTTGAAAATGCGATTTCCCTTAGAATTTTTTTGGACACTGAAAGGAAGCATAAGTTTTCGGAGAGAAAAATGTTTTACAGAACACAGAGTTTTTGCCGCTAATGTATCATCCCATATTTAAATTTTACAGAGCTGCTTGCTTCCAGATATTTTCAAAGGGAAAAACAATTTCTTCTATGGAACAAATTTCATGATTAAAAGCTTATAATCATGAAGTGTGATGACAGGGTTACGAAGGTTTTTTTTATTTAAAAGCCTTCTTATGATTACCATAGCCCTTTCGTGTTTCGAGTAGACGTAGTGCTAAAAATTCTCATTACTTTATTGAATTTCAAAATATATCACAATGATCTGTCGAATGTAGGACAGATGATCTGTCGAAGACAGATCATTGTGCAATGAGTGTGCACATAAAACTTCAAGCTAATTAGTCAGCTTCAAACTTTCTAGCACATATTCATTGAAATTTCAATTAAGAAGTGTGGTGGCTAACAATGCTGGAAATTTTTTTATTGTGTACAAAGTAGCTAATTAATCAGAATTATTTTCTCGGAGTTACAAATGCTGTAAAAATATTAACACTAAAATAGCTTTAATGACGTTTGATGATAATTTTATTCTTCTAAATTGTAACGCAGGCTAGAGCCTGATTATGACCAATGGGGGCCCCGGGCATTGATGAATTTGGGGGCCCCCATCTTTGAAATTTGTTTTATTTTTCATAAAATTTTGATATAAAAAATGTATTTCAGAACAATATTTGAAATTAGGGGCCCTTTCGAGCCGGGGCCCTGGGCAAAGTCCCGATTTGCCCAAGCGATAATAAGGCTCTGACGCAGGCCGCCTAGGAGCCCATAGCCCATACGCGGAAGCATACTCAATGGGTAATCCGGCCCTGTTTAGGTATGATCCCTTCCCTCGTGACCCCCCCCCTTTCCTTCTCTGTAATTTTTATGATCTTGTAGCAGTTACGGTAGATTTGGATTCCATAAATTAATTATTTACAAACATGGGTGCTCCTCAGACTGATTTTCAAGACGAGGAAGGCTTTTTGAAAAGGGGGGGGGGGGTCGAATACGAAAGTAATAAATTACGCACACACAATTCACACATTTTTCTATAAACTATTTTTTGATTTTGAGTTTTCTTTTATTATGGGTTTGGGGCAACTACCCCTTCCACCTTTACCTTAATCAGGTTCGTTGTGACTCCCCCTTCCCTTGCTCTCCATGGATATGGATTAGCGCACATATTTACAAAACGGCTGCATATTTTTCTGCCAAGGAGGAACGTCTGAGCACATAGAATATTGTGTGCATACTTTAGTATTATTATAGAATAAACTAGTAAGACCAATGGTCTTCTAAAGAGAAATTCTCTTTCAGCAGCACAATGTGGTATGCATGCACATGATCAAGGCCTTTCTGAATTTTGGTCCCTTGTCCAAGCTCGACTTGGGCCCTCTTTTTTTTTGGGGGGGGGGGAGATGGTTAATCTAGGCCCCTATTTTGGGCCTTTGTCCGAGCTCGACTTGGGCCCTCTTTTTTTAAGGGGGGGATGCTAATCTAGGCCCCTTAGTCGAAGACCATTTTGGGGGGGGGGTCATGATTCCCGTGACCCCCCCCCTGGAACCGCCACTGATGCTATCCCTCTTAAGTTTCCACTGAATTTATGCCTGTAGAAGTGTTTTATTTTGTGACGGAAATACAGCATTTGTTAAAGCTTCTGTACTAAGCGGACTGTTAAAAACACATTACTGTCTGATTATGCTTGGGAATTTTGTACAGCTGATTGTTCGACGAATATCTAGAAGCAATAAAGTTCGTTTTCCATGCTGACAAGTGGACTCTTTACTAGAACTTTCTACACCACCTGGACTTTAGAACGACGAACCCAGGAATTAGCAAAGTATTCTGCAACAATACTAATGCAAACCTTGGAGAGTTTCAACATTTTATTCTCTCCCCCCCTCGCTATCTGTACTTTTAAGCATTTCCCTCCTTAGGCCGTAATGTATGAGAAATATTTTCTGTAGCCCTGTAAAAAAACTATGTGTCCTTTACACACCAAAATCAATACCGGCTGTACGACGGTGGTCTACAATATATGTACTAAATGTGAGCTCAATCGAATGCACTGTGACGTTGTCAGAATAATTACGAACAATTAGTACTTATAGATAAATGTGCGATGCTCCTTTATCTTTACCCCTCAATACTTGAATCTCTCACGTAACTTTGATGTGAGCGGTCTCGTAAAATCTTCGATAAGAAGTTATGGATCTCTGATATGTGCAGCTAAGACATTATAGAACGAATAAATTCCTGTGTGTTTCAAGATCTCTCCAGAATTAGACACTATAGTTACATGAGGAATCTCATAACTTTCGGACTACAAGCTTCCCACATGATCGAAATCCACTTGAGATTCCAACCCAGCTCCTAGGTGGGTAGCTCAAGAGAGAAAAGATCGGTTTCAGAGAGTGAGAAGTTCAGAGGCAACTTTTCCTCTGGTGATAGGTCTGTGAGGCCTGATTCGCGAACCCGCCATCTAACCTTTTTTTTTTAAATCCCGCTCTGTGTAATTGCATGTGTTTCATTATGTACTGTCAGTAAATGTGTTTTTGTGAGTAAAAGGCTCGTCTCATTATTTATGACGGTATGGCACCGTTACACTGTTGAAAAATATAACAGAGACGCGTCGAAGCAAATCGGCCCTCAAAGGTATGTCCACAAATTATGTCGACAGAAAATACCGCAGTGAATGAAATATCACTTTAGTGCTGAAAAAAATCAACTTCGTAACTCTGTTTTGGAACCATTCGGAATAATAATCCTGCCTACTTCACCGTTTAGTACTAAAATATTTGAAAGTCTGAGATGAGCACACCCCCCCCGCCCCTGCTAACGTGCTTCTATACTTATAGATCAGGTAAGGGCAACCTTTGAAAAGTTGCATGCCAAATTTTAGGAAGTTAACGAAGTCGCGGACCAAACTTCAGGAAATCAGGAAAATTGCAGGCCGTGTAATAGGGATTTATATGGTATTTTGAATGGTTTATATTTGTTTTACACAGGATTTTCATATGTTCCACTGGCCGGATCAAAAGTTGCGGCAGGCCGGAGCTTTCACATGGGCAATATCTTGCCCATGTGTGCTCTAGATATTGCTTCTCTACAATTGCCAGAACCCCCCCCCACACCTGAAAAAAAGTACTGTTATTGACTCCCATACATAACAACATACCATACTGTATCCCATCCCCGCATTATACGAAATAGACACCATATCAAGTTCTATATCATCTTAGAATAGCCAGCAGATACCGTATCCATCTCCCACAAGCAACAATTCCCAGTTTTTGTTCGGCCAACCACCGGCATTCATCGCAACTCATCGCTCACCGAAATTCGGTATTCGGCCCGCACACGCAATTGCATCTAAAAACGATGATTGGGATGTGTGTAGCAGATACTGATCGGTCCGGTACCTATAAAACGATGCTCGGGTCGATATCCGACCGCGTTATCGGGCCATATGCCTAAATTTGATCAAAATACACTGAACTGAAAAGAAATATTGACCCGCATAACGGCCGAGCGGCATTCATCCGATGAAAATTGGCGCATGCACTCTGTTCATGCATCAATCGAGCGATGGCAACATCCGAGTATCTACCAGCAAGCGCCATGTTTGTTTTCACAATAAGAGTAGGAGATGAAAAGAACTGAAGTTTTTTTGGTGCTGATTAATCTACAATAGTGGTCTCTGGGAATTCGTTTACATGCCATTTGGATTGCGCAAATCAGGTCAAACTTTCCAGCGATATATAAATAGCGTACTTCAGTGTCTAAATTTTTGTATCGCTTATCTAGATGATATCTTAATATGCTCGCTCAGCTGACGAAATAGAGCATGTATCTCATCTGAAGCAAGTATTTACGCGACTTCAAAATGCTGGTCTCACTTTGAACCCTTCTAAGTCTGTCTTCGGTAGGAAAGAGGTGAAATTATTGGGATGCCTTAGAAGACGGCTTCCGCCCACTTCCGGAGAAAGTCGAAACCATCCGTACTTTCCTACAGCCTACAACCGTAGCTGAAATTCGTCGTTTCCTGGCAATGATAAACTTCTATAGACGTTTCTTGCCATCAGCAGCTTTACATCAAGCGCCTCTGACTCATTACCTTAAAGACAGCAAAAAAAGGACAATCGACTACTTACTTGGACTGAAGAAGCCATCCATGCTTTTCAAAAATGCAAGGATGACCTAGCTAACGCTGCTACCTTAGAATATCATGCACCTGAGGACAATCTATCCCTTGTAACTGACGCTTCGGATACAGCCATTGGTACTGTGCTGCAAGTGCATAATCTTAAAGGCTGTCGACCTCTTGCCTCCTTCTCAAGGAAGCTTACAACAGCAGAAACTCGATACAGCACGTACGATCGAGAACTGGCGATCTACGCTGCTTTAAAACATTTTCGACCCCTTCTGGAAGGTGGAGAATTTACGATCCTAACTGATCACAAGCCTCTGACTTTTGCTTTTGCTAAAAACTCTTTCCATCTCCCCGCCAACTTCGACAGCTAGACTTCATAGCTCAATTTTCGGCAAGTATTATGCATGTTAAAAGTCAAGATAATGTCGTCCCTGACAGTTTGTTTCGGATAAATGATATCTCTATGCCCTCCGACATTGACTTCTCATCGCTGGCTGAGGCACAGCAGACTGACGAAGAACTAAAATCCATTCAGACAAGCTCTACTAACAGCGGACTCAAACTTCAACCCCTGAACATGGACAGTCAAGTTACTTTACTCTACGATACTTCTCAAAGAATGATCCGTCCTTATTTACCAGCATCTGTTCGCCGACAAGCGTTCCAGCTACTTCACAATTTAGCACATCCCGGAATCCGTGCTACTAAGAAGCTAATTCAGCAGCGGTATGTTTGGCCATCGATGTTCAATGGCATCACTCAATGGACGCGTTCTTGCATTCCGTGCCAAAGATCAAAAGTGCAGCGGCACACGAAGAGTCCACTTCAATTATTTCCAGTACCAGAAAATCGATTCGACCACGTACACCTTGATCTGGTTGGTCCTTTGCCTACGCCCGCAGGTTCGTCATATTTACTGACATGTATTGACCGATTTGCCCGCTGGCCTGAAGCTTTTCCTATTTCTGGCATAACTGCAGAAACATTAGCTCGCACGTTTCTACCTGGCTGGATCTCACGTTTCGGTATTCCGTCCACAATAACTATAGATCAAGGAAGACAGTTCGAGCCTTCCCTATTCTCTTCACTGTCAAAATTGCTAGGCATTCATCGGAACAGGACGACACCATATCACCCAATTTCTAACGGACGCGTTGAACGTTTTCACAAATCAATCAAACAGGTCCTTCGAGCTAGGGAAAACAACCGTTGGACAGAATCGTTGCCGTTTGTTCTTCTTGCCCTAAAGTCCGCTTTTAAACTCGGTTTCAAGTGTACAGCAGCCGAATTGGTCTACGGTTCTACACTTCGTTTGCCTGGTGATTTTTTAGCATCATCTTCGACACGTACCACGGATACGACAGATTTCTTACTTCGTGAATACATAAAAAACTTATCGCCTATTCCCACCGCTGCGCACAACAACATCAAAACATTTGTACACCCTGTACTGAAGTTATGCTCATACGTATTCGTTCGTCGTGATGCTGTGCGAAAACCTCTTCAGTCACCATATGATCAGGGCCTGATTAACATTCTCTGATACTATAGGCCTGATGTCATTTTGAGGCCCCCTCCTGCCTATTTCTATTCCATTCTACTAGTATAAATAACAAATATTGCAGTTTTGAGGCCCTCAGAATTTTCTTATTATAGGCCCAGGCCTCCCTGGCCTATTCGGTATTCAGGGCCTGCATATGATGGCCCAAATCAGGTACTTGCGCGAAACGAAAAATTTTACACCGTACTCATATCTGGCAAGGAATCGGTGATCGGTATTGATCGTATAAAACCTGCATTCATCGAAAGTGAAACTTTTCTTCCTTCTACTTCCACAGTGCAACAGGAAGCAATAATCGATGACGGTTCACGGTCAACTCCAAGTGAACACGGCAACAGCTAAGCCAACTCCACCGGTCACCGTGACTCGTTCGGGAAGAATAGTGAAATTCAACCCTAAGTATCTTTAAGGTATCGTACCGTTGGTACTTGGGGCGAGTACTGTGGCAACACCCAGTTTGCCATACTCGTGCTGCTATACTATTTCTTACTTCTCTCCAAAAATTTCATCCGAGATGTTGTATTTTCATTTCTGTGCCAGAGATTTTATGTGCACCCAATAAAGTTATTCTTCAAATTTAATGTGGTGTTTTATGTTAATGAGCACCCCATACTTGCAACCAGGTCTCTTCAGATAGAAGGCCGGCCCTGGGGACATGACACTAATTATGGTTTGCCCCGAGTGACATAAACTCTAATTGCGGCATTGCCTGTGAAAATGACCTCTTTTTGCCCACTATTTACAGCAACAGGTCTTTTTTTCTCACGCTGAACAATTGATTTCAGACAAGTTTAAAATCGCTGCCCCTTGATTTTTGCGTTCGTGAGAGCTCCCTGAGAGCGTCTCTGTTCTAGCTTGGCCATTTGGTAGAATCTGCCATCGTTCCTGTTGGGTTGAAAAGCTTATGTGATTCTATTCTTTTGTTTTTTTTTTGTTGATTTAAAAAAAAGAATTTTTATAGAATCTGATAGTATATTTGGGTTATAAATGCATGATCTGTGCTCAAAATCATAACTTTGCCACCTGACTTTTTAGACTAGGGGGGGCAATTTTTACAACTGCAGGGGCAATTGCTCCCTCATATTACGCCTATGATACTGGCGATAAGCTGCTAAATCTAGTTATTACACTTGTGATATGTTTAACCTGTGGCGGCACGAGATCACCTCCGCGCACACAACATCCGGCAATTGAAGGCCGGACGAATAGGTACCTTTTGGCCGAGCCGGATTGCGCCTCATTCTACCATCCATAAGTCCCTGGGTTCAAACCCAGCTCTCGCCCCACGCTCTCTCCCTTCATTGGCGACTCGGACAACGAACACGCATTCTCCTTCTCGCCTACAGCAACAGATGGCTCCAGCACCACCCTCTTCTATCTCTCGCTCGGCCCTTCCAAAGTCCGCAACGAGCGGCAGCAACCTCACAAAGTCCACAACAAGTGGCAGCATTCCATAACGCTTGGAATATCGTTCGTCAACCTCCGACTGACTCTCTAGGGGGGGAGTAGTGTGGCGGCACGAGATCACCTCCGCGCACACAACACCCGGCAATTGAAGGCCGATCGAATAGGTACCTTTTGGCCGAGCCGGATTGCGCCTCATTCTACCATCCATAAGTCCCTGGGTTCAAACCCAGCTCTCGCCCCACGCTCTCCCCTCAAACCAATCAGGAGCATCCATTTAAAACACCTTGTGGGTTTTGTGGATGGCTCACTGGGATAAATACAGGCTGTCCGAAAACCAGTTTCTCCTATGGGATTTTGCGTACGGGTAAATTTTCGCTTCTTCGCCGATTTGTCGCTTTTACCCAACTGTATCACTGTTCCCAACTCTACCGGAGAAAAAGTGCCTAAATCATCAAAGTTAAAAGTATCCAGAAATGGCTAACAATATTTTCAAGCTGAGAAAAAAAAATTTTTTTTCGGCGTTTACGTGCTTATGCTGCTGAAATATGCTTATTTGCTAATGCTCTTTGTCTTTGAGATATTTGGACATTCATTTCCGATTTACAAAATACTTCGGTATTGCCTGTTTACCAAGATCTTTTTTTCCAGCAGAGTTGGCAACAGGAATACAGTTAGGTAAAAGCGACAAATCAGCAAATCATCAACAACACTTACTCCAATCACACTCCTATTGAGGCTGGTGTACAACAAGGATCACTCCTTGGTCCTATACTGTTCAACATCTACATAAATGATATTCCAAGAGATTCTCACACATCTTTAGCAGTATATGCAGACGATACGGCTATAATGTCCAGATCCACACACCCTGACACTATGGTCAACAAAATTCAGCACCACATTGGCACACTTGAAGATTGGTTTGCCACTTGGAAATTAAAAGTAAATCCCTCTAAGTGTCAGGCCCTTCACTTCACTAGATCCCGCAAGATTGCGAAACCAATATATATTAATGACCAAAGAGTTGAATGGGGCAGGACCTGTAAGTATTTGGGAGTCATGCTGGATTCCAGACTGACTTGGAAGGCACAGGCCACCTACGCCCGTAACAAAATGATTGCGGCCGAAAAATCTATCTCAAAGTTACTATACCAAAGCAAACTTAGCATTCCCAACAAACGAAAACTGTACAACATGATTGTCCTCCCTGCAGGTATATACGCTAGCCCCATTTGGGGTTATGTTGCGAAAACAAATCTAAACTTAATCACAACTCAACACAACAAAATACTGCGAAAAATTAGACATGCTCATAGATACATGAGAAACACGGTTATCGTAGAGATCTCGATTCCCTCCATGTACGAAATTATTAAAAAACAAGCCCAACACTTTTATGACAAAGTCTATAACTTACCAAATGAACTAATTGCAGAAATCCCTGATTATGACTTCCGCGATTCAGACAACCGGACACGGCCTAAAGCTGTCCCCCTGCTTAATGAGTAGGATTATAGCACAAATTCTCAGTACCTTTTCTTCCAAATGGACGATATCGATATGACGTCATTTTTCCACCAACACGTGACCTTTCGGCTATGTTGATGAGTGGCCCTGTAATCTGATTGGCTGAAGTGTATATTTTCCATCCACACCTGGCTGAAATAGCCTCGTCTCAGTATAAGTTTTAATATGTTAGCACTTTTTAATGGGAATCTTTGGAGAGATATCTTTTTGAAGTCATGTACAGGTTCCAGAGAGTTATTGAAACATTCGTAGGCAGCACAATACAGAGGTATAATTATTATTGTTTTGATTTTGCGCTTATTACCAGGAGTCCAGCACATAAGCCTATGGAGAAATGGTTGTTTGTTTTCCACCGTCACGTGACTTTTATAGCCTCGAACCCAAGGAGGCGATATCCTCCATTACGACTTCCCTATTTGTGAGTCCTGATCTTGTCCCACCCTTGACATTGTCTTCTAGAGTCCCTTGTATATATTGTATAAAATTTATTTTTATTTTCATTTTGCATTATTCTCATACCGTTTTGCTCTAATATATATTACTATTTACCTTTTCTATTATGTATGTTCTGATACTGCATTTTCTCTTACATGTCCCATCGATGTATAACTACTCATCAAACAACTGGAGTTAAACCGTCATGGAACAGGCACTCCTTTCAAGAACAATTCGATGATGATGATCAGCAAAGAAGCAAAAATTTACTCGTACGCAAAAACGGAGCTTTTCGGAAGCCTGTATTTATCCCAGTGAGCCATGGTTTTGTGAATATGTCCCCCCCTTGTAGCGGGGCCGTCGTTATTAACAACCGGGCCTGCTTCTTCGTTGCCACCGGAAGAAATGAGTGAAAAATGGAGGCCTAATATTTACATTTGCGCTGTTCGATTGTATGCGATTTGGGATTATAAACGTTAATTTATTTTATAATTAAAAAACAATTTTGTTATAGTTTTGTCATAATGATTTAATGACAAGGTGTTTTAGATGTAGGTAATAATTTTTTGAAGATTGCGCTTTTTTTATGGAAATAAATCAACGAATTCAATCATAGAATTCGAACTTTAAGTTCTGAATGTAAAGGTAAGTGTACACTTGTATTTAGAAATTCTACAAATTTATAGGATATAAAGCATGTTTTGTGAATTAATATTAATGTGTTATTTATAAATCATTTTAATCTGAAATCGTTTAACTTGGGTAGTTTATTATTCTAGTAAATAAGCGTGCGTTGCAATACTAGTTAGACATTCTTATCTGTTTAAATCTTTCAGTTGAAAATGTCATTTATCATTTATTATAAATGCAACTAAATGTGTGATATTGGTTTCAGTGCAGAAGTACTGTAACATGTTATTAATTTTTGCACATGTTTATGTAGAAACTTAAATTGAAGTTAATATTTTGTATAAGCGTTCATCATACTCAAATTCAAAGTTCCAGTTAAAGAATGGCTATAATAAAAAGTAATTAATTCAGAGATCGTTTGTTTTTAGTTTACTACAGTGTTTAGCGCAACTTGTGAAAAGGGATCTTGAAATTTTTCAAGTCCTAGAGCTGTTAGTTTATCTTAATTTGTATTCAAAGTCCGTGGAGCAGGTTTCTTTTTCTTTTTTTAAAGCTATAACCCTAATATACAGCAATGCAGGGACGAAAACATTTGTTTTCAATCGCCAGTTAATAATAACTTAAAAAAAAGGTGTTGGAATATTAGTGGTATTTCCTAGTATGGTTTTCTAAAATTTATAATTTTTCTTTGGAGAAGAAAAAATATATGGAACTAACACTGAAAATTATAAATCATTTTCATTTCGAATGGTAAAATTTTCGATAAATAAACTCATTTGAACTAACCAAAATAAAAACAGTTAACAAACGTGTTTTATCATACACTGTTACGTTATTCTTAATCCTTTTGATATATTATCTCCCCTTTAAGTTCGTACTACAATTTATGGAACACCCTTTATTTTGTAATTCATTCTAAATGTTTCTCGTTAAATTAATTTACATTATTTTTCATGTAAATACCAAGGACTTGCAGTGCACAGGTTGTACTTATAATTATAGCAAACATTCTTCTGATACCTACGCCTTACAAAAGATTAAAAATTAAATAGTATATCAGTACTTAAATTTTGTATACGTGAATTGTAAATATCAAATATTTTAAATTCTATTTCAGCTCCTCATCATATATTTTGTTAATATATTACCCGAACAATATTTAATAAATGAAAATTTAATAACTACTAGTTAAATTTATTTTAAAAGTAATAATGGTTGTAACTGCTTTGAAAATGTGAAACTTAAACATTCAGTATAAAGAAATACATAAAAATGTCTGTATCATTTGTGTATTCGTTTACTTTAATGTATACTAAAAGTCAGCTTAATTTTTTCATGTATATTAAAATTCAAGCTAAAATAATGAATCATGACAGTGAGCACTACTTTGTTTTTCCTTCAAATTACATGCATCTATTTACTTTAATGTCCGCGCGTATCATAGTAAAGAAACTGTTAATGAGTTCGTACTTGAATTAGTAACACAATCACTACTTAAAACTACATTTAATAACGTTTCAAAGCATCGGAAAGCTTAAAAATTGCTTGATGTATGCGGGAAGACGCGAGCATGCGTAGGCCTCTTTGGATGACTCACCGAAATACACGCGCAGGCCCGTTACTAATAGCGAAGGCCCCGCTTGTAGTGTGGTTTTCCTTTCTTTGACGTGCATTTATAAGCGGTTCCCCCGGACGAAGCACACAAATCAGAATACTTGTTCCAACAACAGCAAAGAACCAACAAGAACTAGAGATGGGCGGTTCGACTCATTTTACTGATTCGAATCTCGACTCACTCACTACTTCGATGATTCGAATCAGTCATTCGAATCTTGAATCAATAAAACAACTAAAGAAATTTTCCCTCTCTCTGCGCCGAAAGCCGTAGTATTTACACACTTCACCCATTCATCGGGTTTCTTCTCCGCTGAGTTCTCGGGCAGTTAACATCTCTCTCTCCTTGCTCCAGTAAAACTAGTGTTTAAACTGCCCGAAATGAAAATACAGGGGAGCTTCGTATGACCCCCTGGGCCTGTAAGATTAAAAGGTTAAGTTTGGTGTCAAAGTATTCGAAATTTTATGTATCGATGGGGGTGAAGTCTAGGGGGGTCGAGAATCAATAGAAACACGCTCCGATGGATAGTTTCCGAGATATACGTTAATTAATTATGGTAATTAGACTAATTAACCATGATTGAGGCTTAAGAGGACTGCAAACATGTAGAAATTGGCTCTGGGATGGTTTCCAGACTTTGGAGATGCCGTCGGAGGAGGCTAGTGTTTAAAATGCCCAAATTGAAAATATAGGGGAGCTTCGTATGACCCCCTTGGCCTGTAAGATTGGTGTTAAAGCATTCGAAATTTTAAGTATCGGTGGGGTGTTGAGTCTAGGGGGGGGGGGGTCGAGAATCAATAAAAACGCGCTCCGGTGGATAGGTTCCGAGATATACGTTAATTAATTATGGTAATTAGACTAATAAACCATGGAGCTGTTTTTTCTGCGATGAGAAAAGAAGAAGCTTTCCGAGAGAAAGCAGTAGCAAAAGCATCACAAGCTGGTATTGATCTCAGGATTTTCTTATCGCCGGCCTCAGAGGCGTAGCCAAGGGGGGGGGTTAGGGGGGTCATAACCCCCCATGAGGAATTTTTTGCCATACAAAGTGTATATTCTTCACTGCATTATCATACACACGTATACATATATATGAGTTGCAGTAGTCATAACCCCCCCCCCCCCCATGAAAAATTTCTGGCTACGCCCCTGGCCGGCCTGTATTTTTGCCCTTTATCGAATTCGAGAGTTCACTGAAATGAAAATGGGAATATCGGATATTTGATGTTGAAATAAAACCGATATGTCGATTTTTGGCCCAGTCCTACTGAGGGGCTGCTGCCCCTCCCCCCCCCAAAATTGGGACCCTTTACTTAGCTTACAATTGAACTTTATCTTTAAATTTGATACCCAGCCCACCCCGAAATAAAATCCTGGCTACGCCACTGTCAATAACACTAACTACGCCACTGCTTTAGACCCTATTTTGTATTTCTCTGAATTACGAAAGAAAATAAAATCATTCCCCTTAAACGAAAAACAAGGTAAAAAAAAAAAAAACGAAATCTGCTGCAATAAAGCGAAATGTTATTTTGCTTACTACAAAGTCCTTTTGTGAGAGCGCTTAATACCGCCCCTGTATCCTTCATTAAAAGTGACAAGCACAATCCTAACTTTATTTCATTCTATTTCCCTTCACATGAAAATCCGCCACCATGTAAACTTAACGTTCCGTTTTTTTTTTTTCTTTTCTTTTTTTTTTTTTTTTTTTTTTTTTTTTTGAGGGTGCTGGGGGCAGGGGGACATATATTGAAGTTAAAAGTAGAAAAGGGATGTTTCATTAAATTTTAAACAAATATTAAATCAGCCAGACAAGTTGGAAGGAGGGATTTTCTTAATTTTTTTTTCGGGGGGGGGAGATTGACCCCTCTTGCCCTTAGGAAGTAACGCCTATGCCCCCCGCAAAAAGCAAACGATGTTCGACCCACTCCACACCCACAGACAGATAAAACTTTAAGTCCGACCACCAACCAAGAAATGAAACACCAAAGATTCGAAAAAAAAACATCAATTAAATGAAACATCCTTTCAACTCTTTTCGACTCCTTTCGACTCTGAGTCGATAGAAGATTCGAAAAAACCCCTCCAATTAAATGAAACATCCTTTCAACTCTTTTCGGCTCCTTTCGACTCTGAGTCGATAGAAGATTCGAAAAACTAACGAATCTCAACGATAGTATCAGGGCCGGCCCAAACAGTTTTGCCGCACCGGACAAAAGTATAAAACGCCGCCCCCCCCCCTCCCACACGCACACAGTAAAATTACTATTAAAAGAAATAAATAGTTTAATGATTCTGTTTGCATGCCTATAAAACTGGAATAGCTCTTTAAACATAACACAGCATAAGAAAAAACCATATTTATTAAAAACCACACATTAAGCTAAAAACCAAAAGAAAGAAAAAAAACTCTTTATTTTTTTCACTGACTTTTAATTTCGCAAAATTCCTGACTTTTTCTCTTAAATCAATTTTTCAACTAATTCATGTCCGATAGCCAATGTAGTTAAATTTTTTAACGTATCTGGAAGAGTTGTGGAACATAAGAAATTTTTAGTTAACTTTAATTTTGAGAAACTCTTTTCTGCACTTGCCACAATTATCGGCAAAGAAAGCGAAATTCTCGAGAAATTAGCTTTAAAATTTCAATTGGGCTTACCTTATTGCCTAATAAGGCCGTAACTGACACTATTTCATTTACTAGATCAAGAGCGTTTATATTCCCTGATTCTCCATCGGTCAGCATTAACTCCAATTGTTTACACTTTACACAGTGTTAACACTCTTACACTGTGTTATAATGTTTAATTAACACTTTTTAAGAGTATCTTTTAACTCATATATATGCCGTGCAAAAATTTAAAATAATTACATTGGGTAGTTATTAAATTAAATCTGCATTCTAAGGTATTAATCGCTTTGTTTACTGTAAAAAATAAAACTATCTTGAATTTTAATTTAGGATCTTTCACCAGATCATCTCGTGCTTCGCAATCAAAAAATTAATATGTTACGTGGCTGCGAACTCAGTGTTAGCCAGAATACTATCTCGTCGGTCAGTTCTCTTGCATAACAGAACATTTCATTTAAAATCACATCCAATCGAAGCTCCTTAAAAAAAAAAAAAAAATCTTTACAGTTTCTTAAGAGTTCTAGAGCAGGTGGTAAATCGTTGTCTTTTGACTGCAGTAGCTTTCTTAATGGATTCACGGAATTGAAGATTTTATACCAAATAATAATAGAACATAGGAACATGAACTGTTTGAGAGAGCTAAATAATCCTGAAGCCAAATCACTGAAACAAAAACTTAAAATTCTTTCATCAATTTTAACGGTAGCCTCATTGGAATTAGATTTGTCAATAACTTTATACCTTACCAAGAATGCGATTTGTTCGATTTTTTTGGCATCAGGAATGCAATCTAGAAATGTAGGATAGTATTTGGCTTGTTGAATTTCATTAACAAAGTGTAATTTGAATCCAATTGGAAACCTAGCGCGCTACTTGTAGCGAAACTACAGTAGCCGCTACTTTTTTTTGTAGTTTGTAGTGTAGCGCGCTACTTTTTTTAAAAAGTAGTGTAGCGTGTAGCGCGCTACAAAAAGCAGTAGTTTGTAGCGAATTTTGGAAGCTACTTTTGCCGTGTCATCATTTCCGGCGATTGATCCCGTGGTGCAATTTCTCTCTCTTCTGACTCCAAGCATAACTAGTGCGTTTCAGTACGCTATAATGGGAACCCAATGTATTTTTCAGAATCTTGAAGACGCACTGCGGAGAAAAGTGCCCCCACTGAGCGGTGGGCGTGCTTTTGTGGTTTCACGCGTTATCCTTTGGCGGTGGTCATTAAAAGTCAATAAATTCTTCTACCCTGCACTGTATCCCCCCTTGTACAATGCCTTGACCATTAAAAAAAAAAAACCCGCTGCGTCCGGAAAAAGACGCAACTGGAAATCGGCCTTGATGCTTGAAAGACACCCAATCACTCCCCCGCCCCCCCCTCCCAGGGGACACACGCACACGAGGGGGGGGGAGGGGGTTTGCTTTGCCTGAAGCGGAAGCCTGACATTGTGCATCTTTTTTCTTTTTATCGTTGTTCTCAGTATTATTTGTAGAATCACCAGTCTGCCATAAAGAGGAAAAAAAAGGAAGGTAAGAGAGGTCCAAAGTTGAACAGAGGTTATTTTGATGGGGCCTCGAGAGTCTCATTATCACACGGGCGTGTGGGCCCGTGAGCCCCTGAAAAATAAAGGCCTCGCAAATCTCTCCATTTATTGTACATTAAATTTATATATGCTGCAATAATAATTTTTATTAAGCTAAATTTCCTTTATCTATATCATAATTGTGTAACAATAAAAAGGCTTCGAGACTTATTTTCTGTTCTTCTTTCTAACACAATGATAATGGTTTCTAAGACTAGATCAATAAAATAGAAATTAAAGGCGTTATTGAAAATTTATATCCATTAGTTAGCATTTTTTTAAATATTATGATGAAGAAAAGAAAATGGTATATGAAAGCTACCTAGTTGCATTTTTAAAAAATAGGAGGGGGCGCAAAATCTTCAGTTGTCAGGTGGAAACGAGATTTAGTCATTTGCTGTGGGACAGAGAAACTGTTCTCTCAGCTTGTTTCCATCCCAGATTCAAACTATTCTGGATTGAGGAGGAGAGGAAGACCGAAGCCAAAAAAAATGGATGGAGGAATACCTCCAGAATATGTTTCCGACAACTTCAGATCTCAGTATCGAGGGTCAGCCCATGGGTGATGACTTTTCTGTTTTTTTTTAATTTCTCTTTCGCATGCACTCGAAATAGTTACGAGGAAGAACTTACAAGGTTCTTGTCAGAGCCAATTAAACCCCTATCTTCGCTTTCGTACACGTATATGAAAGAAGCCTTCAAAAAAACTAACACTGGCGTGCCGTCCAGTGCATCTGTACAAAGATTGTTTTCGATTGCATCGGACGCATTTTCTTTTCGACGATCATGTTTGGCGGATAACAATTTTGAGATCCAGCTCTTGTTAAAATTTAATAAACATGTTTTTGAATAAATTTATGTGGTTTTTATTTTATACTAGAGGCATGGCAGTCTTCCATGAATATGTTGAAATTCTTTCTTTCGTTAAAATTTTAAAGTGTCTATTATATTTAAATTATTAGGTTTTTTGTGTAATAATTTTCAGAATTTAATACGAAAATATGAGAATTTCTATTAATAATTAATAGTTTGTAAAATCCTTAGAGACTTATCTCTCTCTTAGCCTTAAAATAACAATATAATTCTATAAAATTCTTTTATACCTAACACAAAGAAAAAGTTGTGTTGATGATAATAACTTTTAAAATTTCTTTAACATATATAGAGGATTTTTTTAATGCAATGTTTTAAATAGATATATCATGAATTTAATTAGTAATTGTTTTCATTATTTTATAATATGCATATCATATGTGATGTTTTCAATTAAAACAATTATACAATATTACATGGTTCACACGGGTCATTCGTCATAAATCACTAATTTGGTAAGTCATGAAAAAAGGCTTTTATACTCATTAATTTTGATTTGTGCTCAAGAAACTAGAATGTTTGTACAACATGAAAGGGGTCTCAAAACGGGCCTTTTTTTCCCGTTCAGACATCCATTTTATTATTATATTTTTAAAAACTTTTTTAGTTCTCATGATTTTTCTCATGCTTTCAGAGCTCACTTTCCCAATTTATTTTTATCATAGAGGTATTAAAACTTAATTAGTTTCAGCAATACTTCAATAATTAGCAGTAGTTGCCAGTAGCGTATATATAGGCTTCCATTTCGGGGGGAGGGGGACGATTCGGTATTTTAAACTTTATTGTTCTAAAGTTAAAAGAAATGTTTCATAATAGCTCCTTTTAATAATTGCTTTACATTTTCGGAGGGGGCCCGCCTCCCCCTGCTCAAATACTCGCCTGGTAGTTGTTTATTAGAGCAATAGTTTTTTCTAATTAAAGGCGAAAAGGTGCCCGGGGTCTTTCGTGCGTCCACCAAATCTGCGGCGCTCAACGCTACAAGGAAACCACCTTTTAATAAACGCGTTCTTTGGACGCGAGAGACACCCGCTGAGGTCATTAATCACGCTGGACGCGAGTAGAAAACCAAGGCTTTCGATATCGATAGTTTTCTCTAATTAGTATATAAATATCCTTAAATATGAATGTAATGCAAATTGAATCTGTTAGCAAAATTTGTCTCTTAAAAGTAGCGAAAAAGTAGCGAAGTAGCGACTACATTTCAAAAGTAGTGTAGCTAACTACATTTGTCAAAAAGTAGTTGTAGTTGTAGTTAACTACATTTTTCGAAAAGTAGCGGTAGTTGTAGCGCGCTACAAAAAAAAAGTAGTTTTTCCCACCACTGCAAAATGAGTAAATATTTGTCTGCACATCACATTTAAACAACTGAAGCGAATGAAATTAATTTTATAACAACACCAAAAGTGGCAACTTAATTTGAACTGCAGGTGCTAAAATATTTCTAATTCGTTTAAAAGTTTTGAGATTTAAAACTGTTGTTTGAAAACTGTGTGTAAATGTATGTTCGCCCTTTGTTAAAAAAATGGCTCAATGGAATAGAATGAAATTTGGAATTATATTGAATGGTAAGTTAATTGAAACAATAGCTACCAAAATTGTTTTAAATAATTCATAGACTTTGAGATTTTGTAAAAATCGCTTAAAAAGTTTGTTCTGGCATCCATCAAAAACGGATTAAGAGAACAGAATGAAATTAAGTCATGTGATGGGTAACAAAGCATCATCGAAATTTTTAAAAGATTTGAATAAATTGAAAGGGTTACTAAAAGTTGCATTGTATTTTTTCTTTTATAGGGGGCGGGGAGGGAGGGGGCTGCGTCACTTTAAGGCGTCTGGAGGTAGTACAATAAGTGGCTGTTCGACTTAAACAAATTACGTCGATTTCTTTTTTTAAATTATCATTATTATTTTTTTAATTTTGAGAAAATTGTGCAAAAATTTTCAGGCATAATATTAAAATTTCATTCAACTATTAAAAACTAATAGTACAAAATTCAGTTACTGACGAGGAGTTAAATAACATTGTTTGAATTCATCCTAATTAAATATATATATATTTATTATTTTGAGAAAATTTTGTGTGACCACTTCGTTAAAACAACTAGTGCACTAGTGGTCAGACAAAAGGGAATGAAATGAAATTTTTTTTTAAAGTAGGCGGTTAGTAAATTAAAATTATAGGTTTTTAATTTGCTACAAATTTGAATTATTTTTGAGGTATGACGTGAACTTTGATAAAGTTCTCCGCGCATCAAGTAAAATTATCAAAATATCATTCAATCAGATGTTGAGGTGCTAAATATAGGAGGCTACTTGCTATTACAAAGCATTTTCCAGGTATTCTCTTTTCAGTTTAATATTCATTACTAGCATCTTTTGCACCTTTAAATGACTTCTTGATGTAGGAAGCTCATCCACTAAAAGAAAATAATTTTGAATGTAAAATATTTTCTCTATTGACAGTTTGTCTCAGTAATTTGTTACTCTCTAACCTGTAATCTTTAAACAATACACAAGAGTTATAACTTTGCTTTCTATATTTTTGCCAGTATGCTAATTCCATTTTTTGTACTCTTACAATGCAAACGAAATTTCGCGCGGTTAGTAAAAACCCATCAATGACTGATGGGTGCATCTGCTAGTAAAGTTATATAGAATGATATTCTTCGGAATATTTTTTAACAATTCGTTTGCTAATACAAAATGTATTTTTCAAATTCGAGCCAAAATGCCGCCCCTAAAATTTGCCGCCCCGGACAGGGGTCCGGTTTGTCCGGCCCTAGGGCCGCCCCTGATAGTATACAATCACCGAAACAGAGCGAAACACTGAATCAGTAAAGATTCGTTGCTGCACCAACTCAGTGACCAACTCACCCACACCCACTCATTTACTGTTTCAAATCATCTATCGACTCAGAGTCGTAAAGAGTCGAAAAGAGTCGTAAAGAGTCGAAAAGAGTTGAAAGAGTAAGGGAAAATCTCTGGGTACGGCAAAGGGAAAATAAGTTTTTCTTCCCTTCGCACTTGGAATGTATTTCCCTTGAGGGCTTGAGATTCGAATCAGTAGAGAGTGAGTGTAAAGATTGAGCAACTCAGTACCAAGATTCGAATCACTGATTCGACTCATCGAATCATTGGCCATCTCTAACAAGAACCGTTATGTGGCTATGTTGTATTGTATACTACATATTTAAAACCCAAACATTTTAAATAAATATATTTGTGGGAGAACAAATGACAAGATTAACAAATCTTTAGGTATGTGTGGAACGGTATGCGTCAATAAATGAATTTCAATTTATAAAATCTGTTTAAAAAAATCTTTTTATATAGTTTTAAAAACGTGATTTATATTTCCCGCGCGTATGTTTATATTTCTACATAAACATACGCGCGGAATAGAACTTCAAAAAAAATAGCTGTGACTAATGTGCAATTGCTTTGCGATCTTTATTATTTATTTACGCTAGCACTATTTTATTTATCTTTTAAGGTATTTTTAAGTAAGCCGTATCGTAAAGTATACTTAAGAAAAAAATAGAAAATTTGAAGTTCTTCCTGATTTTATTCACGCACTCGGCTGGAAGAATTTAAGTTTTTTAAAAACATTTATTCAATCAGTTCTGCCTTATAGAGGAAAATGATAACTGTAAACTGCTCATATAGACACCTGTTCGTATAATTTTGTTGCTAAAAAGTGCATCAATTGTTATTTGGCCCCTAGTGGTGAAATGTTTTGGATTAGTGCGTATTGGAAAATCTAAAGTATCCATTTCAGTTACGAAATTGTATCCTTGATCCATATTTAATTCTATGTTAAAATCTCCTACGAAAACAGACTTACAATCATCCTCCTTCAGCAACTTTCGAATATAGCGTCTGATTTATCTTCATGTGAAATTCGCGGACTAGCGTATTAACTGCAAATCTCACTTTATCTTGAATATACGCAATGACCATTTGAACACCATTAATCTGGCTCGTGTAGGCACGGGTAAAGTGTTTCATTAAGTTTTCCTTTATAAAAATCATAACTTCAGATGGCTTTCTGTTTTGGAAACCACTGTCTATCCATTCGACCAAAGTGAATCCTGATATTTGAAAATCATCTGAAGGGATAGTCCATGTTTCCGTTAGGAATATGAAATCACTCTGCAGAAAACATGGATCAAACGGAAAAGTGACACGGCGTGCCGTGTAGACAAAAATCCCGTGCTTGAAAGAAATAGCACCTGAGTGCTAAAAATCAACTTTGAATATATTATTTAAAGTAATTAAAACTGCAATTTAACTTACGGTTTGCCAAGATTTTTTTTTTTTTTTTTTTGTTTAAAGGTTTTAAAATTTTTATTCGAAGTACATTTGAAACTGTATATTTCCCACTTGTATGTTATCACACAGATCCGTCAAATCCGATTGACTGAAAGCCGGCCTCACTATGGCCAAATGGATAGATACTGAACATGGTAAATGGCTGAAATGTGAAGGTCCCGGATTCGGGCCCATCGCGCAACCGACAATCTAACGTGTGGGAGTTGGGGGCGGTTTTCAACAGATGTAATGAAAATACACATTAAAACCGTTTTAAAAGTTCTCCATCCAAGGTACCTCTCATTTAGCTTTGCCACAATACCTATCAATACCAACTTAAAAGCCTTACCCCCCAAACTGTTATTTTTGGGTTTAAGCTATTTCTTGTACCTTTGTATTAACATCAGAGATGCCTGTATGTTTCTATTTGCAACAGCAGTTTTAATGGATGATGTCTTCTTACTGCACTGGATGCAGTCAAAGAATTATTCTTTGCGATATAAAATTCTGATAGAAGGCACTAGGCTCATACTCAACGTCATTTCAAATCTGTTGGTTGCTTTGAGAATAATACTCACAATAACAATTAAAATATTAGCCTGAATATAATGCAGTATTTTTTCACTGATCATTTCACGTTAAAAACCTGACTTGTGCTTAATTCAAAGTATAAATAAAGATTTTCTAGATATCTTAATGAAAAATTTTGATGTCATGTTAAATTTAGAGCCGCATTTTATTTGTGCTAATATGGTAGTGTCTCTGTTGCCGAAAGGAACTTTAGCAAATTAAAGCTTATAGAAACATTTGCAATCATCTTTGACTAAAGACAGATTAAATTCTTTGGCAAATTTATTTATAGAAAATTATGTTACTAAAACTGCATATACAGAAAGTGCCAATATTTTTGGACCCAGGGTGTCAATGATTTAAATCAATTTATTTTTTGAAAATTATTGATTTAAATCACGGATGCACAACCTTTGGCTTTCAGGCCATTATTAGTTCATAACACCTGCTACACTCACCCACCAACCCAGTTGTATATTGAAAAACACATAATGGAACACATCAATCCAATTTTTTAGAAAAGCATTTAACTGTGAAAATCTAATTATTTCAGATTTGTTTTCAATTGTCATAAACATTGCACCAGAAAATGTTCATTCATAATTTAATTCATTTTATCAATTTTTAGGATAATCTAAGAGGTTAAAAGAAATTTTATGCTTTTTAGTCTGTTTTAAAAATGTGTATTAAAAACGAATTTAAAAAAATTACATAATTATAGCTTTTATGTATTTTTTCTCCTGTTCTCTTGAGAAGGCTGGGCAAGAAAGAGACATCTCTGGTTTTTGAAGTAATTATATGATATTACACTACTGGAGAGTTGATTGTTTTTGTAAATAGTGTAGTAAGTTCTGTCTTGAGTCCGTAAATGTACGCAGAAACAAATAATGTCATCTTCATCAACAGCTTCAATAGGCATGAATTCCACCATTTAAATGTACATTTATAATGTCAATCTTGCAAATAAATTGATTTTATATTACTTAAAGTGTTGTATGCCTAAACTAAAAAATACAGGACACTCCCTCTAATCCACACAGGTTGGGAGTAAGGGTTGTGCAGATTATAGAATTTTGCAGATTATAGGCCATTTGCTTAAAACAGGAAAAAATGTGTATTTTACTAAAAAATATTGGCAGCAGTACACATATAAATAGTCTGAACTGGAACCAAACTGGCCGTAATAGTTATTTTGTAATAATATGAAAAATAATATAAAACATTTTTATTTTCAATTTAAAAGGCTATGTTTTAGTTATTTAATAACATTTGAAATTGCTCTTGATAATTTTGTCTAGCAGCTTATTAATAGGCATTCTTTTGTGTTTAGAGACACCAGTTTATTTATTTATGTGTGCTTATTATAAGTATTTAATTGTATTTACTAGTTGTTTCTGCCCATGACCAGTAGTGCAGCGAAAGGGGGGTCCGGACCCCCCCTATGAGCTAAGGGGCCGCTATAAGCAGGGTCTGTTTATCTACAGGACGAGTAGGGCCCATGGGCCACCAATTTAAGGGGCCCATTTTTTTCTCTAAAAAGGGCCCCTTTTTTCTCTTTCTCTTCTTTCTTTTCCAAATTTATTCTCTAAAAAGTGTCTTTTCTTTAAAAAAAATCTTTTTAAACTTTGTATCGGTAGTTGGCTTGAAAAGGAGGACGCAAGATAAAATCATCAAAGGCTTCCAGCACACAAGCACCGTCATAGAGACTCCTTAGGCAATACAGTCGACTCTCTGAAATCCGCACATCTATAATCCACAATAATTTTTAGATGTAAACAGTGAAATTTGCAGTTAACAGTTAAGTAACACTAGAAAATTACGGGTGAGTTGAGTTGTAGAATTGAAAGAAATTTTATACTATTTTTCATTTTTTTTGCATATATCTAATTAAAATTGTTCTTTTAACCCATCTAACAAAGTCTGAGCAGTAAAATGAAAGCATGATTAGCTGACAGAAAAGATTCTGAGAGACAATCTCGCACACTCAGTTAACAAAACGTGTATTATTTTGATTTTCATTTTTTATCGAAAGAAAGAGAAATTTTCAAAAAATTTCTCTTGAAGAAGGCTTATCTTTAGGCTATAAATATTTAGAATTCATCCAAAATTAGGTTCTTTTCCATTATCTCGACACCAGCCAAATTTGGCGATTTTTTTCTCGGCAGTAGAGGGCGATGCTTGGCGACAATATTTTCTGGTAACCCATCCTCGTTAGCGCGGCAATCTTCATTTTTTTTTTTTTTTTTGATAATCCTTATTCTAAAAGCGTAGTACAAGCGCTACTGTTTGAAAAAGAAAGCAAAACAAATAATGCGACGTACTGATTGTACTAATCTCCGAGTGTGTTGTTTATTCATACGCAAACGTGTACCCTGAATCGTGCGGCGAGCTTGTTTTTTTTACTAACGTTGCTTCTGTGTCCGTAGTATGTTAGCTTGTGTTTCAATAGTAAAGGATAACGTATTTTTCTGTTTTGTATTCGTCAATCTATTTGATTTATTAATCTTGCGTAGGCCGAGAGCTTGTGTTTGGAATCAGAAGAACGCTAATTGTGTCTGTTTTGTATCCTTCCGTGATCCTGTTGTTGTATTGATGTATAAACGTGCGTAGTATGTATAAACGTGTGTAGCCATATTTATTTCAGTTTAGGTGAGTGTTGCTTTTACATATATATTTGTATAAATATGAATTAATAGGAAATGTGGCGATGAATATAGATGATAAAATAAATTTTTGTCAGAGTTGTTAAAGGAATTGTTTTGTAAAGTGTGAATGCCGCCATGTATATTTTGAAATTGTGTGTCTTCATAGTTTGAGTTTCAAATTGAAACGTTTGGAAATAAAACCGTAAAAGATTTTAAATTCAGTGAATGAGTAAGTATAAGAGTAAAATTATATTCATTCCTGTTACGAATTGACGGCTCTTTAATTTGCAAGAAGAAGCTGAAAATGTGAGTATGTTTTAAAATATTTCGATTTGTGTAGAATTGCCGATATTTCGATTTGTGTAGAATCTTCAGGATATAGAAATTGGTGAATGCAATTAGTATAGCAGTGAAACCGCCTTGTACATGCTCTGTGTGTCAATTAACTTGTTAAAAAGAGAATCCCGTAGGTAATTTCGTTGTCGTATTGTGTCGATATTTAAAATATTCATTGGTTTGCAAAATTATCGTTTTAGTTTTAGAACAGTAATATGTTTTATGTATTGTTCATATTATGGTTTAACATTCATTGAAATTTGTCGTATGTAATGGTGAGTCTATTTTGTATGTTTACATTTTTAAATTTGTATTTTCTGTTAAAATGTTTGTTTTGTAGGCATTGAGAATGTTTAAGGCAAAATAAATATCCGGTAGGTAATTGCGGACACAAAAAATCGCCTAAAAACATCGTAGCTACTTGGCGACAAAAAAAAGTTGCCAAAAAACATCGGAGCTACTTGGCAACAAAAAAGAAGTCGCCAAATTTGGGTGGCGTCGAGATAACGGAAAAGTACCCAAAATTATTCATTGGCATCACCACAAGAAATAATGACAATAAACAGACCCCAGGAAAAAATATTTAAACACAATTCAAAACCCCTAAAACAAACAACAATTGATTCCATGTTTGCAAAATTAAAAAAATAGTAATATAAAATTAAAGTATGAAAGTTTAAGCCTTCTTCAAGAAATATTTCAGTCTGCAAAAGTTTTGTAAAATAAAATTAATTTTTTTCATATATTTTAATAAATTCTTTAATAATTAAACTGTGACAGTATAATTAATTTCAGCCATTAAAAATGTTCTGTTGCTTTATAACTATAGTAAGAAAAAATGTAAACAAAACAATGATCTGTAATCCACAAAATTCTATAATCTGCAAACTCCTTGGTCCCAAGGTGTGCGGATTTCAGAGAGTCTACTGTAAATCTCCAGTCGTGTCTCTGATAGGAATTTGTGGGGCTAGGATGGACGAACCCTTGTAGTGCAAAGGAACGGAATATCCTCAGAAAGAATCTATTCATGCTACAATTAGCTGATAACGAAATTGTCATGAAGGAAAGAGGAAAATATATTGCCTATATTGTAGTCTTCAAGCATACCACTCTTCTTTTCTTGAGATAAACCAAGCCACAGTATTCAAATAGTGAATATACACCACACACACACACACAACAACAACAACAACAACAAACAATAAAAAAGAGGGTCTGCTGGGAGCTTAGATGTGGTAGAACGAAATTTCGAATGGTTCAGTTTTAGTCTCTCCTGAATTCACTTATGTAGGATGCCTTTAATTTGTAAGCAGAAGTTTAAGGTTTGGGTTCTTTGTTTCTTACGATCATGAATTCGTCCAGTTTAAAAAGAAAGAAAACCCAAAGTGAAATGTTTTTATCTTTCTTCGAGAAAAAAAATTAAAGCGGATGATGGTGATCGTGCAGCATCAAAGACTGCTGATAGTATGGACAGGCCTGGCCTGGCCCGGACCCGGTTTGGGGTCCGGGAAGCTGAATCTCAAGCTCATCCTCTTGATAATGGGCTCTACATTAACAAAGAGGTAAACTTTACTTGATTAAACTTCAAAATAACTTTACACAACAGAGGAGGTGGAATCACACAGACGTGGTACATAATTTATTACCAGTAAAAATCTTAATATAAAAAGATCTTTCAAGTATAATCTAGCAGATGGTTGATTGTTTTTATTTATAATTAGCCAAGAGATTTCTAAACATAGACAATCGTACTTGCATGTATACAAGATGTAATGATCAGACTTATAAAGATTATTTAAAACTATATCATAAGCTTATTATTACTGGCAACTACAATGTAGTCAATGATAACAAATCTACTATCTTACGGTACTAAATATACATTACTTATTGCATACTAGCTGCTTAGCCCGGCGTTGCCTGGTTGCATTAGGCATTACTACGCAACCTGACTTAAAAATTATCTGTTGCTCTAGTCGGCTAATCAGCTAGTCCTGTTTACGGGAATGAAGCTTATTTTCATAAGACTAATGCATAAAGTAAACATTAATTTTACACATTAATTAAAGAACATTAATTAAAGACATTGCTACTTATATTATTAAAATTACTTGAACTCAGTACAATGCGGCCCAATCCTTTCTCATCTGTGATTTTAATTACAGATTTAACCTGTTAGCTCCCACAGTTTCAAAGATGTAACACCAAAGATTTTCTTCTGTTCCCAGCATTGTTACCCAGATTGGTCTTTGTTTACAATAAGTAATTTTTTTGTTACTACCAACCTTCTGGTTACCTTTTGTTAAATGGGGGGGGGGGTGTTTGCTTTAAGTTATTCATGCTGGTTTGGGTTGTTTTCTTAAAATTACCTTGTTTTGTTTTGTTTTGTTTTCCTCTTTGGAGAAAATGATTAGTGTCCAGATGTGTTTCTAGAGCCTTCTTGGTCACTTGAATTAACCTCCATGTTTGGTGGTAATTGATCTTGGGTCACAATTGGGCTGGTGTTTAGCCTATTGTACTCAGACCAATTGCTGCTGGATGTGGGGTTGTTCAGGGATCATTTCTCTCCTGTCTCCTAATGTTTTTACCAACTTAACCTCTAATTTCATGCATTAATTGGGTTTTTTCTTTCTCTACAAATTTGGGATTGTCATGCCCCTGTCAAAATTTTTTTTCTCAGCTTCTTTTGAAAGGGGGGTGGTTCAACATCCTAGGTACTTGTCCGCCCTTGCCTATTAGTGGTCTTGTATTCAATACATGACACTGACTAGCTTTTTATTTACTTTTGGAAATCTCTGAACTGATTTTTACCCACGCTTGTGACAACAAACTCCACGTAGTGACTACTTATACGAGGACTTTACCAAATTTTGCTACTGACCACTTCCTTGGACTCTAAATCATCATGGTCAGAATTGCGTATTACCCTTTTGTACCAAAGATTTTTACCTTTTTGTCTTCGTTTAATGTTGTTCTGTCATGTTTTATATGTCGTACTACATATATACTGTATGTTTTTGTTGTGAAGGAATGTGCAGGTAAAACTTTGTCTTTTGATTGATTTTTTTTGTGGAATATGTAGGTATAGGGTTGAAAATTTTTTTTTAATGTGTCCTGACTTGGGACACGGGTTCTTGATGTTTATTTGAGGTATTTTTGCATTATGCAAATTTTTTTTTTTTCTTCTTGCTGCCATGGCTGGTTTTCCCCAGGTTTAGTTGTCAAAATGGAATTATACGCTGCTTCTCAAGACATTTCGCCAGTCTGTTCCTGGCTTCTCAGCGAAAAATTTTTTACTTCGTAAAAAATTTTTTTGGGGAGAAGGAAGGATAATATGTTGTATTGTTTTTGGGGGATAATGTTTTTACAAATCAAAAGCAGTAATTTTTATTTTAATTGTTTTAACCATTAATTATTTATTCTCTAATTCTTGTAATTAACTTGGAAGTTTAATTTAAATACCTTTTGTCAGGAGATATAATGGTCTGGATGACTCTTCTTCTATAACTCAATAGCTAGTCTTTTTAAATTACTACTAATTACCCTTTTTTTGTTGGGACCTTTTAAATAATGACCTTTTCTTTAAATTAATTCTGCCGTTGTTTGCCCTGTCTCCGGAGGAGTAAATTTAATTATCTTGTAAATTCTGTCGATTTTCTGCTGACTATTAAGTTTCCCTCTCTCTTCAATAGCCTAACTCATTTCTTGCAATATCTCTTGTTCATGTGCGGTTTTTAATTAGTTTTACTCTCTTCTAATTTAATTTTTATTCCAAGTTTTACCCAGGGTTGTCTCGGACGATTAGCTATCTCCCGCTAAAATTTTAGGAAATTTAATAACGTTTTTTAATGCCTTTTTGATCAATTAAGCTTTTTTTTCCCATTTCAAGATGGCCGTTCTTGCCTGCGTTTCTTCTCGGCCAAGTTCGTTTCTTTCCCGCGTGTAGTAGTCGCTGGCCGCCATTTTCTTCTTTCCTCTCTTCCTTCCCCCATCAATCGAATGTTCTCGAAGTTTCCCGGCTGAGATGGCGCGCTCTGATTGGTCCCCGCGGTCGGCGTCTCGGCGAAGCTCCTCAAGCGTGGGGCAGAAAGCGTCATTCTGAGAGCTGTGGTGGTGCGGCTAGGACGTATTCTTGATCGGTTTTTCATCGCGCATTTTAGGGGCCTAGCTCGGCATAACAGTCGTCACTTGCATCAAGTTCATGATGTGAAGTTTTAGCACGTAGGCCAGAGGGCCAGCTACTCCATGATCACCGTATAAATTTATTCTTTTTCTTCTTTTTTTGTGCGTAAGCACACAGTGGCCCCACCACGTTTGTAACATGTTCGGTTTTTTTGGCCGTCTGCCTCTATTTTTGGCCACCTTGCCGATGCGTCACCGTCACTGCCAGTATGCTTCCCCTCACTTTTGATGTGAAGTGGGCTTAAGGCCCCCACCCCCTGTTTTTTTTTCGACGAAGATCAATTACCAGTTTCGACGTCCCGTTTCGATCTACTACGCTGTGATCATCTTCCCCAAACCGGGAGCCGCTAGTGCTTCATAGTATGCTCCGTGTGGATCGCGAAATCTCCGACGCCTGATTGTGCCGTCCGGAATCCCTTTCAAGGAGAGACCAAGATGCCGGCTCCGGGAGCCACCAGCGTCCGACCGTCAGTTCCCTGAAACACCGAGACCAGGCCTGCCATTGGATCCGTGGGTGAGATCGCTCTGATTTCGTTTTCTCTATCATCCTTATGCTACTATTTCTCCACCATAAGCTGGATCAGCGTCATCATGCTTCAAGCCGTGCTAGAACTATCCTTTTTTTTTGGAACTTGTAACGTTTAATGGGGGGGGGGGATTTAAATCAATAGCTAAATGACTCTTCTCTTCAAGTAGTAACCAGTGGTATAACTTCCTGTAATGCCATGTTTAATTTTTTTTTTGTTAAATGATGATTGTTGATGCTGTGTTATTTTTTTTTTTTTCTTACCTAGTTAATTTTTGGAGTGTCATAAAATCTGTTTTATATTCTGGTTTGGCCTATGCTAATCTCTGTAATTGTTTGAGTTGTTCTGCACATCAATGTATTTTGCTGCACCCTTTGGTGTAAAAAATTGCAAAGTTCCCCTTTTTATTTATTTTGGTAACTATTTAAACTCATCTGTTGGATTGTAAAAGTGGGGTTTCAAGTAACAGTTAAGGATTTTGTGCGGTTTTTTCATCAGATGCCTTGTGTGGCTTGGGGAAGGTGGGGACTTGTTTGCCCAAATTTTTCTTTTCTTTTTTTGATAGGATAAATTTTTTTTTAATGCTGCAGCCGAGCCTTTTAACTTAAATTTTGGATCCAATCGAGCTACTTTTGTCATGACAATTTTAATTATGCATTACCTTTTTATTTTATTTTATTTATTTTTTTTTCAATTTACAAGGGCTAATAATGGGAAATTAAAGCACTCTAATATTTTTGTTTTTTTGAGCATTACTACCACACGCTGTAATACCCCTGCGCTGTGTTTTACTTACTTTTATTTCTAAATGCTGATGTCGTGAGGCCACTAGTTGATTACCCCTGTTATTGTTGAATAAAATTTGTATTTTGGTGATCTAATGCAATGTCTCTGTGTTTATTTTACCACACTTCTAACACACACTTCAGGCAAGGCTGAGATCATTGGGTTATTTATCTACTCCAGCGGTCACAACGCATGGACAAAATCTTAATTCTGTTTGGGTAGCCTGCTAAATTTGTAATCTAAATTTTTACCTAGCTAAACTAATTTTCATGGCAGTAGTAGCTAGAATACTACAAATGGTGCCGTGCCCTCTCCTTGCCAATCTTGTGTGTGTTGAATAAGGTGAAATGGATACAGACTATTTTCATTTTTTGATGCATTTACATCTCTCTTTGTAACTGGGGACTGTCTTGAGAAGCTTATTGGGTGGTTAACTTTTATTTTGGGGTGTTTCAATTTTTTTTTTCTAAGTCCCAGTATGGCCCTAGAAGATGGTGCTAGGGCGGCGGCATTGCCAGGTCCGGCTTTTATCGGCATGCTCCCAACGCTGTCCGATAGCAATTGCTCAAAATTCTTTCATTCTCTTGCCTTGGTTCAGCCTTTGGCAGCCTGGAATGATGACCAGGCCATGGCAGTCGCAAAGTTGAAAATGGAGGGTGCTGCTCTCCAATTTTACACTTCTACCTTAGAGGCAATTGATGGTCTAACCTTGAAGGTGTTCAAGGACCGCTTCATGGCACACTTTGCAGAAGCGGGATCCTTGGCCCAGGACATAGAAAAATTAACGTCCTGTAAGCAAAATTTTGGGGAGACAGTGCGTGATTACGCCACTAGGCTGGAAGGAATTGCCCATAAGGCCCTCAAAAATCCCGTAAATTCCTCGGACACTATACCTCAGAGTTTTTCTCAGGAAATGCTCCTTTCACAATTCAAAGCGGGTCTTCTCCCAAACATTAAGGCCCAGGTCGTTGTTGTAGACCCTAAAACTTTTGTCGAGGCGGTACAGGTCGCGAAACGTGTGGAAGTGGCACTCCAATGCCACCTGTCAGACATAAATGCCGTAACGGCACGTTCCCAGATTGTGGAAGGCGACTTTGAGAGGCTCCTTAAGGCCACCACGGACTCACATGCAAAAAGCCTTGAATTGCTCACCAGCCAGATGGCTGCGATGCAGGCTCAGTTATCACAAATGCAGTCGCAGAGTTTTATCCCACAATCCTTTCCTCCGCAGCGACATTCCCAACCTGCCCGCACTCAACGTAACATAACTTGTTTTTATTGTGACCGCCCAGGACATTACGCGAGAGATTGTCGGAAAAAACAACGTGACCAGGCTGCTAGATCCCAACACAGGCCTCGTCAGGAAAATCAGGCTCCTGCCAATGCTTCAGGCTCTGATCAGAGTGGGGTTAATGATGGGAATTTAAACTAAATTTGGGGGGAGGTTGGTCTGGATCACAACACTCCATTAATTCCCCGTTTGATCCCGCTGTGCAACCTGTAGTAAGTGTGTCGAGTTCTGTACCCATTATTGATGTTAACTTTGGCAATTTTAAGTTTCGTGCACTCATAGATTCTGGTGCCAGTGTTAATTTAATTTCTTCTAATGTTTTTAATATTCTTATTGACTTCAAGGAATTTGATAGTTCTCACCTCTCTTTAAAAGCGCTCACCGGTTTTGACATTGTCACCCCAAAATTAATTCAAACTGAGTTGCACATTTGTAAAACCCCGTTTTCGTGTAATTTTTTGGTTGCTCAGAGTTTTCTTTCTCCTAACTTTGATGTCATTTTGGGACTGGATTTTCTAAAGACTTACAAATTTCATATCGATTGTGACAACTGTATTTTATTTAATGATGATATTAGTGTGGTCTGGACGCATGAACATCCCCCGTTTTCTCTGAATGCTGTCGTGCCAAGTGCACATGATGATGTTGATCCCGATGTTGACTTTTCTCTTTTTGGCAAGTTGCCCGCTAAGATCATTTTACCCGCTTATTCTCAAAAGAGATTTTTTGTAACTATTCCAAACTGTGATCCCTCTTTCAAAAATTCTACTGTAATAATTGAACCTAATCCTGATACAAATTTAACTTCCTTTCTTGTTGCCAATGCTATTTCCACCATCAATGATAATAGTCAGTGTTTAATTCAAGTTATTAATCTTACCCATGATTCCATTACCTTAAATAAGAATATGAAAATAGTTAATATTACCCCTATCCATTTAAATAAAATTTCTGACGAAGTCAACTCAGTAGAACAACAAGCTGGTTCAGATGATTTTAGCCAGTGGGCTAAGGACATAGATTTATCCCATCTTGACGAATCTCAACGTAATGATATGATTGCTCTTTTGTCCAAATATAAGTCTGTTTTTTCATTAAACTCCTCCGACTTGGGCGCCTGCCCCATCATTCAACACCGTATACACCTTACAGATGACATTCCGGTTCGTTCTAAGCCCTATCGTGTCCCTTACCACCTCAAGCCTGAAATGAAGAGGCAGATTCAAACTCTTTTGGAGGCTGGCATTATCGAACCATCGACCAGCAGTTATGCTGCGCCAGTCCTTCTGGTCAAAAAAGCGGATGGATCATTTCGCCTGGTGGCCGATCTCCGTAAGCTTAATGCCAAGACCATACCAGATAATTTCCCTCTTCCGAATTTGCAAGAGATGATTGATTTTCTTTCTGGGGCTAAATTTTTCTCTTCCTTGGATTTGACGTCAGGCTTTCATCAAATGTTCATGCATCCAGACGATGCTCATCTCACGGGTATTACTACAGAGGAGGGCCTCTTTCACTTCAAACGGATGCCATTTGGCTTGCGAAACGCGAGTGCTAGTTTCCAGCGGTTAATGGGCGTTGTGTTATCCGGACTATCCAACTTCCAAATCGGTGTTTATATTGATGATGTGGTTGTGGCATCAACTACCTTCGAAGATCATCTATCTAGGCTCGAGCTCGTTTTTCAGCGTCTAACTGATGCAAACCTAAAACTTAAACCCAAAAAGTGTGCTTTGGCAAAAAATGAAATTACGTATTTAGGACATAGAGTAACGGAGGGTAAAGTAATGCCAGATCCTAATAACATCAAATCTATTCTCAATGCTGCTGTTCCAAAAACCCGAAAACAAGTTCGCTCATTTTTAGGCCTGACTGGATTTTATAGAAAGTTCATCAATAATTATTCCTTAAAAGCTCTCCCTTTAACCAATTTAACTAAAGACTCCGTAAAATTTTCCTGGGGGGATCTCGAACAAGATGCCTTTGACCAACTTAAGTCTGATTTAACGAAAGAACCTTGCTTAAAATTACCAGATTTCAATAAGCCCTTTTCTATCTGTACTGACGCGAGCAAGTTCGCCATGGGCGCTGTGCTCACACAAGAGGATGAAGCCGGTTTTCCGCACCCAGTATGTTTTGCTTCCAAAAAATTTTCTGCCGCTGAAATAAATTATTCTGTTGTGGAGAAGGAAGCCCTTGCTGTGGTTTTTGGTATTAATCAATTTAAACAGTACATTTATGGCACTCATGTAACTATTTTTTCTGACCAACAGTCACTTTCGCAACTTTTTAAATTGAAGGATCCCACCTCTCGCATAGCTCGTTGGATTATGACGTTACAACAATATGACTATACTATTGTACACAAACCCGGACGGTTAAACTTAATGGCAGACTTTCTTTCTAGAGAAGTTAACGTTGTTGATAATGTTCCATTTAAGTGTGAAATTTTACCTTTGCCTGACCAGGACTTAATTAAATTACAACAGGAAGACTCTTTTTGCCAAAAGATGGCGAGTAATATTTCGCAAGATCCCTTTTTCATTCATAAGTCAAATAAATTTTTTTTTCAACAAAATATTCTTGTTTGCCAATCTACTGATGCAAATTTTTCCAATATTCGACTTGTTGTCCCTCAATCTCTTGTTCAAGAAGTTCTTCAAGCCTGCCATGACAATAAAACTGTTGCGCATCCAGGTCTTTCTCGAACATTGCATCGGGTTAGGCAAAATTTTTTTTGGGTAGTTCTTTACCGTAATGTTAAAAATTATGTGATGTCTTGCCATTCTTGTTTACAAAGACGTGGTTTCAAAAAAGGTCAAAAGGCTCCCATCCAGGAGATCCCCACTGTTGATAGACCTTTCCAGAAATGTGCAATTGATGCTGTTGGTCCCTTCATTACCTCTAAACATGGGAACAAATTTTTAATTGTAATTACAGATTATTTTACTAGATTTCCTGAAGCTTACCCTGTTAAAGACATACAAAGTGCCACAGTAGCTAGGGTTTTAGTGGACTTTATTTCGAGACATGGCATTATGGAGGTGCTGTACTCAGACAGGGGGTCCAATTTTCTCTCGCAGGCAATGGAGGAAGTCTATAATGTCCTAGGAATCAAGAAAATGCACACTGTAGCCTATAATCCGCAAGGCAACGGGGTCGTTGAACGGTTGAACAAGGTTTTAGTAGACTCTTTAAGTCATTTGGCTAGTGAAACTCAGGAGGATTGGTGCGAACAGGTTCCTTTTGCTTTGCTGGCCTTTCGCACCGCCTACCACAGAACTATTCAAAACACTCCTGCTTTTCTCACCTATGGTAGAGATCTGGTGTTGCCATATGACCTGATTTTTTCATCTAAATTCAGGACATATGCCGACACTAGATCCTATGCTCAGGAAATTGTCACCAATCTCCAGAACACTTTTCCAATAATTAAAGATCGCCTTGAAGTTGCCTCTCATAACCAAGCTAACTCTGCTCCTACAAAATTTAACTTAAAAGACATTAAAGTTGGTGACACTGTCTTCTTACACACACCTGCACATAAACCTAATTTGTCAAAAAAGCTTTGTAAATTCAATAAGGGTCCCTATCGCGTTTTAAAGCAATGTTCTCCTGTTTTATTTTTGATTTCTCTTTTAACTAACCCTTCAGATGTTCAAAAGGTACATGTCAATAGAATTTTTAAAGTTGTTGATAGAGATGTTTTTCCTACTAGTAATAACATCTTGCCACACACTCCTGAGTCTGTTTTACCTGAGTCTACCCCTTCGTCTTCAACTGAGGATTGGGAAGCGAAGATGTTGAAAGAGTACCCAAACCCCTTTCTTCCTTATGATCCCACTTGGGATGACAGTTTTGGTAGTTTTCAAGCTTCTCCTATGCCGCCTGTTGTAGCCCTGTCTGATGCAGAACCTGATACTGATTTTTTTAGAGATACTGTTGTGTCCCCTGTTTCCTTTTTAAGTTCAAATGGTGATGATATTGATGCCGCAACCCCATCTTCAATTTCTCCAGGCCTGTCTAGCTCCACTAGTAGTCATGGGTATAATCTTAGGCCACGTGATCAATTTGGCTTTGTAATTAAAAAGTAGTGCTGGGTCTTTGATTTGTGAATCATTTTTTCCTTTTTGAATTTGGTGTCATTTTAGTATTGTATTTTTTTTTTTAGTGTTTGCATTTGTGTTTACCTTTTTTCGTTTACTTTTAGTTTCTTGTGGGTGGAGTGTTTTGTTTACTTGTTTGTTGGTATCAATCAAATTTTACCTGCACAATCTGTGTTATATGTTGTTACATTCCTTCTGCAAGTTTATATTGAAGTAAATATTTTGTTTTGGTTTGATGTTTTTGTGTAAGTGTTATAATCTGATGTAGTACCCTTTTGGTAGTACAAATTGTGTATGGCTAAGGGCCATTGCAATAATTCATGTGATATTTTTTTTTTTTTTACCTTTTATTACTGTATAACCACATGAAAGTTTTCTTAAAATACTTTTACCTGATTATGTCAAAAAAAAAAAAAAAAAAAAAAACTTGTACTGGAATTGTCAAATCAGTGCAGAAATTTCTGGGTTCAAACTTTTGTTCTCTCTGTAATGGTTTGAGGAAAATTTTAAAGTTGTTAACTTTGCTGGTGTAGACAATCCCAGGGCCTTTATCTAAGAAACTTAGGGTTCAAAAAAATTTTTTTTTCTCACTTTGTTTACAATAAGTAATTCTTTTGTTACTACCAACCTTCTGGTTACCTTTTGTTAAATGGGGGGGGGGGTGTTTGCTTTAAGTTATTCATGCTGGTTTGGGTTGTTTTCTTAAAATTACCTTGTTTTGTTTTGTTTTCCTCTTTGAAGAAAATGATTAGTGTCCAGATGTGTTTCTAGAGCCTTCTTGGTCACTTGAATTAACCTCCATGTTTGGTGGTAATTGATCTTGGGTCACAATTGGGCTGGTGTTTAGCCTATTGTACTCAGACCAATTGCTGCTGGATGTGGGGTTGTTCAGGGATCATTTCTCTCCTGTCTCCTAATGTTTTTACCAACTTAACCTCTAATTTCATGCATTAATTGGGTTTTTTCTTTCTCTACAAATTTGGAATTGTCATGCCCCTGTCAAAATTTTTTTTCTCAGCTTCCTTTGAAAGGGGGGTGGTTCAACATCCTAGGTACTTGTCCGCCCTTGCCTGCTAGTGGTCTTGTATTCAATACATGACACTGACTAGCTTTTTATTTACTTTTGGAAATCTCTGAACTGATTTTTACCCACGCTTGTGACAACAAACTCCACGTAGTGACTACTTATACGAGGACTTTACCAAATTTTGCTACTGACCACTTCCTTGGACTCTAAATCATCATGGTCAGAATTGCGTATTACCCTTTTGTACCAAAGATTTTTACCTTTTTGTCTTCGTTTAATGTTGTTCTGTCATGTTTTATATGTCGTACTACATATATACTGTATGTTTTTGTTGTGAAGGAATGTGCAGGTAAAACTTTGTCTTTTGATTGATTTTTTTTTGTGGAATATGTAGGTATAGGGTTGAAAATTTTTTTTTAATGTGTCCTGACTTGGGACACGGGTTCTTGATGTTTATTTGAGGTATTTTTGCATTATGCAAATTTTTTTTTTCTTCTTGCTGCCATGGCTGGTTTTCCCCAGGTTTAGTTGTCAAAATGGAATTATACGCTGCTTCTCAAGACATTTCGCCAGTCTGTTCCTGGCTTCTCAGCGAAAAATTTTTTACTTCGTAAAAAATTTTTTGGGGGAGAAGGAAGGATAATATGTTGTATTGTTTTTGGGGGATAATGTTTTTACAAATCAAAAGCAGTAATTTTTATTTTAATTGTTTTAACCATTAATTATTTATTCTCTAATTCTTGTAATTAACTTGGAAGTTTAATTTAAATACCTTTTGTCAGGAGATATAATGGTCTGGATGACTCTTCTTCTATAACTCAATAGCTAGTCTTTTTAAATTACTACTAATTACCCTTTTTTTGTTGGGACCTTTTAAATAATGACCTTTTCTTTAAATTAATTCTGCCGTTGTTTGCCCTGTCTCCGGAGGAGTAAATTTAATTATCTTGTAAATTCTGTCGATTTTCTGCTGACTATTAAGTTTCCCTCTCTCTTCAATAGCCTAACTCATTTCTTGCAATATCTCTTGTTCATGTCCGGTTTTTAATTAGTTTTACTCTCTTCTAATTTAATTTTTATTTCAAATTTTACCCAGGGTTGTCTCGGACGATTAGCTATCTCCCGCTAAAATTTTAGGAAATTTAATAACGTTTTTTAATGCCTTTTTGATCAATTAAGCTTTTTTTCCCCATTTCAAGATGGCCGTTCTTGCCTGCGTTTCTTCTCGGCCAAGTTCGTTTCTTTCCCGCGTGTAGTAGTCGCTGGCCGCCATTTTCTTCTTTCCTCTCTTCCTTCCCCCGTCAATCGAATGTTCTCGAAGTTTCCTGGCTGAGATGGCGCGCTCTGATTGGTCCCCGCGGTCGGCGTCTCGGCGAAGCTCCTCAAGCGTGGGGCGGAAAGCGTCATTCTGAGAGCTGTGGTGGTGCGGCTAGGACGTATTCTTGTTGGGTGTTTCATCACGCATTAGGGGCCCAACTCGGCATTTTAGTCGTGACTCACAACAAGATCAATATGTGATTGCTAGCACGTAGGCCAGAGGGCCAGCTACTCCATGATCACCGTATAAATTTATTCTTTTTCTTCTTTTTTTGTGCGGAAGCACCCGGTGGCCCCACCACGTTTGTAACATGTTCGGGTTTTTGGCCGTCTGCCTCTATTTGGCCACCTTGCCGATGCGTCACCGTCACTGCCAATATGCTTCCCCTCATTTTTGATGTGAATTGGGCTTAAGGCCCCCACCCCCTGTTTTTTTTTCGACGAAGATCAATTACCAGTTTTGACGTCCCGTTTCGATCTACTACACTGTGATCATCTTCCCCAAACCGGGAGCCGCTAGTGCTTCATAGTATGCTCCGTGTGGATCGCGAAATCTCCAACGCCTGATTGTGCCGTCCGGAATCCCTTTCAAGGAGAGACCAAGATGCCGGCTCCGGGAGCCACCAGCGTCCGACCGTCAGTTCCCTGAAACACCGAGACCAGGCCTGCCATTGGATCCGTGGGTGAGATCGCTCTGATTTCCTTTTCTCTATCATCCTTATGCTACTATTTCTCCACCATAAGCTGGATCAGCGTCATCATGCTTCAAGCCGTGCTAGAACTATTCTTTTTTTTTGGAACTTGTAACGTTTAATGGGGGGGGGGGATTTAAATCAATAGCTAAATGACTCTTCTCTTCAAGTAGTAACCAGTGGTATAACTTCCTGTAACGCCATGTTTAATTTTTTTTTTTTTTTTGTTAAATGATGATTGTTGATGCTGTGTTATTTTTCTTTTTCTTCCTAGTTAATTTTTGGAGTGTCATAAAATCTGTTTTATATTCTGGTTTGGCCTATGCTAATCTCTGTAATTGTTTGAGTTGTTCTGCACATCAATGTATTTTGCTGCACCCTTTGGTGTAAAAATTGCAAAGTTCCCCTTTTTATTTATTTTGGTAACTATTTAAACTCATCTGTTGGATTGTAAAAGTGGGGTTTCAAGTATCAGTTAAGGATTTTGTGTGGGATTTCATTAGATGCCTTGTGTGGCTTGGGGAAGGTGGGGACTTGTTTGCCCAAATTTTTCTTTTCCTTTTTTTTGATAGGATAAATTTTTTTTTATGCTGCAGCAAAGCCTTTTAACTTAAATTTAGGATCCACTCAAGTTACTTTTGTCATGACAATTTTAATTATGCATTACCTTTTTATATTTTTTTTATCTTTCTTCAATTTACAAGGGCTAATAATGGGAAATTAAAGCACTCTTATATTTTTGTTTTTTTGAGCATAACTATCGCACGCTGTAATACCCCAGCGCTGTGTTTTACTTACTTTTATTTCTAAATACTGATGTCGTGAGGCCACTAGTTTTTTACCCCTGTTATTGTTGAATAAAATTTGTATTTTGGTGATCTAATGCAATGTCTCTGTGTTTATTTTACCTCACTTCTAACACACACTTCTGGCAAGGCTGAGATCATTGGGTTATTTATCTACTCCAACAGTCACAACGCAATGGACAAAATCTTAATTCTGTTTTGGTAGCCTGCTAAATTTGAAAATCTAAATTTTTACCTTGCTAAACTAATTTTCACGGCTGTAGTAGTAGTATACTACACTTCATAATATATATATTATGAAGTAATACTATTTTAATAGAGTAATAACTGTACAAAAGTAATAATGTACAAAGTAGTGACTAATTTTATCAGAAAAAATAGTTATGATCAGGGGTCGATTAGCAGAGTTGGGGGCCCTGGAGAAAACTTCATGCTCCCCCCCCTTTTTTCGAAAACTTTTTTTTTATATGCACGTGCATAGAAATTTTCGTATTACACTATACAAAGAAGGATGTTATAACAACATAAAACTGATTATTTTATTAGGATGCAAAATGAGATGAAATAGTTTGATCGATAATAATAATAATATTATGAAGGACAATCAATTATATTAAATATTCAATATTTATATTAAATATTCAATCGTTCATTTCATTCCGCATATCTATATATATATAGATATACATACATACATACATACATACATAGAATGCTTCTATCCAGCAGAGCTTACTTTAATATAACTGTAAAAAATTTAAATGTTACTTTCTTAGAAGTTAATATTTATATAGGAAATAATATACTCTTCACCGATATTTATAAAAAGAGGAATGATTATAACTTTAATGATTTTAAATAAATAACTGTAAATATGAGAGTTATTTCTCAATAGATCGCAAGGAAAACACTTTTATTGCAATCACTAAAAATTGAATTAATCATTCTCATACATTCATAACTTTTACTACATTTGAACTTAAAAAATAAATGTTAATCTTAACAGCATAAATTTCAGCTATATTATATAATTGTATATATTGTGTAATTTTGGTCATATGAGTTTATGAAAAAATATAATATGAAACACTTTTAAGATTTTAAGTATGTACTAAAGTGCTATATATTAAAAGCGCATGATAATTTATGCGTCGTCCCTATTTTTTCTTCCTTGTTCAATTAAGTTGGAAAGTGTATTATTCATGAGTGTGCCATATTTTTCTTCCTTGTTCCATAAAACCCACCTTTGGAATCAAAATCTATCTTAAAATCACCTACTAAAACTATTTTACAATCTTCGCCATGTATATTCCAACTGTACTTAACACCGTTTTAAATATTGTTCCAAATGTGTATCATAATCCATAAGTGTGCCCTGTTTGTCTTTCTTGGGTTGATACCTACTTTAACTCCCCGTCTCTCTAAGGTAGCAGTAATTAAACATATGTGGTTACCATGAAAAATTTTTTTTCTGTACTTATGTGGCAACCGTAATTTAGAATTAAAACGACGATTTGGAACAACATGTAAGTACCTCATTCCATTAGTTATTTACTTATTTTGGGTTGCCAATTAATGTAGTTCTAATAATTAAGTGTCTTCAAATTCCTTAATTGGTGCATTTATTGCTAATTTGTTCACTTTAATTTTCATCTAGTTCTTTTGGGAGTGTTTAAATTTTTTGGGCATAACTCCTATGACTGCAAAGTGTGGCAATCTTTTAGATTGGCAAGAGTGGGGGTGTTAAAATAGGAATCAACTCTTTCTTGTTCCATAAAACACATTGGAATCAAAATCTATCTTAAAATTACCTACTGAAACTGTTTAAAATCTTTGTCATGAATATTCGAACTATACTTCACCATATTAAATACTGTTTGGAATAGGCAGCATAATCCATGAGTGTACCTACTGTGTTCCCCTTTCTTGTTAAATAAAACGCATCTTTGGAACCAAAATCTATCTTAAAACCACCTTCTAAAACTGTTTTACCAACTGTCTTCGTCAGGCATTTTCTATCTAACTATAATCCCTTTTTATAATAAATTGTCGCATTTTGGCACCAAACTTAGTGATCAATTATCAAAAATTGCAAACCTTTTGCAACTTAAGCCATTTTATTAATGCCCCACACCCCTCCACGTTATCTGGCAAACACATTTGAAAAGATCTTCACCATGATAATTCATGTCTCCAAAAGCTATCTACAAAATCACGTAGACAAAAATCTGGGCTTGAGCGAAATACTACCCTAGTGCTAAAAAAAAGTATTTGAAATTACATTTTGAGTGTCCTAAACATTTTTAAAATTTTGCATCTTAAAACATTATTCCCATATTCCTACTTTACTTCTATGTCATTTAATTTTATTTGGATTCACATGTAAAGTTTTTCAATTACATCATGCACATAAGATATGATTATTTACATGTTTTGTTTGCAGGTATAAAAGGACTAACAGTTTAGTGCATGAAGCTGCTTACACCACTAATTAAACATGAGTGGTCGACCTACAAATGAGATGTTAGGCTTTGTCATTAATGAGGAGGGTGCTATTAGTAAGTAAATTTTATTTTATATTTTTACTATTATAAATCATTTGTATTTTGTTTTTAGATATTGAATAATCTTGAAAAACCAAAATAATGTAAACTTTATTGAATATTTCTTAGTCCAATTTCTGATAATATAATATTGCTCTAATACCAAACTTTAATTGCAACAAGTAATATAAAAAATTGTTTTTAAAGTCAATTCCTACTTAGGTTAACAAAGAAAAATTTTATTTTAGTTACTTTTTATTAAATTTAATTAATGAATTAATTAATTCACAGGGCTGTTTGTGAAGCAAGGGTCGATACCGTTAATCCGGTTTGTTTTAGTTTATTGTTTTCATTCAGTTTTAATCCCATGTAACAAAGATCTAAAATTAATTATCCATGTGTCTAAAGATCTAAAATTAATTAATTAAATTTAATTAATGATTTAATATTTGAGAAAACTGTATTAACATTGAGTGGATGAATAAAAAGTATTTTATTAACGATTGAAAATTTGAACAAGATATATAAATATAGGGAGAGTGTGAACTAATAGTAGGAATTGAATGAGATGACTAAAGTCAAATGGTATAAATTAACTTAATTATCAGTTGTATCATATTTACTAGAATCTAAGATGAACTTTTTCTGCCAAAATTTCAGGTATAAAATGGGGGATGCATCTTGGAATCGTACTCAAAACCATTCCGGTAATGGGGTTGACTAAACTAAAGTATGTGTCACCGCTCATTTTCTGCTAGGTCCCAGATGATGAAAATGTTTATTTTGAACAAATAAACCCATATGATTTAATTTGTACTGTCAAATTCTGAGTTCCCTCATTGAATATCCAAAATGCATCTTGTTAAACTAGTACAAGAAATTGACATGACTTTTAAAGTTCAGAAATGGGGCACATCTTAGATTCGAGTAAATACGGTAATCTACTGTAAAAGAATAAAAACTCTTACAGACTCAAATTTACAGTTCATTGAAACAACAAAATATATTCAGTGACTTAAAAAATAAAAACTAACTGCATATTAATTTTTAACATAGAATTACGTTCTCCCATAATGGTTTTATGGAAAGTTTTTTTTTTTTTTTTTAACATTCTCATAAAGTTTCAGTATTACTTTGTTAGAAAACTAACTGGGATTGTATTTTAATGATAGCCAAAACATGATGTGATAGATTAAATATAGCATGAAATTGATAAACTCTGTCCCTCAAAATGAATTCACAATTTGTGCATTTCTAAATAGCTGAAATGACACAACTTGACGTTTTTCACAAGATTAATATAACTTATCTGTTTTCTTCTGCTGAACCATTAAATTATATTTGATAAATTAGAAATTTGTTCAGATATTATAGATTAAAGCATAATATACCATTAAGGTGGTCCTTAGTGCTATGGGGATTTTTTTTTTTTTTTAGGAAGTCCATACTCCTTCCTACCTACTAAATATATTCTTTTTTGTGCTGCATCAGTATCAAGAAAAAATTGAAAGTAATCAAGCAATATTTAGAAGACACAACTTTTATGTGTTATTTGCGTGAAATGTGCTACATATAGTGCAAAAACAATACAGCCATTTATATACTTTTAATAATAAATCTATTATTATTCCATATGTAAAGCTCACATATGTAAAATGGCATAATTTTGCTGTAAGAGTACAAGTAGAATGAAAAATTACAGGGTTATTATAATTCTATTTTTTAGCTAGGAGCAGACTTCTGATGCTCTATTAGAGTTCCTTTAGTGCAGGTGTTATGATTATGGTGATCAGTCATAACTTGCATGCGAAACTGAAATTGCTCTTTGTTGTAAGTTATGTGCTTGTTTAATTCCCTGACAAGAGCAATCCCATGTTCAGCATTGTCATTGCTTACCAAGATCTGCATAATAGCAATAGCTATAGTGTTCTCCTTCTTCCTATGTCTGCAGGTCAAATTGTAGAAATTCTATTGAAATATTCCATTGCGTAAGGAATCCACTTGTGTTTGGAGTAACAAAATCTGCACAGCTATGCTTTGATGCCCAACTGGTATTAACCTTTTACACGCCGCACTATGATTGAAGTATAACACGAGTTATTTATAGATAAAAATATGATTAAAACTCTTATTTAAGAACCCTAAGTACATTTTTTTTCAAAAAAAAAATTTTTGTATATGATTTATAACATGTTCCAGAAGTGGAACATTGGCGTGAAACACTTAGTTTTTCTACATGTTTTTTATAAAATGTGGTCAATTGAATTCAAAATCGAAATTCGTGTTCGCTGCATAATTTAAAATTTTTTATGAGTAAATTTTTCAAAAGATACTTGGAAATAATACAAGACACTTCGAAAATTAGCGGGGCTGAGCTTGTCAAGCATTGGTAGTCCTCAAAACTACTCCGACAGGACTTGTCAAGATGTAGAAAAAAGCTTGTTTACTAAATGTAAAAAAATAATTACATCACTATGAAGCAAGAATTATTACATCAAAACAGTTTTAAATTTTTTATTAGGATGTTAATCAAACAATAAAAATGGCAATAGGAAATAGGAAGGGATGGATAATAACTGAGCCATGTTTCCCAGAGAACGAACAATATATGAATAATAATGAAAAATATTGGCGTAATACATGGCGAACAGGAGGACAGATGAATAATGAGTAATAATGAATAAGAAAGAATAACATATGAATAATTTTGAATATTTTATGAATACTGAATATTTACACAAAAGAAAAGTTAAAGGATACAAGGAAAAAGTCTTACCAAAATTCTTATAAGAAAGAGGAACAAGAAAAAATTCCTACTGCCCATGGTAGTTAGGAAAGCATTTCTCATGCAGTCTTTTGTCACATTCAAAACATTTCTTTTTAGTGTTCTTCTGGCACACAGCACAACGTCCTTGGGTTGATGGCACAAGATAGTGTGCATCTGATTGTCTCAAAGATTCACAGCGATGTGCGCGAGGTCCAGGAACAGAGTGAATTACAGGTTTCATGCGCAGCAAACACAAAGTTACATCTCTCCGGAAATTTAGATGGGAAAGTTCTGTTGCTGTACCTTTGTGCAAATGCGAATGCAGAATCCATCCAGCTGCAACAGCCATATTTAGAGCATTGCTAAATAGATTCCAGTACCATTTTTTGCTTCTGAGCACAGGTCGATAAGATCCAAGAAGTTTGTCGAGCAAATCGACTCCTCCCATTCCCTCATTGTACATTTGTATAAGATGAGGCTGAGGAACATCAGTTCGTTTTTTTTGCGCTCGGCAGAATCTTTTAGTTTTTCCAACAGGCTGATGTGTCAAATGATTAGACGCGATAGTTACTACGGCACTGTCTTTCCAGCAGCAAATGTAAACTTGGCCATCACATCGGTACTCAAAATTTCCTCTTTCCCATTTTGAGGCTTCTTTCGATGATTTGAGAGGGCATCTTCCTGTGCGAAATTCTCGAATCGTGCCAGTGGCTTTAAAACCTTTCTTCGACAAATGAATCAACAGCTTATGTGAAGTAAAAAAGTTGTCAAAAAAAATTTCATGTTTTTCTGGATTTTCAATAGTGGATAAAAGTTCCCACACAACTTTTGATCCAAGAGGAGAGTTTTCTATTTCGGGACTTTTCCCACTATAGATCCTCATAGCATATGGATAACCGCTGTTTGAACACAACATCCAAATTTTGTAACCAAACCTTATTGGTTTACCTCGGATGAACATTTTGGCAGAATGATGACCGTAATAGGGCACCATTGACTCGTCTATACTCAATTTAGAGTGGAAGAATCCAAATTGCTGAAAGTTTTTTTCTAGCACTTCATAAAAGGGAGCAATTTTTCCCATCTTATCTCCTACTGCCAAGGTGTTGTTATCTATAATATGAAAATTTTTCTTAATCTTTCTAAATCTGTTTCTCGGCATCACAGTAGATACAATTGGGACCGATAGATCTTCCTGAGTGCTCCAATATAAATCTTCTCCAGGTACTTGGTGGTATCCACTAAATAGCAATAATCCAAAAAACTGCCCTATATCATTTTCATCTACAGATATAATTTCTCCTTTCTGTAATGCGTACAATTCTGTCATTTTTGCTAAATGCAGTAAATATTCTACAGGAATGAACTTTTGAAAAATTTCAATTGGCGTTAAATTAGACAGTTGCGGAAATACTTCACAGATATTTTCAACGGATTCTGTTTTTAGAGTATTTTCATAACCAATATCTTTTCCCCAACGATTTTGGATGCTTTTCTCTTTTAACTTTCGTTTTGAACTCTGCCCTTTTGAAGTTGATGGTAATTCAGGATCAAAACCGCCTTCATCGGATATTTCACTGACATCTATTTTTGTGGATATTTCAATTTGACCACAAATATCTGCAGGCAGAACAGCATCAAATATTTCCTCAGTAATGTCTTCTTCGTCAGTCAAACACCCACTTTCATCTGGAGGCAGTTGACATATATCTATACATTCATCAGAATCATCTGATAAAGTATGAAAATAATCTAGTGCTTCCTCCACGGTACGAAAGGGCTTTGAATGAGACATCTGATTGGTGCAGCGTATCCTTACTAACTGAAGAAATTCGTACGTAAGTGGAAACGAAAAAAATTCACGTGAGTTTCCAGCATGCATTCTCTATCTGAGCCATAAACTACGCCTAAGTATAAACAAACACACGTGTTTTCAAGCGGCAACTGCACGCCGTCATAGCCGATCTGTGGTCATAGCAACTGGGGAAGGGGGGGGGGGATTTAGTGGAATGGAAAGGGGATGTGCGATCATAAACATCTTTCGTTGACACTTAGTCGAAGTTCTTATGCGAGAAACCTTTTTATCGAAGCCACAACGCACTGTAGTCAAAAGAACTTTATCTTGTTAAAAAATATGCCTTTACACGCCAATGTTCCATTTATGGAACATGCAAATTTCTAACCTAATATTACATTTAAAAAATGAATCTATAGTTTATTAATTATTTTCTATCAAGAAAATGAACATTTTTAATTACTCTCACTTAGAAAAACATCTGATAAATTTTGAATTTTACAGGAATTTTTTTATTTTACTCCAGGAAATATACGAAAAAGGACAAAATTTAGATTTTTTTATCAAAGACAATTTTAATTTTAGCAGCATAATCGCGATGCCAAAAAATTAAATCAAGTTTTTGCTCTACATAATAATTTTTACAGAGCAATTGGAATAAAAGTGAATTTTTCACAGAATTTTAAAGTGGATGTTCCACTTATGGAACATTGGCGTGTAAAAGGTTAAGAATGACACAATTCAAATCATATTTCCTTGTTTTAAATCTAAAGCACAGACCATTTTCAGTTTCATTGACTCTCGTATGTCACCATCAAAAAATGCAAGATCAATCATTTGCTCGAATGAATACAATAGATAGATTCTCAAATTTTTTACAAGTTTCCTTTGAAATGTTTTTATTGTGTTTTCTATATTGATAAAGAGTATTAAGGTGATGAAGGTCATTACATGATGATTCTGCTCTTGCTATGAACCAGGCTTTGAGATACAAAATCACTATTAAAAACTTGCGGATTTTTTGAAGACCATTTTTCTTTAAGGATGTGAGTTGAAATTGAGATTGAAACATATATAAACCTTAAGGGTCTTTGACATGCAAGATGCATGCCATGCTAATAAATATTTTGTGTTTATTAAATTAAAAGTGTTTGTTATATTGGGGTTATTCCACGTGAAATCAACACAGAAAATGGCAGTTTACAACCCGACTCCCTCTGCTTTTTTTAAAAATTGGCACAGTTACTGTCCAATATGATCTGTAGCCAGATATCAAATTTTAAATTCATATCTCGTTTTTTTCAAAAGATAGAAATTTTTAAACTTTTTTAAAAAGTGAAAAAAATGTGATATTTTACCTCTTAAAACAGAAAACTTCTGTTCTACTTGTGCTACTGAAATAAAGGACAGCTCATTTTAAAGCTCTTGGTACAAGCTTTTGAGGGATATACAACAAGATGTCAAAACACGAATAAAAAAGTCTAGGTCACTTGATCTTGAACTTTGACCCAGAATATCTCAAAACACGACCCTTTTGTTTTCTTGAATATTTTATATTTTAATCACCTATTATTGCTTTATAAGATTGCAGATTTTCAAGCTGTGACTAGGAAGACTTTTTAGTCATCAATTTTTAAAGAAATAACATTCACATCTATGTGCAATGCTGTACTATCTATATATTGTTATTATTAGTTCTAATTATGAAAACAATGCCCAAATTTTCCTTCTTTATCTGCATAAAAATCATGTAAAATGGGCATTCTCATTCAGCCATTTGTTTATGATATGTATACATAGTGTTAATATTTTTAGGCCTGTTAAGTTATTTATGCATTGTATAAATTATTTTTGTTTACTATTTGATTTTCTTTTTTTTTGGGAGGGGGGGGGGCATAGCCAATGTCGTAGATTTAGTGTCTTTTGCTGAAAGTATATAAGTTCTTCCTGTCAGTGGTGCACTCAGGATTTTAGTTTAGCGGGGCTGGGCTACAAACTCTGCTGAACTCGTTTATAGTGACTTCCATTATAGTTATAACTCTCTTATAAGGTCAAAATATTCTGTGCCACTTGACTTGCCCTTACAACAACATGCGCACAAGCAATGTAACTTGTTATCGTCAAGTAATTATCTGATATTTTCAGTATCATTGAAACAGAGTTTAACTGTGTTATGTACACTAACTGTAGATATTTATTTAAAAAACTAACTTTTTTGGTAAAAAGTACTTTAGAAATAATTTAAAAACAATTTTAAAAAAGAAAAAATTTAATTCATTAGACAGGGTGCGTAGCGCCTTGAAAAGTGCTTAAAAGGTGCTTGATTTTAAAAATTGTTTTCAAGCACTCTTGAAAGTGCTTATTTTTTACGTAAATTCCCTTAAGGTGCTTGAATTTGCAAGGAAGTGCTTATTTTTTTCTCAGCTTCCGGCAGAAACCTTTATAAACACTACGCCGATAACGAGAACAACTTTTTCTCTCCCATCCCATCACTTATTCATCTTGAAACCGGAAGAGCATGCCTAAAAGCAGGTGCAGGTGGTTCCCTGTTGATCATGACAATAGTAATGCTGACTCACACTTGCAGCCATAAGAGCCAGTCCGGACCTAGTTGTTCTTAAAATACTGAATATCAACCAAAACTAGTCTGTTGCGCCTGATGCAAGTTTAATCATTCTACTCCTCCCCCAAAGAAAAAAAAAAGTTTATAAGTTATTTATGTTTTTTCGCCATGTGGCTTTGCGTCTTGTGAAGGAGCACTGTACCGAATAAACATTGCCTTATGATATTATTACGGTAAAAAATCAACTATGAGTAACTGGCAAGCTCGGGAAGCGCTGAGTGCTTTTAAAATAAATCCCTATGTTATAAATATCAAAAGTAATAAATGAATAGAAACATACAAAGCTTAAAACAATTTGCTGAAGCACGCTCACTACATAATCAACAGCTGGCCGTCCACGAAAAAAAGAAAAAAAAAAAAATGTTTACATTTGACTGGAGCCTTGTCATCGGTTGGTTCGCTTCCGAACTTTTAGCGAATGCAAGAAGTTTTTTTACAAGTTATTTATTTATTTCTAGGAATTCGCCTTTGTGAATATAAAAATTGATATGTTTTATATGAAATCGGACACTGATTAATTCGAAAATGGAAATCGTAAGCTTCGTAAAATAGCGGTAAATACTTTAAAACATTATATGGGAAGGGGATAAAAGGAGATATTTTCACCATTTATTCCCCCCCCCCCCGAAATATATCCCAGGTCGATGCTTTTTTTTTTTTTCAGCGGTAGGGGGAGGGGAAGAGATCGTGGATTCGGCATTTCTTCCATAAATTATAGTAGTAATTTTGAAATTTACTTATTCATACTTGCCAATTTATGTGCTTTCAGTTTGAAATTTGCACTTTTTCACCGATTTTTACAATTTTACGTGAAACTGCCGTTTTTTAACGATTTTACGTGAAACTCCCGTTTTTTTACATTTCCACCGTTTTTTACGATTTTATGCAAGACTTTTTAAATTTGGCATCTTAATAATAATTTCATAGAAACCAAGAATGTGTAAAATGCAGTTGCAATTGTTATGATTTCAGGCTTGTTCCACTAAAAAATGAGGTGGCCACCCAAAAATTCAGGCCATTGCAAAAGAGCTTGGAGAAGCTGAAGAGGGAAACAGATTAAAAAATTTTCTTCTAGAGATAAGTAGAGAGAGATAAAATAAATTAAATTAGTTGAGAGAGACAGACTTGAAAGAAAAAAACGAATTTCAGTTGAGACATACTGAGACAAAAAAAAAAAATTTTAATTGAGACAAAAAGGGATTTTGATTGAGACAAACTGGGGTTTCAGTTGTAGCATCCCTGAAGTAAGCTTAAATTGTTTTCATCTGTTGCAGGGGTGTAGCGAGAGTGTTGCTGATGGGGCTGCGGCCATCCCCGAAATGAGTGAACATAGGATTTGGAGAAAATTACGTATTCGTGAATAATTTCGAAAGCTTTTTGAGATTCCTATGATAGTGTATTTGAAAGTTCCTCTTGATTTCAGGAATTTGAGGTTCAAATGAAGACCCAAGCCAATTTATTTATTTTTTCTGTAGTGTGTTTTTCCAACTTCAAAGATTTTAAACTTGGTTTACGGTTTTTAAAAATTTTTCTTCCTTTTCTTACTCATTTTTATATGCAAACTTTTTTAGGCCAAAATGGGGGGGGCAACCCCCCCTCAAAAAGAAAGAATATATATGTGTTGACTATATATATTATTGATTTTTATAAGCTATACTGCATTCTAAGTTTTGAGTTAGCCACCCCCTGCAAAATATTCCTGACTTCACTACTGATCTGTTGCTTAAAAAAAATTGATGATGACGTGCTTGATTTTTCTTAAAAGTGTGCTTATAAAGTGCTTAAAAGTGCTTGATTTTTCAATTGAAAGTTGACTACTCACCCTGTTAGAGACAGTTTTTAATGCTTTTCACTTCTAACTTTCCACTTTGGGGGGAGCTTGAGCCCCCATAGCCTCCTCCGTGGGTATGCCTATGCTTCCTGTGACAGTGTTTACATCAACTTTTTTTAATATGTTGCTTCTAGGTATAGCCAAAATATCTTCCCTTACAGGATATGCATAAGACGGTGAAGGTTGAAACTGCTAAAACTATTTTTAACACACAACAGCTGCACTGCTTCATTCCACTGAATGAATATAACATCCACGTTAAAATATATTCAGGAGCCACAATACTTAAAACTGCATGTATCTCCAGCAAAACTGAGCTACCCTTGATGGATATTTGTGGGTTTGTAATGTGTGTACATGAAGGAAATTGGTGGGTTGACTGTGTTTTGAACATCTTTAAGGAAACTGAAGAAGAAAGAATTATGCTATTTCATCCACATCGAAATTCGCCGTCTTATGCATATCCTGTAAAGGAAGATATTTTGACTGTGTACCTAGAAGCAACATATTAAAAAAAGTTGATAAAAACACTGTTACAGGAACAACTTACACAATTTCAGCAAAAGTCACTGAATCAATGACATTGGCTATGCCCCCCCCCCCCCCAAAAAAAAAAAACGCAAATAGTTAATGAAACTAATTTATACAGTGCATGAATAACATATCAGGCCTAAAAATATGAACACTATGGGCATTTCATAAACAAATGGCTAAGTAAGAATGTCTGTTTCACATAATTTTTATGTAGATAAATAAGAATAAAAATGTGAAAATGTTTTCATAATTAGAACTAATAATAACAATAAATAGATAGTACTGCATTGCACATAGATGTGAATGTTATTTCTTTAAAAATTCACAACTTAAAAAGTCTTGCCAGCCACAGCTTGAAAATCAGCAATTGTATAAAACAATAATAGGTGATTAAAGTATAAGAAATTCAAGGAAAATAAAAAACGGCATGTTTTGATATATTCAAGGCCAAGTGACCTAGACTTTTTATTCGTGTTTTGACATCATGTTGTATATCCCTGAAAAGCTTGTACCAAGAGCTTTAAAATGAGACCTTATTTATTTCAGTAGCACAAATAGAACAGACGTTATGTGCTGTTTTAGAAGTAGGAAACTAAAATTTGATATTTGGCTACAGCTCATAGTAGACAACAACTGTGCCTATTAAAAAAAAAAATCAGAGGGGGTTGGGTTGTAAGCTGTGTTGATTTGACATGGAATGACCCATTGATCATTTGTGAGTGTGCACCTTAGAACTAATTGATAAGTAAAGTAACCTACTTTAATAAGTATTCAAAAATGCTTGAAGAAAAGCTGATCCTAAAAACTTTATGAATTGGGAAAAAAAAAAAAAATTCCTGTTTGATAAAATAGGTAAAATTCACACTTGTGCATTAACCTGCTCCATGATTTTATTAGGTGTTCAACTGTTCCATTTAATCATCTCTTCACAAATCATAAAATATAGCATTCATTGCATTCACAACAGAATAAGCTATAAAGCAGCATCACTTGCCTGTAAAACACGAATTTAATCTCTATAAGGTCAAACTATGAAATTTTCTGGATTGTACCAGGGGTCTGTTTAGGAGAAATTTGGGTCCGTTAACGGATCCTTCACAAAATACTTTATCTTAAAAACAAACCTTTCACAAAATATTTTTTCTTAAATACTCCCATCACAATATTTTTCATTTTGAAAACAATCTTTCACAAAATTCTTCCATTGGTAAATGGCTTCTTCACAAATCTTAATTGTTCAATTTGGTAACAGATTTCAATTAAGTTGTCACTCACATTACAAGTTTTATAAAAAGAATAATTATGAAATGTTTAAAATAATGATGTTGCATATGTAATTGTTTTATAAAAATGTAAAATAAGATATTAACTGATACTTAATTTTTAATGCTGAGCTATGGAAAAAGAACTTCCCTTAGTTCAGCGAAGGAAAAAAGAATCCGTTAAGATTTGCCTTAACAGATAGCATGTGACATCTGCACAAGTTAAACCTTGTGCAGATGTCACACGTTATGATGGAATCACCCTTCATATTAAACTAGATGATTTTTGAAAAAAAATCTATTATCCATAAATTTTGATTATTCGATGTTGGTTCGATTCCAATGATGTTGGATAATTGAGGTTCTACTCTATATGTTTTATTTATATAAATCAGTACACGTGAATAAGTTGAATAAATTTGATGTGTTTATTTATAAAAGTCTGTGTGTGTTTGTTTATATGTATATATATATATATATATATATTTAAATGCCTCAAAATGGAACTTTAATTTAATACTAAATTTGTAAAATTTTGTATTTTTCACAAATTTGCTAAAACAGGACCCTGGCTAGAAAAAAGTGTTTGAATGCTAATTTCAGATTTATAAAATTATAAGTAAATTTTTCACAATTTCACTAAAACAGGACCCTGTCTGAAAAGTCTGGACAGACCCTCATAACTGTTTAAGTTCATAAGAAGTTTCCCAGCAAACACACACAGGTTTTCTGAATGTCTATTAACGCTCAGAAATCGTCTTCTGAACGTTAATAGACGTTCAGAGAACCTGCGTTTGTTTGCTGGGTTATATGTACGTGAGTATGTACTTTGCATTCATTTCTGTTCTTCTTGTCTTTTTCATTTGATGATTTTGCGCTAGAATATTTAATGAAAGAAAAGGCAATGATTTAATGTGAAGATTGTTGTATGTAATGCAAAATATTTTAATTGTGTTAATCTCCACATTTCTTATTTTCCCCTAATATAGAGGTTGATGATGTCGAAATACCTCCTCCTCCAGTTGCTACTTTATCTCATGATGTACCAGACAAAAGAATGATTATCACACAGTTAAGAATAAAAAATTTCAAATCATATGCTAACGAAATAGTTCTTGGACCATTTGATAAGGTATGTGTATATAAAGGCAAATTTGTCATTACCTAATCATTGTTTTTCTTGCTCAGATTAAAGTTTATTAACACATTACTTCTGCGCAGTTGATTGTAATAACTGTAGCTGAGAATAAATTAATCTAAAGTATTTTTAACTTAATGCCAATTAGATAAAACTCGTTGAACAAAAATGAGCTGAATGAATTAAAACTCATACATTCCACTTATTCCACCTAAGAGAGTCCCCAGCAAAATGCCAAATATTAATTATCTGGCAATTCTTCGCCCCCTAATTAAAGTATGCCAGTTGATAAAGTTTGGTACAGAAAATATAAATCTACTGCAGAGCAAAAAGGAATAATTTAAAAAGAAAAAAGGAAAGTTTGATTGAGTGTTATGTCAAGTGGAAAACAATAGCAAGAAAACAAGAATACTCTTTATTTAACTACATATAGCAGAGAAGAAATAGGATAGAGAGTGCTATGACAACCTTAACTTGAGGTGCTTGTCCATCACATGCGACACATCACAACAATGTGGTAAGATTTTATAAGCATAATTCTTGTGCATCCAACTTACTTCAGTTTTCTATAGAGCACTTATGTCGAGCATGTTATTTTCAGTTTTCATAATTAGTACCTAGCTACGAAGCCATGCTCAGAATCCATTAGTTCCTCTAGGGTAAAATAATGGGTACATAAATGGATCGACAAGGTTATCAATATTCTCCATGATTACTAAAGATATACGTCTCTTTCAGATCACTCATTCATTATCAGTGGTCGGCATTCAATGTTACAATGGTACATACATTTTGTTTTGAAGACGGGTGTTAAATCTTCGATGATTGGGGCCACCAGAATAAATTGAAAAGTCGTAAGGTGTCTCGTATCCTTCTGTAGCAGAGAGCTTATTAGCTTCTTCTATTTCTTGCATTATATCGTGAAGCACATGCGAAAGGATTTTGAGATCTTAAAACATAGTCTAACAATGTAATCGAATCTCTAGTGATACCTTGGGGATTATTTATGCATTCACTAACAGAGTCTAGATTATCACAGAAATATTTCTATCCATATTGAGAATGTTCAAATTCTCTTTCAGGATTTTGAGTTCAATGAGCTGCCAAATGAATGAGTTTATGACAGATTTACTGTTCGCAACATAGCTGTAAACACCTTGATCGTTAATTGTTTGGTTATCATATACTGTGATCAAAGCCATTGTAAAGCGTGCCTTCAAATTTTTAATTCTTTTATGAAATTCTCTGGAAAGTTGGTCAAAAAGAACAACCACACCAGTTCATTAGGAAATTCAGGATATCTTACATCAATTCTACTATACAAACAACAGTTCCTAAAAGAATTCCTGTGAATTTGTTTACTCTTTCTTCAGTAAAATGTAATGCTGCATGAGGAATGTTAAAAGGTTTTAAACTACGACAGAAAGAATCCGCATTTGTGGCAGCTTCATAGACAGTTTACCTGAGGTGCTTGTCGACATCTATCCAGGCGCTTATTATTGCAAGGGCACTTGACACGAGCAGGGCCGGCCTAAGGGCAAAATTCTGTGTGTGCAAGAATGAGTTTTGGCACCCCTTACAGTAAAATTGATACAAGAAACCCAGTAAGAAGTATGTGTGCTCTATAACTGAAATTCGTGGAAACGTAATACCTAAAAATGACATTTTAAAGGGACTTAAAATCAAAAGCTAAAACGAATATGAATTACTAAATAGTACATGTTAAAGTGGAGTACTTACTATCTTTTCATTAATTCATTTTTATTTTTTTAACAACTTCTTCTTATATTATGTATTTTACTCACTTTTTCAAACTTCAGTTAGTGTGTTGTACTGTACTTGTGTAACGGGCAAACGCCTAATAAATACTTTTACTCACTTTACTCGTATTGTTTTGTGTGGTAGAAAATGACAGACACATTTTTAACTATAGCAAAAGTTTTATTTGATTTAATACAGTCAGCACATTAAATAAAGTATGAAAAATGCAGATTATAAACTTTAGCTTTCACTTTTCTAGCAAAGATACATCAATATAACTATAAATGTGGTAGTAGTGTGAAAAATAAAAAAAAGAGTACAATTAAAATTGGTTAAAATAATTATTATACTCTTAGCAATGAACCTTCCTAGTTTCAGCAGCCGAAAATGTTTTTATTAAAGTATGATAATCTAATGACAATGAAATATTATTTTCAATGGACAAAATTGGAAGATCGTTCAGTCTTTCCTCAGAAAGAGTAGACCTTAGATAAGTTTTTATTATTCTTAATTTAAAAAAACTTAGCTCAGCCGACGTTACCAACAACGGCATTGTCAGAAGTATTCGTAAAGCAACCCGTTTACATAAGCGTCTGCAGATCCAGTTTCCAACAAAAAGTTCAGCACTTTTCAAGAGGCGTTTTCTCGCCCAAAATCAAACAAAGAGAAATTAAAACTAAAACCATTATGAATTAACTAACTGAACATTAAATCAAGTTGGTAAAATCTGAATACCTAAAATGTATAAGTGTTACATATCTTTATTTCGGACAAGGTTCTTGATAGAGATCAGCTCTTCGCATAACTCAACTCCTTTGATGTCACTGTCAACCCCATCCGAAAGGAGATCTTCAAAGTCTTTGCATTTTACTAACAAGTCATCTCTATTGGATAATTCATCAAGTTTAAAAAGAAAACTAAAATTTGACATCTTGTCCTTGAGTTGTTCGAATCTCTCTTGAACAGCCATTTGAGCTATTTCAAGAAGTGGTAAAAAAAACAACAACCCTGAAACGCTATTGGGGATCAACCGGTGCTTCTCCATCGGCCTCATAATCAAACTGTTTCTTCTTCTTTCTAACCTGTGGTGTTTTGAATTTTCCTTCCACTTCTAAATCTTCAGCCAACTCTTTCACTTTCGCTAAACAACTAAATTATCCTTTTTCGTGGAAATCCGCCATAAAGTCTCCAACGGACTTCAAAATAGACACAGCTTGGATTAAATTCACGTTCTTTGATTGCAATATTTTGCTAGCGATGTTTATTTCAAACAGGATATCATACCATGCAATCAGTGACACTAAGAAGACAAAATCTTCTATAGCTTCGGATAAGGAATTTGCCTCACTTCTAACTTCATCTTCAAATGATGCATTCTCGTCATGCAGGTCCCAAAGTGCCCGTCGTATTTGCACAATCTGATATCTTATAGCTTTCAGCGATTCAATTCGTGCTTCCCAGTGAGTTGCAAAAAGTTCTTTTAATGTAAGAGAAGGCCAAAATAATGATGATCCCACATCTGACTGCGACAGTCTCTCTAACAATTTACTCCAACGTTTTGCCGATGAGCTAAAAAACACAAACAGTCGCTAAATTGTTCCAAAAAGAGTAACTGTTAATACTGAGGATTTTGCGGCATCGCTCAGTACCAAGTTTAGGTTATGACACAAAAGCATGGTACAAAAAAGGCTCTTTTATTTTTTTTCTATATTTTTTTTCAGTCCAGAATGTTTTGCCTTACCTATTTGCCCGATTATCATACCCTTGGGCTCTGCAATTAGAAATATCCAAGTCATATTCCCGTAGTTTTTTAAGACTGTTTCCGGCATGTCTTTACCTGAAGTATCTGTTATTTCAATGAAATATAGGAAACTTTCGCAAATTTCAACTTTTTGCTCTTTTGTTTCATAAATATACCTCAAAACAACAGAAAGCTGTTCTTTCTTACATAAACCGCGAGTCCAGTCGAGAATTAATGCGTAGTATTTGGCTGTTTTAATTCTACTAACTATTTCTTCTTTTACTTTATCTCCCATCAAAGTCAATAATTCGTTTTGTATGATTTTTCCTAAGTATGACAGACACCCTTGTTTTTCATTTGCCAATACTCTAGACACATGTTCTTTCATTTCAGGATCATATTGAGCAATTAGTTCAACAAGTCCTAAATAATTTCCATTGCTCATTGTTTAGTTTTGTTTTTTTCTTTTTGGTACAAAGTTTCATTTGTCCCTCGGAAAGCCATTTGGTTCTGGGCGAGAAATTGCGTTATGGCAAGAAGTCGTTTAATTACATTCTGCCATTGTTCTTTTTCTAGGGCAATTGTTTTCTGGTTTTCATCATCAATTGTTTTACCTGTGCTCAGTCACTTTTCCGCCTCTACCCATTTTTTATAGCATTTTAGGTGAGTAGAAGAAGTTTCATGATGATTCTGTATAGTTCCAATGTGCCTCCAATCACAGTTGCCACTTTGATATGATAAAGTTTTATTGGAACTTGCAGCACTAAATATCTTACAACAGAAACAGTAAACATTATTGTTTTGTCGAAAATACAATAGCCAACGCCTCTTAACTCTTCATGTAACCTAAGGTCTGCCTTCAGGCAGTGGCGGATCCAGAAATTCTCTTTTGGGAGGGGCTAAATTTTAAAAAAGCTTATTTCACCCAAACAAAATATACAATAAAGCAAACTTTTAGTCTAAACCAATGTAAAAACTTTAGGGAGGGGCCAAGTGATTATAAAAGATCGCTTTGCATATTCAAAGTGCATAATGAAGCAGAATGTTACCCTTTAGCAATCTCTTTTGGGGGGGAACTGAAGCCCTCTAGCCCCTCCCCTGAGTCCGCTACTGCCTTCAGGTCAGTCGCCATTGTAAGCCGACACGACAGACAGACTAAACACATGATAGAAGACTCGGTTATCTACATCTTGTTGTTCAGTTCAGTCAAAACAATGGAGCGAAACGCTTCTTGAATCTAGTCTCTTTACTGAACCTTCAAGCAAAATTTATTTGTTGAACTAAAATCTCATTCAAATGGTGATTTGCATTCAAACATACATAAGATACATAAATATTTAAATTTTACCACTTATTTTTTAAACATTTTTCTTATTTCGGCGCCCCTCTCAAAGAAAGAAAACGTGTGCGGTCGCACACGCCTTAGGCCGGCCCTGGACACGAGCCCTGGGCACACATGCAGAAATAGTTCAAAAAAGTTAGTTTCAAAGTGTACATAGAGGCAGGAAAATTGAGATAGCTATATAAAAGGGCTGAAAATATTGAAAAGTGCTTTGGTCATTAAAATGTTATAGTTAGGCCCTGCGTCTTGCTATTCTGCGTAGTTCTCCTTCCAAACTCTTCTAGGTCATCATCTGTTTCATGTGCTCAGGTTTGAGTGCAAATGCTGCTGACAGTGATCATATGTTTCCACTACTTTGTTTTTGAGCTACAAGTTATGCATTTGAGTCAAACGTCTTTGATGTTCTTCAGCAGTTTAATCATTCCTTTGCTTTGCTTTGAGATCGTTAGTCTCCCGAGAGTTAAAACCCTGGATGTCACTCATGAGAACAACTAACTTATTGAAACAGGTCATCTTTCCTTCCAACTTGTTTTTATAAATGTTGGAACATTTTCTAATTTATTAGGTGAAAAGTCTCTTGAGGTACTCGGAATGGGATTATTAGCTTAGTGTGTGATTAGTCTCTTGTTCAATTTCCTTCTGATGTTTCTAACTCTGTATGGATGCCCTCCATACCTCCATACCATGTCCTCCATACATTTTGATTTTTGTTGTTTATTATCCTTTAAAAGTACATAATGAAAGCTGATGTTCAGATATTTGTTTTTTAAAAATAATTAAAACTTTGTGAAATAACACACATAAAAGGTACTTATCGACCTGGACACGTGTTTTGGACAAGTTGTCCATACACAGAATAGGGCTGAAAAAAGACACTTAAGATAAATTAACCTAATTTCTGGCTACTGCAGTATTAGAAAACTTTACCATAAAAATATTCGTTTATATGTCTTCGTAGCATTATTATGCACAATGATGTGTGCAAGGTATCTTTTCTTTCGAAATTGGTGATGCTAAAGAGCTTTGTAATAGACTTTATTCCTGTATACCGTACAGTTTTTGAAATAAGAATGGTAACTCCAAATTTAGTCATCAGTTGTGCTGTAAGCAGTTTTTTGCATAGCGCATGGCAGCTTTACTATACCTTGACAACACTTTCATGAATATATGAGCACAGCAGACGTTCCAGAGTTAAGAGGGTGGCAAGGGACTTTACTGGGCTTACTGTACATAGAATGTCTCAAAAACACTGATCTAGACTTTTACTCCTTAAATTTGTCAAAATTAGTGAAAAAAGAAGAAAAACATGTTACTTTATTTTCTACAGCATCTGATAATCTGGATGGAAGTTTATTATTTCGCTCGTGGTGTAATTTTTTCTCATTAGGAACTTTAATGCAATTTTACACTCGTGACATCAAAATGACGTCAGTCTCACTTAAATTATTGAAAGTAATAAATAAATCCAACTTTGTCAACTATGCTCACGAATGTATTGAAATTGGACATTTGAGTAGCTCTCTACCCTGGAAATTGAAAAAAATCGTTCAAAATTAGGGAACAGGCGGATTTCCAGAATTTTCAAGTAACCTATTCTATGTCGTTTTACGTGTATATGCAAAATTTCAAGCCGATTGGTCGGACGGTGTCGGTGTGGGAGGAGTTCCTGGACAAACAAACAAACTTTTACATTTATATAATCGATTAAAATTATTTTGCTGAAATTAAGCTAGTTTTACACTTCTAATCTAAACTGTTTCCAATGTAAATGCAGCCTGTTTCATTCAAAATAAAGGCAAAAGCATCTGATGCAGCAATTCTGTTAGTGTCCTATGTAGTGTGAATTTATTTGTTGTAATCATTATTCTCACTGCGTGTATGCTTAATATTTCCTGATTATTGTTCCACTTATATATTTATTTGAAATGTTTAGTAGGGTTTATAATAATTATTATTATTATTACTATTATGTTAGTTTTATTTATTTATTTTTTTACTTGCAGAATTTTTCAGCCGTTGTTGGAGCTAATGGCAGTGGGAAATCCAATGTCATTGATTCCCTTTTGTTTGTGTTTGGTTATAAAGCTAGGAAAATTAGGTCCAAAAAAGTGAGTCACCTAATTCACAAAAGTGCCCGATATCCAGATGTAAACAGTTGCACAGTTACTGTGAAGTTTGCTATGATAAAAGAAAAGGTAGGATGCTAAGCACTTCAAATTATGTTACATTTATAAATACTTTTGTAATGGAGCTTCTGTGACTGAGCCACACAAACATGATTTAGAACAGTGGTGCACAAACTATCAGGTTATAACGAAAGTTTTCCGCCAAATCTTCTTGAAAAACTAATTTCTAACTCCTTAGATAACTATTTTTGATCTTTCGGTACCAAACCTGCACAGTGTCACGTGATGCAACAATAGTATTTAAAGCTGTACTCATTATTCGTTGATATTCTGACTTTTTGCAACACAATGGGAAGTAAATGATGGTTCCAATCCTCTAGAGTGATAGTTCCATTTGACACACCTTGTACTTAATGATAACTATATCATAGCTGCCATACCTCCCGATTTTTCCGGGAGACTCCCGAATTTCAGAACGAACTCCCAAAAAGTTTATAAATCTCCCGAATTTTTCCAAATTATTCCCATGTTTTATGTACTTATCAATTTTTGAAAAAAATTTACAGAACTTGTTAAATGCTAACGACAGAAACTGAAGAAACTTAAAAGTATGGTTACCATTAAAGAACAAAAAAGCAAGGGAAAACAACAGTGATTACCGAACCGCGAACCTAAAGCAAAACATGTCCTAAATCTACAACGTTCTTAGCGGACATAGCAGAGTAACAAGAGGACGATAATGCGCGCCTGGGATGTACGTTTTCACTGCATCTCGCACTGCGCCTAGACTAAAGTCAGCTAGAGTGCAATGTTACTGATTTCCGAGTTCGTAAATTCAAAACTTAGTTCAGAGGGGCAAATTCTTATTTTAGATCCTCGATGTTTCGAAAGGCATCTGATACATAATTATGTACTCTGCGAACTACTACACAACAATAATTATCTATCGAGACCTTTCGCCACTGGAAAATCGTTGTCGATGAGCTATTGTTACTCGCGACATGTTTTTATTGCTGTTTTGCACACTTGATGAATCTATAAATTTTTTTCACGGACACGTACCAGCTTAACTGACACTTCTATTGTGGATTATTGAGAAAATGGCAGGTGTTAGCGAATATATTAGAAAACGTGGATTGAAGACGAAATGTTTGTGGTCATTTTCGGATCCAAAAATTTGCTTGATTTTGAAAAAATCGTCGGCCGAACGAGAACTTCCAGACATTTTATGAATGCTAAACTGGAATTTTTGTTTAAATAAAGCAAACTGACTGTCTGCATGGCAAATAAAACTTATATAAAAGTGCAGCTTTTAGTAATGGCATTTAAAATATAAATCTTGTCGTATTCCTTTAGGTCTTCAACATGCAAAGGAAGTAAAATAATTTATGGTAGTTTAAATATACTTTATTTCTTAAATAAATAAATTATTAATAATAATTCCAATAAATAAATACTTCGATATTTATAGCTATTAAAACGTGCACATCTTAATTTTATGCTGAATAATAGAATAATGCTTTTTTAAAATGTGAGTTAATGTTAAGAAATCCGTAAGAAAAAGTAAGCCAAAATTTTCAGAGCTTTTTTTTTTTTTTTTTTTTTCACTTTTTTTTAAAACAGTTACGCGGATTTTACTAAAAATATGTACCGTAACTTCGTGAAAAGTTAACTAATGGTAAGACCACGGGCGGATTAAAGGGGTTGGGGGGGAGCGATTACTCCCCCGCTACAGGAAAAAGAAATTCTATTTTACTTCCTTAAAACAGACAAATTTCAACTAACCGCCCATAAAATTGCATTAATCTGTCCTTAGGCAAGACGTATCGCCCTCTTAAATAAATAAAATATTACTTTCATTAATCATTTAGGAAAATGTACATAACCAAGCAAAAAAAAAAAAAAAAAAAAAAAAGGAAAATTACTAATTCTCATGGGTGAAGCCACATAATACTTAATTTTAAACAACATTCAATTGATACTCTCTCTGGGTTAAAAGTAACGAAATATAAAATTTAAAAATGCTCTTTATTAAAAATTCATGCTCGCAATTGAAAAAAAAGAAAGAAATTGAGACGACACAAGTCATGTTTTAACGTCTCGGCAGAATTTGCTCTCTTGCTTTATTAGCCAGCTCGCCGAGTGAAGACAAAACAATAACAACCTTCGCGATGACGATGCGGCTTCGGTATCTCGGTTTGTGAAGGCCCATTTTCCCCTGTATTACATAAATTATTTTTTAAAAAAAAGCACATTCAAAATTTGGTTCTTCTGCATATCGGACTGAAATATTTCTAAAATGGTTTCACGAAGCTTGTCCACACCTGTAACTATGTCGATGCTTTAAATGACATAATGGGGAAAAAAAAAAAAAAAAAAAAAAAATTCAAATGCTCCCTGCATGCCGACGTGCCGTCACTTGAAGTGCATCTATGTGCTTTATTTTCTACAGAAATAAATTTGTTAGCATCGGCTTCACCGGAGCTTGCGCGCTAACTACAGATCAAAAAGCAAGATCAATATACTAAATTTTTTTGCATAAGAAATTTATTTCAGCCAGATAGTCCGTGTCCTGGAAAAAAATCCCTTTTTGACATGCATAGTCCGTGGACTACACTAGCTAAATTATGGTAACTAAGTATCCCCGATCTCCGGGTTCCATATTTGCCAACTGAACTTCAATCTTTTTGCAGCCTTTTGGTAAATGAATAATTTTAAAAACAAGATGTAAAACAGAGTTTTTAACACTCTATTGTTAAATTAAAATTTAAGGCATTTTAGTAACTCAACTCAACAGAAAAGTATTATTTTCTCCATAATACGTTTATTGATTTCTGAATCATTTTCCCTTCAATTTTAAAATCAGGAAAATCGCAATTTCGTTTTATTCTCATGTGCAGGATTTTCTTTGGTAATTATTTTTACAGTTAATTTTAAAAAGCATAATCTTGTGAGTTGGTATTTTGCAGCTAATATAGGAAGGAGCAGAACATATGTCCCTGTCATAAGTTCCACTTCTGTGTGCTGATGTGCTGCAAGACTGCTAAGATTCTAAAATTTTACCTGAGAAAATATTTAGACATTTATTAAATAATTATTATTCTTTTTCCAATAAAACAAGAAAACTTCACTTTTATTCTATCATTTGAATGCTTATTTTAGAAAATGCCAATGCCATATATATAATTTTTCATTCCATTTCTGATCAAAATTTAAAAAAAAAAAAAAAAGATAGGTCTTAAATTTTTTTTTTTTTTTTTTTTTTTTTTTGAGAATCAATTTTTAATTTTATTTTCATATCAAAAGAATAGTCTGAAATTTGGATGTGAGACTTATGATTTGTTTTGATCTAAGATTTTACGGTATTACTTAAGATAATTATTTTAAATAATTTTAGCCTGTTTTCTTTTAATAAATATTGTATATCCAAAACTGATTATTAAACATTTACAGTGCATAGTTATTTTCTTCAGGATCACAGTCAATTTGTTTGTGGTTGAAATTTAAATGGTAGGAATTGTTTAGTACACCGTTTAGTTTAACAGTGGTTGAATTTAAGCTCACACATTATTCCCCAGTTCCATTTTTTTTGCATTATCAACCTTGTTATATATGCCTGAAAATACGTGCACGTAAATTTTTCAATTTTTTGCTGGAAAATATGTCCACGTGTATTTCCTCTTTTTTGCTCTTCAGCTGTTTTCATGCCTGCAAAAATCCAGGGGGGGGGGCGGCCCCCCTTACCCAATGCTGCCGGCGCCCATGAATGCAAATAGTTCAAAAGTATTTACTGTTTAAAAAATTGTTATTTCTAAAAAAGTATCGCATTTTAAAATTGGCTGTTTTAATAAATGTTTTAAACTATACATTTTTCTTGTATATGTAATTTTCTTGGTTACTGATATATTACGCATGTGTACATGAAGTTTTTTCATCGATAACAAGGGTTTTTTAAAGTCTCCCTAATTTTTTTAAAATCTCCCTAATTTTCATTCTCCAAGGTTGGCAGCTATGCTATATTTTTTTACAGATTTCATAACACAGTGTTATAAAGTAAGTCTCTTTCTTTCAAATGCTAAAAATCTTTTGACAAAATATGAGCAAATACGCCAACTGTTTTCTGACGATGTTTACGGTGGCGGGAAACTTTCGTTACAACCTAATATTTTCATATGTGACCCCCTATTTTGTGTAAAATTTTGTCGAGACCCCTGGATAGACAGTAGACATTTTGTTTAATTGACACCGAAGTTACATTGAAATTCTTTCTGGGATTTGTTCTTACAGGGTGTTTTTAAAAGAGTGTCCTGACGTCATCGATTGAAATAACGCCTTTTTAAAATAGCGCACCAAACTTATAAACCATCATAAAAATGTTATAAAAGTTTTAACATCATAAAAATCAGTTAATGAATCAACACATACTTTTATGAAATGATGTTTTATTTATGCATATGGATATCAATATTTTTTAATAAAAAATACTTTATAAAAACTTTACATCATAAAAAGTCAATGTGAAGTATGTGCTTGCAAAGAGGTCATGATTGCTTCTATGTTCGGATCTGTATTGGAAATCGCAAACCACAAGTCCTCCTTTGGATCCAATCGAGATCGATATTTTGTTTTAATGGAAACTAATTTTGAAAAGTCGAATTCACATGAGCAGGGACAGATTTATAGCGGGGCATTCGGGGCACGTGCCCTGGGCCCCCAATGTTTAGAGGTCCCCAAAACCTTTATGTTAATCATAATAGCTACTAAAATTATCTCTCAGGAGTAAAATTTCTTATTACTTGCTTCATTTCATCACAAATATTCAAAATTTTTAATTTAATGTAACTTGTAATGTTAACAATTATGCATTCGATTGGATATTCGATATTCGCAAAGACACCTCAGCATGCTCCTCCTCTTATCGTTTCTAAGGTGTGTGATGACTGTAAATACCCATAAAAACATTTCAATAGAAAAATTCACAAAAGTGGTATTTGTCGTGACATTTTATTGATTTTTAAATGTTTACATATGGTTAACTTAGGAATGGTAATTGGTTTTAGCGTAATTTAATTAAGTAATATTCTATGGAAAATTTTTGTGCAGGGGGCCCCAAAAGTATCTGTGCCCTGGACCCCCAGGTGTATAGATCAGTCCCTGCACATGAGTAGGTCAATGCAAACTGAATCAAAATATTGATTGCCTTTCTTTTCAAATCAGCATATGAACTGTTCTTTTACATTTAAAGAGATATTGGAATTAATACTATCCAACAAAAATGGATCACGGATCCAACCTAATTCATTTTCTGGAAATTTTTCGTACCTTATATTAGTTATAGGTGGAAGTAAGCAGCCGATACCGCAGATCACTATGCATGATATCGGGGGTTTTGAAGCCCCGTGATAGCGATCGCAAATATCGCGCACGTAAAATAATAATTGTCAGTTTCTTCTTTTGTATTATTTCCGTTCTTTGAAATGAATAATTGTAGATTTTTCATAAATTTGAATTTCTTTGAATTTTGTGACCCCCAAAAATTTTCTTGCGACCCCCAGTTTGCGCACTGCTAATTTAGAAGATGAGACAGTTTAAAAATTTAACTGCTTAAATTTGGCTGTTAGCAAGTAGACATAGAAATGGGTATTTTTTTATTAATCCTGTTATTGCACGTTTTTTTTTTTTTTTTTTTTTTTTTTTTTTTTTTTTTTTTGGTCACATGAAGATCATTTTTGTTAATAAATGCAAAAAAGTAAATAAAAATAGTGTTTTTATTTCATTTAAGTTTTTGTTTTTTTTAAATTATTAACTTTTTTATGGTTTTTCTTTTCATTGTTTTTCTTTTTTCAATTTTTGTCAACATGAAACTTCCTTAATTGAAAAGTTTCAAAAGATGTATTATGTTTTCAGTTTTTCACCATGCAATCTCATAGCTGCCAACTTGTATGATATACGATAGTGAATTCCTCTTTTTTATTTATTAAACTTTTTTTCCCCCGGAAAAAACTCAATGTATTATGCTTCAGCACATTTTCCCATGCCTCTGGAGAATAAATAGTTTCCCTTCAGCATTCTTTTATTGAAACCTCTGATACTATAAGAGTAAAAATTGACCCCTATTTTAAATATGAATTAATTTTTTTAAACCTTATTTTCATCCTAAGAAAACCATTTGGAAAACTTTATTTACAAGAGCAGGTTCAGATGTAATTGAAAATGCTAAAAAAATAAATATTGAAACAAAGAATATTTCTACCTAGATAAAAATGCTTGTGAAAGCCAAGCAAAAAATGAACTGAATGTGCTTAATAGTTTCTTTATAATTGCTTTTCAGATATTATAGTTTGATATTACTGTTATTTTTTCCCTTGCCTTATATATGTCATATAAGTCATAGTTGGCCTCGTATAAGTTTAATTGATAGGCATCTGGTAAAGATATTAATTTTCAACACGTGCTGCTACAGCCTTGGTGTATCACCAGTTAATTCTGCCTTTGTCTATGTTATAGCTAATTAGTGTTTTGTTATTAATTTCTGGTCAAATTGGTGATTAGAGGGTGGTGTTATCCCTTAGTGGGATGTTGCTGAACTACTCATTGTAAAATTCTTGAACTTGGTGCGGTACTGGCTCTTCTCGCACTTACTTTAACATACTCATGTAATCCGGACATATGAAATCTCCTCTTGTATGTAGTTAATGTAAATAAAAATACTCAATAATGTATCTCAATGAATTAAATGCTCATCCACCACTCGGATATACTACATAAGCTGGGCAGGATCTACCATAAAATATTTCGAGGCTTAAATACTCCTCCAAGTTGGAATGTCTGTATGGATAAAGCGGGTCAAGGCCGCCACATAAAACGAAATTCCAAACTGTGGCTTATCAGCGATGAAGTAACTGCTTTACTTTTCTACTGCGGATCTGTGGTTTACCTCTCCCGAAGTTAAATAATTTAAGTGCTTGAATGCAGATAACTTGCTAATATTAAAAGAAAAGAAACACAAAATGGCAGAGCCATACAAATACCAAAATTCAAGTACCAACATACAAATATCAAGTTTTGATCCAGAGGAACTGCCGATAGGTCCATGGGTAAAACTATTTACCCGAATCTGTACAGATAATAAGTTAGATGAAGAATAGAGAAAGAAAAATATTTATAAATTCTTAAAGGGTCGCGCCTTTTAAATGCATATTTACAAAACTGTCTAGAAAACAATGATTTTGAAGAAACAAAGAATTTTCTATGGTTAAATTTTGATGTGCCAGAAGAAAAAAAAATATCAAAAAGTTCTTCACACTGAAGCTTAGGTCTTGCAAAAACCTACAGGAAGGAGTACTGTAAGATGAAGATCAACATCGGCCTTGGCTTCGGCCAAGAGATCTGAAATCGGCAGAATGACCGTTTTTTCATTGTTGATTAAACCATTATCCTTAGTTCATCTTCACTTTGAAGCGGCGCACGGCTAGAGCTTACCGGGTTGCTACGTTGTCACGTAGGTCGACCGATCTACGTCACATCGTAGCAACCAGCCCGGCAACACTTTTTTCCAGAACACATTAACGTTCATCTGAGGACGGTGATTGGCGGAATATGTGGCTTTGTCCCGGTACCAATATCGGATCCGTGCACGCTACATCTAGCCTTCCTTGAATTAACATGTAAGTACTACCTTGCATTTGTCAAAAGTATTTCTTTGTAGTGCCCCCCTTCTACGACTCTTTAAAAAGCACGGCGCCCGACAACCTTTCAGCAATCGGCATCCCTTTTTACCCCCTTTGCCCTGGTATGTCCAAGTTTTCACTCGAAAACTTGCCATTCCGTTACATGGATCATCGCAGTCAAGATTATCGTTTGTTTTACAGGCCCCTTTACGAAACACTTTCTATTAAAATGATACTGTAATAAAAATATGATCGATTGAAACGACCCTTAACTAAACACGATGTATAACTGTTCCTTCACAAAATTCCAAGCAACGCAATCAGACATTTATCGTAAATGAAACGCGATAAAATTTCCTTTTAAAAATAAGTTACTTTTTTCCTAATTGAATGCTTATCAGAATCAGAGAGTGACAGTCATCGCTTATTCATTTCATCTGTTTTCTTTCGTTCGCGTAACTCAAAAAGAGGCACCTCTGGGGTGTTTATTTTCACCTAATGTAGCAACAAAAAACTAACATAACTTTCAGTTGGGGGTAAGAAAGGGATTCAAAATAACTTCACAGCCTATCCTACAATGTGGGTGTTATATTTGATAATTATTTCACAATCATAATTCTAGACTTCAGCTTTTTGGTGAAAACTGTCAGTATAAATAATGGCAGCTTCTGTAGTTTATAACTGGCTGTTTTACGCACTTGCAAGTTTTTGTTTTTAATAATTGCTTAGTATAATCATTATCTGGCCTTCCTAATTCAAATTATCTATAGTTATTAAAGATATTTACAAACCATTAGGGAATTACGGATTCATTTAGAAATGAAAAGCGCCTTTTTGCGAGTTAAATTGCGCGACTTCATGACGTCCATTGATCTGAATGTATGTGTCTGACTATAAGAAATGAATGCTTAGGAATAAACTTTAACGATTTTCAGATTGCACCAAACCAGTTCTGAATATTTTCTATATGGTACATAAATTGCCTTTTTGCGAGAACAAAGTATCCCTATTTTTAAATCCCCCACGGCTGCATTTGCGTACTCCATTGGTCTTTGTTCATGACGAACATTGTTAATTTTCCACGACGGACAGCTGTCATCAACTTTATGCTGGCCATAAGCCCTATTATGCCGGAATAAATCTTGAAATATTTATTTATTTTTTGGTATTAATAGATCACAAGGAAAGAATTTATAAATGAATGCTCGCCACTCTTCGGATTTTTGTTCTCAGAAAAAGAGCCCTTGCAAAAACAAACAAGTGCAGGTGTCTGCTTCAAACTGCAATCTTACGCATTGTCGTAATCCCCGTTTGAAAATTTCCATAACAGATGATTACTTTTGCTAATTGGTCAAGTGGTACTAATACGCTTTATCAATGATGCAGCTCTCCCCATCCCCGCCATGCCAACATCGATCTTGGAGTTTAGTTGACTCCTGTCAACATCTGTTTTAATGCCTCGTTTCTGTTTTACTTTCAATTAATATAAACTTTGTGCAAAAAAAGGAAAGAGAGTGGGGAAATAAACTGTGGCGACTGGTACATAAATTTGCAGTCTCCACTTTCAAAAATACAGTCCGCGAGTGGCGACCGTTAATTTTGACCTTTAATAATAAGGCCTGTGCAAAGCGGAAGTTTTTTTTTTTTTTTTTTTTTTTTTTTTGAGGGGAGGGGTCGCCGATCAGCGGATTTCAGTTATTTTTTTTTATTTTATTTTTTTTTTTAATTCTGCATATTCAGCAAATTGTGTTTGAGTTTTGTATGAGTCTACAAGAATGTAGTTTAAGCTTTGTTCAGTTATTATAAGAGCCAGGATTTCATCTAATTATGTGTGTTAGTAATCATTTCCAGAAGAATGTTACACATTTGATTAATGAAATCTTTCAATTTTATTTCTTTGTGAACAATAAGTGTGTATTAGGGAACTGAATAAATTATGCAGTGGAACTCTCAATTTTGTATCTTTCAAAATATTCAATTCAAAAATAATGTATGAAAACTTAAAAGTGGTTTAGTGAAGTTTTATATTATTCATGTGAGAATATTTTCATTGTGTTTACTTCAGTGTAAAGGACATAAGAAGTAGGAGATGTAAAATTGAGGTTGTATTTCAGAGGATATTTTTTATTCCTTTAAAAATGATCGTTTATTAAATAGTTCCTTTTTGGTCCCTTTTCTTACAGGTGGTCCCTTTTTCTTAAAGGGATGGTCCCTTTTTCCCCTTTTTTTGATAGAAAATTTGGTGGGAGCCCTGTAATACTAAATTTAAATTTGTAAAATTGCACATTTTATAATAATTCACTAAAACAAGACCCCATTTTGGCAAATTCACAAACACAGGACCCTGGCTAGTCAAATCTGATTGAATGCCAATTTCAGATCCACAAAATTATGAGTAATTTTTCCCAATTTCCCCCAAACAGGACCCTGTTTTGTTCAAGGTCCATAAAAGTCCTCTTTTCTCAGAAATGGTCCCTTTTTTCCCTTTTTCATAGTGCTAGCTGTGGATTCTAGCCATTCAGAAGTCACTCTATTACAAACTTTAAATCTATTGGACAATGAAATATTTTCATATGTGATGTTATGTTGTTATCTTATTTCCTGTTTATATATGAAATACTGCATTGTTTGGACTGTTTAAGGCAAAAAGCTTCACTTTAATGTGTTAGTTGCCTTATCATAACTCAGAAGTCTTATTTTTGATTTGTTTAATAGAAATTCAAAAATTACATTTATTTGCAAACTCTTTGCTCTTTTTATTAACACGCTTTTATTAGCTTCACCTGTATGTATGCTTGTATGTTTGTAACCGACTCCTTTAGACTCGATTTTGACCCACTTTAAACGGACAGATTTAATTCAAACTTTGTACATTTATCAAGAACCGGTGACAATACAATAATTTTACAAGTTTATCTCATTATCCTGATCAGGATCGCCAGGATTAAATAATTTTCCTCATTTCTTATCCTGATTGAAAGTAGAACACTTCCAAATATTACAATCTTAAGAAAACCCTTTCTTATTGTGGCCGTGATCGTATAGTGGTTAGTACATTGCGTTGTGGCTGCAATAACCCAGGTTCGAATCCTGGTCACGGCAATATTTTTGATTTTACAAAATATCGTCATCCATCACATTATAGAAGAGTTGAGTGCAAGAACATGTTAAGGCCATTCTTTTTAAAACGCTTTTATTTGTTGATTAGAGACCTATTTTTCCTTTTTAGTGAGGAAGGTAGCATTTAACTGCAGGTTGATCAATACTTTGGTGCGCAGCAGGGGCGTAGCAAGAAAGTGGGGCTCAGGGTGCTGCCTCCCCCCCCTGAAATGGGACCCTTTACTTAGCTTACAATTTGATATTTAGCTTACAATTGAACTTTAGCTTTAAATTTGATACCCAGCCTACCCCGAAATAAAATCCTGGCTACGCCACTGGTGCACAGTGAAAATAAATTATCTCACAGTTTGTACTTTCCAACTTAGTGTTCCTTAGTGTCTTATGAGAGATATGGAAAGTTAAAAATAAATTTTAAATACATACAGTTTAAAGAAAACTAAAAAATACGCTTTTATAGCAAATAGAACTAAAAAGTGAAAAATAAAAATATAGTTTAAAAAACAAAAAAACATGCTTTAGTGATAAATTGAACTAACTAAAAAGCGAAAAATAATTCTTAATATAGAAATAAATTAATGAACGAAAAATAGTATTACTGTGAAAAAAGCGTGGGGTGCTCCCTATATCAGTTCTTGAGAATATTTGATCGGTACGATTAGTACAAAAATGATACAAAAAATATAGCACAAAGTACCCCACGCTTTTTTTCACAATAATACTATTTTTAGTTCATTAATTTATTTCTATATTAATTATGATTCAAATTAAATGTGTTAGTTTTGCTAAAGAAACATGACTTTGATGTTTTAAAAGGTGTTCTAAATTATTTCATAAATACAAGTTGAAGCTTTTTGGGGGAAAGAGATTTCAACATATGATTTCAATTCAACATATCTGTTACAAATGCTAAATGCCTTTATGCAGAATTTTTAATGGAGCATAATTTCTTACTAAGAATTGCTGACCATGCAGGCCCATTTTTTGAAAGTGGTTCCTCGATTCAGGAAAAATTCATGAGAAAATATAAATGTGCCAGAACTAAAGCTTCAGGAAATCATAAATGGTTTTATAGATGAAAAAAAAAAAAAAGTTTTTGATTTTTAAAATTTGCCACTAAAGCTTCAAATCATTACTTGGGCCAAAGCAACCTGGTGCAGCTTGTAGCTAGCTGTACAATAAATTGACCAAATACAGTGCATTTTAAATTTTTTCTTGTCTTAGCAGTTTAAATTTGATTGGAAAAACTTCCTTTTTCCACACGATATCTTGTTTTTTACTCTGATCTTCCTGTTTTGGGGCAAAATAGGTTGGCAGCTAAGAGTTATATTCTCCCCTCCTCCTTTTCCAAAAAGAAAAAAAGAAAAGAAAAAGAAAAGTTCCTTTAAAGTCTCTTTTTTGGGGAATTTGTTCTTTTCCTCTAAGGATATTTAAAAACTTCCTGTGGGCAATGCAATTTGGAAACAAACGTGGACTATCTATCACTACGGAACTTGTTTCTTCTGAGAGTATTACATACCAGTCTAGCAATGATTATTTATTAAAAAAAGAAATCAGAATGAAAGAAATAAAACCTAAAGAAGCAAATGTCGAGGCAGCCCCTAAACCCCTTCAAAAAAGAAAAAGATCTTGAAGCTAGTGAAGAAACTGAAAAATGGTTTTAAAACAGCTAAAAGTTATGAAAACTCAGAAATCTGCAAGTGAGCAGTTATTAAAAAGCAATAGTTAAAAATGATTTTTCTACTGCTAAAGTATCATGGGCTATGTATGATTATATCCGCTTAACAAAAAACAAAAAAAAAAAAAGACAATAAAATTTTCCTGTTTTTCTTTTTTTTCCCAAACAAAATTTACAAAAATTAGTTTCTATTAAAAGTTATATCCTATTTGAAAAATAATTTTTTTCCCTGTCTTTCTTAAGATTTAGTTTTTGACAAGTGTTCATTTGTTACTTATGATATACTAAAATATTTTTATTCATTTCTGTTAATATTTAAAGAAACATTAAAATTATGATAAGCAATGCCTGAAATATCAGAATTGTTTTATATAAGCAAATATTTTATGTGTATACAGATTATAACTGCTATGAATTAGTCTGGTTTCTAGTTAAAAAGACTGAAGTGTTTCTGTTGCTTAAATTCTTTAAGCTATATAATTTTATGTGCATAAGTTTATGAACAATTTCCTTCTTTTGTATAAGCTTTTTTTTAAAAACAGAGCTGGTCCCTTTTTCAGACAAAACAGCTCCTTTTTGGTCCTTTTTATGATTAAAATAGCTCCCTTTTTATCCAGAATTGACCTTGAAATTCTGTTGTGAGCCCTGAATCAGTCAATTTTGCTATGCTATAGGACAAAATTATTTTATTTGCATATCAAAAAGGATTTTTAAATTCATACTATCCACAAGTAGATACTTAGTTGTCTATACTCTTCACGTAAAGCAGTTTAACTCATTTAAACTATCTAACTAATTATTTATTGTTTTTAATCTGACTTTATCTAAAAAAAATGATTTAAATAAAAAAATGGTCGTAGATATGTTGAGAGATTTGCATATTTAGGATTGTTCTTATGATCTAGTTGTGCACCTCCCCTTTTGGTGGCAATCGAATGGATAGTTTATGTACAGGACCGCCCAAAAGATTCGAAATACATTACGCTCTATGGGCCGAAATTCATTAAACTCGCCTAACTCAAAAGCTATTAGGCGTAGAATGTCGAAACTTCATATTTTGGATAGTTGTAACATCTAGTTGTGCACCTCCCCTTTTGGTTCCATTCGAATGTATAGTTTATGTACAGGACCGCCCAAAAGATTCGAAATACATTACGCTCTATGGGCCGAAATTCATTAAACTCGCATATCTCAAAAACTATTAGGCGTAGAATGTCGAAACTTCATATTTTGGATAGTTGTAACATCTAGTTGTGCACCTCCCCTTTCGGTTCCATTCGACTGAATAGTTTATCTACAGGACCGCCCAAAAGATTCGAAATACATTACGCTCTATGGGCCGAAATTCATCAAAGCGTTTTTTAGAGGTATTGGGCTATTTCAAACGACTCAGAAGTGATGCATGCTGTAAAGAGTTAGAAAATGAATTTCTCTATTAAAAAAAGTGTCTTTATCATTTATAGTTCTGCTACAGGAACACTCAAAAGATTTCCAATACATTACGGTCAATAGCAATTTTAGGGGCATTCATCCATTTCAAGCACAATACCGTCCTACCACATAAGTTAGGTAATGGTCCGACCACGGTCACGTGCCTCCCTCAAGAACTGTGCCAAAAGTCGCCAAGCTTGGCGACTTTTGGTGTACGTGTGTGCATATTTAACTCTCAAATCTCAAAAACTATTATGAAATTTCATATATAAGAATGCTGTAACATCTAGTTGTGCATCTCGATTTTTGGTTCCAATCTACTGGAGAGTTTATTTACAGGACCACCGAAAAGAATTTCAGTACCTTAATGTCTATGGACATCTTCATTATAATACAACTGTAGACAGTCATTGTTTGGTACATGCCCAAAATCTCGCCGTCTGTCCTCGACCTTGGCGAGTTTTGGCGAAATATCGCCAAATTTGGCGATAGTCAGTCATTTCGTCCATGCCCAAAGTATCGCCATTTGTCATCGTTCTTGGCGAGTTTTGGCGAAATATCGCCAAATTTGGCGACAATCTGTCATTGTTTGGTTTATGCTTAAAATCTCGCCAAATGTCGTCGACATTGACGAGTTTCGCCGAAATATCGCCAAATTTGGCGCCAAAAATTATTTCCTATTTTGTATAACTCTAAAACTTTAACCCGTAGATTTTTTAACTTTGTATTTACAACTATTGTAATATCTAACTGTTTTCAATATCTTTTTTGACAGCAATCGACTGAGAATTTATTTACATGGTGAGCCAAATGACTTTGAATACATTGAGGTGTATAGATGCATTCAATTCATTGAAAGTCTGTGGTCAATGACTACTTTGGCTATCCCCAAAATCTCGCAAACTATTTCAAGTTTGTCGGCTTTTGGTGAAATATCGCCAAATAAAGTGTCAGAAGGAAATCTTTCAAATTGAACTCAGCTTGGCGATATCGAAATATTTGGCTAGAAATCGCTAAACCTTACTATTATTGATATTTTATCTCTTTCAAACAAATAAATTTAGAGGAAGTGCGTCGAAAATATTTTTGATCTAATGGACGTGCAAGGAAGTCATGTGTTGGACACATCAGATTTTTTTTAAAAACAGAGCTGGTCCCTTTTTCATACAAAACAGCTCCTTTTTGGTCCTTTTTATGATTAAAATAGCTCCCTTTTTATCCAGAATTGACCTTGAAATTCTGTTGTGAGCCCTGAATCAGTCAATTTTGCTATGCTATAGGACAAAATTATTTTATTTGCATATCAAAAAGGATTTTTAAATTCATACTATCCACAAGTAGATACTTAGTTGTCTATACTCTTCACGTAAAGCAGTTTAACTCATTTAAACTATCTAACTAATTATTTATTGTTTTTAATCTGACTTTATCTAAAAAAAAATGATTTAAATAAAAAAATCATGATTTTTTTACACCTTGGTTTTATTTTTTTCTTTCGAGAGCAGTTGGTAAGTGGTTTAAGTCACCATACATTTATCTTCATACCTCTAACAGTTTTCAGGATATAATTCTCAAATTGTGTAGATCATCTCATTAGTGTATGGGGCACATTTTACTAATTGGGAATATTTTTGTATGGGGGGTCGTCTACAAATTAAAAAAGAGTATATTTTTCAAAAGTAACGAGAGGCATTTTTTCTTATTTCTGACGGAGTACTTATTTCCGGTACGGAGTCTTATTTCCAACCTTATTTTGAACATTTTTTCGGCTTACATTCACCACTTATCTCTAACACATAAAGAATTAAAGCCCGTTACCACTTTTTTGGGACACCCTGCATAATAAATCATAGTTCTTTGGAGCAATTTTAATTAAAAATTAGTCTATTTTAAAAAATGCTATTTTGCTGGATAGTTCTGCAAAGAAAATAACCCTAAAAACAATACTGTTGCATATAAAAATATAATTAAATTGTCCTAATTTTCAAATTGAAAAGTTAGAAGCTACGCAGTCTAACTGTTTTAACAAAACTGAAGGGACCCAGACAATTACCTCATTAAATCTCAGTTACCTACTTTACAGAACATTGCGTAAAAATGATTTGATGGGAAATATAGTTTAAGAAAGAGATACTTGGTTTTATTTGCAGTCTTTCTTTATATCTTGCTTGTTCTCGAACAATTGCCTGACATATGAAACTCATGTCACAGAATGTGTTATTATCAACATTAATTGATGCCTAGGAAATTTGAATTTTTCCTGCATATTTCATTGTTTGACAGGGTGGCTACAGAACCTAGAAATCATGGAATTATCAGGGAATTTTGCATTTCTGGAGAACTCAGGGAAATATCAGGGAATTCTGCAAAAATGACTTCTAAATCAGGGAAATTCAAAGTTTACTTCAGCATTTGTTGGCAACAGCATACGTTATAAAATCATTTTCGCTATTGCTAAGTGATAATGATATATTTTTATAATATTTGTTTGATTTAATTGATTTATCAATCTCAAAATACTCAGGTGAGTGATTTATTTTAAACAATGCATACTAGATGTCAAAGCTTACTAATTTATTTGAATTTATGTTTTTTGCTTCCATATTCTAACAGCAGACTCTCGATTAACCTGGATGGTCGGAAAAATCTCGTCCCGGATAAGCAAATATCCCAAATAATCAAACTTATGCAAAATTTTTGAACAAATTATGTACAATATTAAATTATCATACAATAGAATATTAACTATTGAATTAATGCAAAGGGAATTATTGAATTAATGCAAAAGGGAATGAATATAAAGTTGAATGTTATTTAGATTTACAATAAGTACAATGCAAGAGCAAATGTAGTTTATTTCACTGTTTTGTATAGAATGAAATGATAGAAGTCTTTTTTTTTTCTTTCTCATTTACTCTTTAAAGAATTTTAATTCATCATCATGAGTTCATTTTTGATGCTTTATACAGGATTTATTTTCTTCATCTCTTTTTGGACATTCTTCAAAATTCCTTTTTTTTTTTTAAACTAAAGTGACACACTAAAAGATTTTTTTCCTGCAAATTTCATCTTCATATAAAATTTGATAAAAAATTGATCCCCGTCATTTCTTAACTGTGGTGCTTTTTACTAATGTCTCTGCACAATCAACATGAAAAATTACTTCTATAACTGTTTTAAAAAAGAATGTAGCAAGGAAAAGAAAGAAACATTCTCGTATCCTTCTCTACTATGTTAAAGAGCAAGTTTATATTGTATATTTTAAGGTTTTCAATAACATTTTTGGCTATGACGCTCCAGATAATCATCTCATTCTGATTAATCAAGTCCACTGTATTAAGATTTGGAGAAATTTTGTGGGGTCTAATATACTTTAATTTTCTATAGAAAAATCTTAAAAGATTTTGATAAAGAATCACGTTCTCTTTGTAGGTTATCAGATATGGCTTAATAATTAAAACCAAATCGATTGCCAGTTTTGTGTATGTCCTGTAAATATGAGTAATAGACAATTTCATTTCTAAATTTAACATGAATACTCTCCAATTCAAAAATTTTCATTCTGGCATTTTTTGGGAGGTCTTACTTGAGTGATTAGTTTCATTCATTGCTACTTTCTGTTTAAACAATTTGAACTTTATATGAAAGTGTACAGTAAGCAGACATTTTTCATTTTTGTAAGTAATGCATGTATGCGATCTTTGAATATATTGGTTGCTATTCATGCAAACAAAAATTAACTGTTTTTTTTTAATACGTAATAGAATCATGGAATAATCAGGGATTTTTTTTCTCAGATCTTGTAGCCACCTTGTTTGAGTAATTGAAATCCCCCCTTTTTTTTTCCTAATAAATATATATACATCCCAAACACAGATTTCCACATCAAGTTATGCCTCTTGAAGATTCTTAATTTCTAGTATGATCAGTGTTTCATTTGGAACTTCGCAAGCAATCACTTCATCATCAATCCTAACATTGTGTTGACAATCTGATTCAATAATTTTATTCATTTGTCATAGCTGCCAAGTGTTCCGATTTCACCGGAGTTTGTCCGATATTTTTAATTTGCTCCGGAAATCTGATAATTAACGAAAAACTGATTTTTCGGTCTTCAAAATTTAATTAAGAGGCAGGGAGAAATTTTCAATCCTTCTTCATCCTTCTTGTAAATGACCATCTTTTGCTGTTCATTTCTTTATTGAAGTCTTCAATACCTAATGATTAAAAATGAACCCTTATTTTAGAGTTTTATTTAGTTATTTATATTAATTAATTTTATTTAAAATTTACTTATGATTTTCTGCATGCTGCAATTGATTTTTTAGGTCAAATTCAAATCTACTTAAAAGATCTACATTTGAAATGTCTTTGTGAAATATTTATTAATGAATTATAACATGTCTGCCTGTGCAGATAATCATGTTATAACATGCTGTTTCACTAGTTTAAAATAGTTGTTTTAGTTACTACTGCAGTATTGTGCATGGTTATCGTTCTAGTTACTACAGTATAGTGTATGATAATCACTCCACGTATAAAGTAGCTTGACTAATTCTGTTTTTTTTTTCCTTTAAAAAAGTGAAAATTTCACTAAAATTAGGAAACTAATGTTTGATTTATTTAAAAATGAAGTTAACCCCCCCCCCTTAATTTTTCTCTTATGGCACCATATATGGATACTCCTATAATTTACAATTGGAGGTTGGCCGCTCTGATTTGTAATAATGCATCCTTTGATCATCAGGGGATAATCTATCTAGTATCATTCTATTGTGAATTTTGATTATTAGTCCCAGCAAACAAACAAATAAAATGAGTAGATTTAAATTTATTAAATCTCATTTTTGGAGAAGAAAAGAGAATTTTTCAAAGAAGTTGTCTCATTGGGAAAAAAAAAAAAAAGACCATCAAATCAAAGTCATACTTTGGAGTTTTGGAGCTGCTCCTAGTGTAAAATAAAATTTATATTGAATTATTAATTTATTTGTAGAAATTTTCACTGTGTCAAATTTTTTATTTTCTTTCAAAACATTAAAAATTGTATTCACTGGCTGTTTTTTTCTTTTTTTTTTTTTCAAAAGAAATTGTTTTTTGAAAATTTTGTTAATGTTAGATTTGATCTGAAATAGATTTCTTACATTTGTTTATTTATTCACATATCTTTATTCAATGTGATTATGGAATTTAAGTCATATTTGCTAAAATCATGTTGTTAATTTGCAAGTTACTGCCTGCAAAAGAGTTATTCTATATTTTCAAATTACAAATCTATATATAGAAAAGAATCTTTACTCCTAGCCCTTTGTTAACTGTTTAAAAATAAAAAAATAATAAAAAGCCTTGATGTAGCCATAAAAACATTGCCTTTTTGCCTCTTTAAAGCCATTGATCTCATACGAAGTGACTTTTTTAGGTTCTAATAAGCAATATGTAATTTTATGTTAAATTGTTATATCTGTAATATTTTTATTTTATTTCATTATTTATTTATTTTTATTTTAAGGATGATACAAGTTATGAAATTATTCCTGATACTGAATTCATCATTTCAAGAACAGCATTTAAAGATGATACCTCATATTATGAAATGAATAAGAAGCGTACACCTTATAAGGAAGTAGCTAAAGCTCTTCGTCATTATGGAGTTGATTTGGAGCATAGTCGCTTTTTAATTTTACAGGTTGTGTGTTATGTTTTATTTTAAAATTGAAACTACAAGATTTAAATGTTTTAAGAATAGTTCATAGATAAATTATATTGCTGTTCATGTTCAATTGTATTAATTGTTAAACTTTATAATTTTGAGAGATTCTCTCTATGACATCTTTCAATTTTGTAATTTGAACTGCAACTATGTTTAAATTGTATTTACCATACATGGAGAAAAGACCAAAATCTAAAACAAAAAACCAGAAATATATGATGTTTTTGTAACACACTAAAATGCTATTTATTTTTTAGCCCTGTTTTCTATTTTAAAATGCTAATATTTAGTATATACTTAGAGTAATTGCACTAGTGTAAAATTTTGTTGGATTATCAGTCAACTTAGTAATGATGACTTTTGATTTATTTTTACATCCTTGTATGAAGTAAAAGAAGTATTGTAATCACCAAAACTTTTCTTATTCAGATTTTGATCTGGTTCTTGAATATGTTTTCTAAAAACAGGATCTTGGAAACCCGATTTCCAGCTAAAGAGCTCAAATTTGTGCATTTGCTCAAGATATCGTGATTTTGAGCAGAAGTAAACTCTCTGATTGCAACAGCAAAAAATAAATACGTAAATTAATTAATAAATAATTTAAAAAATAATAATAGAATCAACAAATATTGTTGGGCTTTCAGTTATTAAAAATAAAAATATGGATAAAACTAACTAAGCTGGGGATTACACATGGTTCGGACGGTGCTTAAAATACCTTAAAAAGTACTTACTTTTTTTTTTTTTCATTTTTGAGGCCTTTTAAAAAGTGCTTAAAAAGTACTTAATTTTTTACCTATATCCTTAAAGTTTCTCAGTATAGCCGCAAGGTGCTTAAAAAGTGCTTAATTTCTAGTGGTAATCGACCGTAAAATCGTCTGGCATCGAAACTTTTCGTTCCCCTTTTCCTGCCTCAAGCTGCGTTCATATTGATCGTACCGTAACGCGATGACGTCATACGTTGGAGCCCCTTTTCAATAGCCAAGGGCCCCCATAGGAGCCAGTCCGGGCCTGATTGTTCTTAAAATACTGATTCTCAACCAAACTAGTCTGTTGCGCCCGATGCGAGTTTAACCATTCTACCCCCCCCCCCCCCCAAAAAAAAAAAGTTTATCTATATCTTCCCCAAAAAAAAGTTTATCTATAAGTTATTTCTGTTTTTTGGCCGTGCGGCTTTGCGCCCTGTGAAGGAGCACTGTACCGAGTAATTGGCAAGCTCAGGAAACGCTGAGTGCTTTTAAAATAAACCCCAATGTTATAAATATCAAAAGTAATAAATGAATAGAAATATCAACAACACACAACATTCAAAGCTTAAAACAAACAATTCGCTGAAGCACACTCATTACGTAATCAACAGCTGGCCGTCCGCGGAGAAAAAAAAAAAAAAAAAAGTTTACTTTTGACTGGAGCCTGCTCATCGGATCGCTGTTTCACTTTATCAGCATGTGCTATACTGTCCGAACTTTTTGCGAATGCAAGAAGTTTTTACAAGTTATTTATTTATTTCTATAAATTCGCCTTTGTGAATATAAAAACTGATGTTTTATATAAAATCGAACACTGATTATTTGAAAATGGAAATTGTAAGCTTCGTAAAATAGCGGTAAATGCTTTAAAACATATGGGAAAGGAGATATTTTTACCGCTTATCTCTCTCTCTCTCTCTCTCTCTCTCTCCCCCCCCCCCCCTCCGAAATACATCCCAGTGCGATGTTTCTTTTTTTTTTCCTGGAGGGAGGGGATTGCGCGTGCGGCATTTCTGATAATTTTCTAGTTAATTAAGCTCATTTTCGTGGGTGCGATGGGTGCAGCGTTTCTGCCATAAATTACGGTATATGGACATACATGTTACTTGAGAGAAAAAAAGGAATTATTTTGTCTGTATTAATTGCTTGTACATACATGTGCAAGAAATTGTGGGCTTTTCAATTTTTGAAAATTGGCACATTTGCACTTAAAGCAACAACCTGCCAACTTTACAATAAGAAAATCTAAAGTTTGGTAATAACGAAAGTAATAAGGGGCTGTCCATAAATGATGTCACGCTTTTTAAAAAATATTCTTTGCCTCCTGCTCACACTTCACCATACCACCCTTGGCACATGTCATGCTGCATTACATATACATATTCTTACAGTTTAAAAACAAAGCACTATGCTAGAAATCAAATTTAAATGCTAGAAATCAAATTTAATTTTCTGATTTTAAATGTTTTTATTTTAATGTAAATGTATGTCACACATCTTGTCCCCCCCCCCTCCCCCCTCGTCACAATTTCACAGCCCTCCTTTCCTCCAAGCGTGACATCATTTGTGGATAGATCCTACTTAAGAAAATTTTGGGGTCCTTAAAAAGTGCTTATTTTTTTTGCTCTGAAAAGAGTCTGAACCATGTTATAATGATTCACTGGTTGTTCATGATTTTAGATTTGAAACTGTTATTTTTAAAAATTTCTTATGGTCAGTCATTAGGGTCTCTTAATACAACTTAGGAAGAAATTAACTGCAGAATTTAAAAGGGGAACAGAACTTACTTTAAAATTGTGTATTGTTTGTCAATTGGTTGTTGCTGTTTTATTTGGAACATTTATAAGAACACTTTAATAAATTCTCGCTGAATTAAATGGACAATACAATAAAAGTTTTTACTAGCACAGGAAATTTTTTTTTATGAGAGAAGGACAGGCCCCTAACCTCTGAGCTACTGGTTTCCTTTGTCTATTGGTGTTAAGCACATGTATTAGAGGCTCAGAGGGTAAAGCTATTCAGATGATATTCGATAATTTTGAGACATTGTTTGGTCAATTTTCAAACATAGTATGTGTATTGTTGCAGAAACCTCTGCTTTTTTACTAGGGTTCGTAGCTATAAAGTCCAGTAGGTGTAGAAAGTTCTAGTAAAGAGTCCACTTGTCAGGATGGAACACAAACTTTATTGCTTCTAGAACTTTGTTGAACAGCTGTACAAAATTCACAAGCACAATCAGACAGTGATGTGCTTATAACAGTTTGCTAAGTACAGAAGCTTTCACAATTGCTATATTTCTCAAATAAAACACTTCCACCAGCAAAAATTCAGTGAAAATATACAAGGGATATCGTACACAGTCCCTGAATACAGCAATGAAGAATTTACACACAGTACTTAGAAACAAAGCTTCAAAAAGGTAAGTGAAAATACCGCTTCTATCGCACAGTTCACAGAGCAAAGCAGCGTACTCATCGGAAGCTCAATCCACACTGAACTGGGGGTCTGTCATGCCTGTATTTATAGGTGACGCAGAAGCTACAAGGAGCTTCTAGAAGAATATATCTTCTGAAGATTTCATATAAAGCAGGACTGATGATTATGTCATAGAAGAGAAATATTAGGCTATTACGCATGTTAATGCAGAAAAACTAACTTTACAAGCCCCATTGGGAAAATGTGCCAAATGACCAAAATGTTGCCATGCTTGGCAACCATTGCCAAAATATTGCCAAATTTGGCATCAAAAATAAGTCCCTAAAAGTGAGGTTAGCGGAGGCCTACGATCCATATTTCTCGAGATTTTGAGAAATGCTATACTAATCAATGGGGAAAAGCAAAACTCCGTGTCTCCAATTCTAGTTGACCGATTTTGATGCAACAAAAAGCAAAATTTGTTCTACAGTAAAAGCTCGACTATCCGGAAAGCACGGGAAGCGTCGAATGCCAGATAAGTGAAAATTCCGGATAGTTGAGCTTGTAAAAAAAAAAAGATAGAAACATTCGCCGGCAAAACCAGAGGGGGGGGGGGGCATTATGCGTGTGCATACTGCTCAATTTTTATTTATGCAGTTTTGTAACAAAGTTTTAATTGAATTTATGCTAATGCATGTTTATATTGCAGAGTTTAAAGACGTTACAAGACTTTTATTATAATATGTCTTTGCATCCTTGGGAAGATTAATAATAAATTAAAGTAATAAAACCTGCTGATTTTCAAAGCTTAAAAACATTACACTAAGAGAGTGATAAAATAATAATAAATCGAGTGTTATTTCCTGCCCCCCCCCTTTCTCTTCAGTTTCTGTTCAGAGATAACATAGTCAAATCATTGGAATGCCTAAGTGGGAAAGTAGGTCAGGAAACACTACATTTAAATAATCTGCAATCAGCATTTCTGCTATGTGTTTATTTTAGCGCAAAAGATGAAACATATCATAGTTCTGTGGTAATCATTAAAAAAAAATAAAAGAACTTTTTGAGAATAATGTAAACATATTGCTATAGTAATAAACAGTATGATCACAGTTTTATCTCCTTGTTGTCCCTTCTGTGCTTGCAGACGCAACAGTGAAATGTTGTGCTTTTGTATTTTGTAATCATTTAGGCTCTTTTTCTTTCGTATTTTTAAACACATCATTGTAATTTATGGAAATATTAGTATTCTCTGGTAATTGGAAATTTGCACCTGTTGCCATGGTACTGTTTGGACAGCTGGAGAGGAGAGGTCACCGTACTAATCAATCTTTTGAGAAGATACAAAAAAGAAAAAGAGGGAAGCTGAAAATTTTCCGGTTACTTGAGCTTTCTGGTTACTTGGATGCTGGGTAATTGGGCTTTTACTGTATTCAGTGAAAATCTACAACAATACATGTAGAATACAAATTTTAAACCCCAGAACAGCGAGTTGCCCCAAAAATTCGTAACAGTATGAACAGTTTACTCCCTCAGTATTCCATTTTATTATGGGTGTATTTCCATTTTAGTTGATAAGTTTTAGTTGTATTTGGTAAGTTTTCATTTTATCATAAGTAGTTTGTTATCTAAATAATACTATGTACTATCATTAAGGTTTATGTCAATCACTTATTGTTATCAATTGGATAGTGTTGTTATAAACCTTTGGTCCCAAGGGGATCAAATTAAGCAGAATCTATTGTACTTCTAAGTTTACAGGAAAAGTTTTTACAGATGCTAACCATAGTAAAATGTAAAAGCACCATTCACTCATACCATTGCAAGAACTTTTGATCCCCCCATATGGCCTTTTTCTTGCCACTTGCTCCTCTCTGTTTATTTCGAAATATCTCTACTACTCCTCATTGATTTTATTCATTTTTCAAAAATATATCCTATTTTGGGAAAAGTCCAAGGAATACAATTCACTACAAGCAGCCTTGCAGAGTTCAGCAACATTTAAAAATAGTTAGTAGCAAGAAGTGCTTGTTTTGAAGGCGAGGACATAACATAACATGGGTCAATACAGGAATTTTTTCCAGGATCCCATTTTTGTGAAAACTGCTTATTTTTATGAATTTCAATACTTAATTTTGGGGATTTCAACACTTATTTTACTGAATTTTCATGCCAATTTTTAATAAAAAGAACTTTAAAAAAAATAATTTATAAAGCAGATTACAATGTAGGGTAAAATACCAATGAAGTGCTGTTTTAATTGATTATATATTTGTGAAGAGGCCATTTTAATCAATTATATTTTTGTGAAGGGGCTAATTTCATCGATTGTATTCTTGTGAGGAGGCTGTTTTAATCAATTGTAATTTTGTGAAGGGGCTGCAAAATGGACCTAATTTTCGTCTGCATTGACCCCTGCTTAATGAGATTAAAATCTATGTAGTCTTCTGTGGAGCAAAGAAGATACAGAAGGAACAACACCTATTCAGTATGAATGTTTATATAAAAAGTCATCAAATTATGAGTCTGAAATTAGTAATTGCAATATGCCTGGGAAGGTCCTGAGGAACAAGTTTAGACAGGAGATCCTTCCATGTCTCCCCTGTAGCTTAGGTATGCAGATTTCTGACTATCTCCCCTATTTTGCTTTTTATCAAGGCACAAACTCTTTTGAAAAGGTTTAAAAAAAGAAAAAAGGTGACTGAGGTAGCTTGCAGGTCTCTTCAGTGAATCAATCAGCACATTTGTTGCTTGGTGTATCACAGTGGCTAGGGATCCATTGATAAATTGCTGTCATTATGTCCATGATAGAACTGAAAGTAGACTGATTTCATGGATAAGTAATTTTCCAATTAGAGGTATTTGCTGCTGAGAGAACATATAATAGAAAGTTTTGCAAAGTTGTCATCTTTGTAGGAGCAAAGGGCCGAGATTGCTGTTTGAGAGTCAATGAAAATGACCTTGTTAATTTGTATTTGCCTGATGTTGTTCACTGTCCTTCCTTTAGTTAAAATTTCGATTGCCAGTTTTCTGATATTTTCTGTCTATTGCTTTGGAGGTATTTTGAATGATTCTTGAAAGGGCTGTATTAGCTTTTCCAAATTTTATATCATTTTTATGTTCTTTTTCCTGATCATTAATTTTTCTTCTTTTTACATCTATATAGCATGTGGAAGGTCTCTAATTATTTTTAAGTTTTCTTTATGTATTCGTGCTGTCTTTTCTTGCTCAGTTATGCTTTTTGATTCAGACTCTTTTGAAAATATTTTTACTAGATTATATAAGTATATGAAATGCTTTCTTAAGAAAGGATTTCTTTCAGAATGTAATAGTGCTAGTTCTTATTATTATTGAGAGTTCAAATTAGTTCAGTCCATTTTGAAAACATGTTTCTTATTATAATTTTTTTTATAGTGAGTGCTGATTTCAGTGGTTTCAGATAAGTTAGACATCTGCCAATAATATTCAGTTTATATCTCTGAGTTTCACACAAAATCCTTGTTCTTCACTTTGTTGAATATGCTAAATTTTGTGTTAACCAAGCAGCATTTGCAGAAAGTATTAATTTTTTTGCTTTAATTGATGCACCTGAAGTGCATTGAATGCTCGTGGGAATTTTCAGTGACAATGCTCCAACTGATAAATCATGTAGGAAATGGTTTCATCTTCAAGAATGATGATTTCAGCATTGAAGATGAACCTCGCTGAGGACATCCAAAACAATTCAAAGATTTGAAAACTTTACGATTACTTGATAAAAATCTGAGTCAAATGCAAGAAGAGCTTGCACAATCAATGGGAGTGATTCAACAAGCAGTTTTCATAAGATTGAAATCCATGGGAACTAGGGATGCACCGAATACCATATTTCGCCGAATAACGAATACCGAATACCAAATACTTGGTTAAAATTTATTAAACTTATTAAACCGTTATTAAACTTTGATTGCAATGATTAATTTAATTAGTTTTTTCTTAAACAATATTTCATATGGTTTAAAACTTCAAAAATTAAAATGCTGCAAAATTTAATATCCAAGTGTGTTTCCTATATATATTAATAACTTTTTTTCAAAATATTAGTGAAATGCTGGTAATTTTTTTACCTGCATATATTATTTAAAAAATTAGCAGTTAATTGACTTTACATATTTATGAACCCTTAATGTTATATGAGTTTTTTTTTTTTTTTTTTTTTTCCTGGTTACTGTTTCAAATTAAATCAGTTAGTAGCAAGTTAATGTAATGTGTCAGTAATGTGTGATAAGATTTAAGAAAAATTGAAAAGCAACAAAATTCAAATTTAACATCTGACTGTTTCTCTTTACATTAAAACTAATTTCATTGTGATATTAGTTTTTTGTGTGATTGTGGAACGCTACGTTAGGGCTATCTTCCAAGGATGGGGTGCCTTGGAAGGAGGACTTTCTAAGGTTTTTAATGCTTATTCACATGTGATATTAGTAAGTAACAACTTGAATCAATTTAGTACTATGTTACTATACAATATCTTTCATTCATGATATAAAAAATAAGTATTTCTTTACCAATTGGTGAATACTTAAATTTGTTTACTATTCGGTTGCCTGCCGAATAGGCAGTATACCGAATACCAACTGAATATTCGGTGCATCCCTAATGGGAACGATTCAAAAGCAAAGAAATTGAATTCCTTATGAATTGAAACAAGTGCCCTCTAACACACACACACTCAACCAATTCATAATAGAACATTCTAATATGCTAAAAATATTTTTAAAAGTATAATCCATTTATCGCTTTATGTTTCCCCAGCAAGTTAGTTCAAATTTTATTTCCTTTCTAATAATTGAACTTGTTTATACTTAAGCAAAGCACTGAACAAATACTCGTCTTTCAAATGTTACTTTTTTTATATTTGATTCATATTGTTATTTTTCGATAACTGTTTTAAGGTTAAAATATCATTAATGAAACTTTTTAGGGAGAAATTGAAGCAATTTCATTGATGCCTCCTAAAGCTGAGAAGGAGGATTGTGGCATGTTGGAATATATTGATGATATTATAGGAACAAATCGGTATATTGAGCCCATAGAAAAATTTAAAGGAAAACGGGCTGTGTTAGAGGAAGATAAAACTGGAAAAGTAAGTTTTTTTTTTTTTTTTTTTTTTTTTTTTTTTTTTTTTTTTTTTTTCGTTTCCATAGCTCTTGTATAGAAAATTACATTTTTGTTTTTTTCAGTTCAACAACCTGAAGCTTATTGAGAAAGAAAAAGATGATTTAGAACAGCCAAAGAACAGAGCCATTGAGTACTTGAGATTAGAAAATACAATTATTTTAAATGAAAATTCTCTTCTCCATTGCAAACGGTATTTTTCAAAATAATATATTTTGTCAATTGTTTCCATTTTTGCTTACACAAGTTTTTAATATGCAAACTTATATCAATATTATATTGAACATATGTATCTTGTGACTAGCTGTTTAATTTAGAACTTAAACAGCTAATATATGGAAAAGTAAAAGATAATTGTCTGGTGTATCTTTTCATTTGCATCTAAGCGAATTTCTATTAATTCTGCTAAATTTTGTAAACTAAAGAAATATGTTATTTATTTTTAAATCCCCATCTCTCTAATTAAGTAAATTATAATTATTATTGAGTATGTGAATGTTGTTTTTTAACTTAAAAAAGCATGAACATTGCCATTCAGTGACATTGCTTGAAACTAAGTTTCCATTTTTTAGTATTAGTATCTTATTACAACTATCTTATTTTAAAATAAAGTAGCCTTGTTTCTAGCACAATTATTCCTATTTAATAACTCATTCATCCTTTTTTTTTTTTTTTTTTTTTTTTATTTATCAGCTCAAGTATTCTACAGTAAGAGAATTTCCTCATCTCTTTCACTTTTAGGTTTAAGTTTGAAGATCACATAGGTTTCCATTTTTGACAAAGCAAACTAAGCCCCAGAGTCTGTTAGGGCCAACTTTAACTCTCTGAGCTATAAAAGTACAGACTATATATGTTTGCCGTCTTTTCAAATATTATCTACTAACCTTTTAGTTAATATATATATTAGAGTGGCCCTTATTTTTTAACTTATTAAAAATTTTTCTCCCAACCCCCTATTTTGTTTCAATCATAATAAAAAAAATGCTCTGTGTAAAATTTTAGCTCAATTGGACAATAACAAGGTGATCCTTATTATCAATGAAGTTTAGAAATCACCCAGAAAAAGTCATTTTTTTCCACATTATTGTTTTTTAATTTTAATTATTTTATGTGTAACCACTCTAAGCACTAATAATGGAAATTATTGAATGTTTTATTTAACTTAATCAATAGAAGGTGCTTTTTTATTGTTATTATTATTATCATTACAATCTAAGGTAAAAAATCAGGTATTCTAATTATAGTTTTGGCCGCAGAGCCACATAAGCACAAAAACGCTTACCAGTGATCAAAAGGGTTTTCCAAGAGCTCTGAAGCACATTGCAGAGGAAGCTATCAAGAGAAAAAGAAGAAATGGAACAACATTTTCCTATTCATCAGCTTTTTACATAAAAAACCGATGGCTCAACACTAAGCAGCCAAAGTAGTGAAGGTGGTGAAACGGCAGTAATGATTCCTCTGTCATCGTTCAGAAATTATTTACAATGGCATCAGCAGCAACAGTTCCAGTAACTCCAGATGCAGTGTAGTTTTTTTACTCCCTGTCTGTCTGAAGTTATTAACAGATGCAAAATCAGTGATAGAAATTCAGTTTTGTGGCTGATACTTTTGGACGTGATACTGAAAACAAAGTGAGGAATCACACTTCTTTTCAAGGCCTAAGAAAAAAATTTAGAGAAGAATGATACAGAGAAAATCGACACCAAATTAACCTAAACAACTGTCAAGAATTAGTACTGCACTGGGATGGAAAGCTGCTACCGACACTTACAGGTATTGAAAAGGTCGATAGACTTGCAACAATTGTAACTTTTCAGGGCAAGAACAATTGCTGGGAGTTCCTGAAATATCAGCTTCTTCGGGAGAAAGCCAGGATATGGCTGTTTATCAAGCAGTTGAAAAGTGGGGCATAACAGACAAAATTTAGGCATTTTGCTGTGATATGACAGAAAGCAACCCAAGTCGAATGAATGGTACCATATAAACTTAGAAAAGCTTTTCAATTGTGACTTATTATACCTCCCTTGCATCACATTTTTGAATTAGTTTTGAAGAGCTGTTTTGACTCACTCTTCGACCCAACTTCTGGTCCAGACATGGCACTTTTAAAAGATTTAAACAAACCTGGACAAAAATCAACAAAAACTTGTAGCTAACAGCAATCTTTCTTGGCGGCATTCCGAAGAATGGAATATCGCTTTGTACTCCAAGAGCTGTAAGTCATGCTGTGTGGATGTCAGAAACAATTTATTCGTTTAAGATATATATGTTTCAAAATCAATTTCAATTATCTGACAAGGAGGAAAAACTCTTTAGAAAGAATCTGTATTTTCCTTGCTAGAGTGCAAGTTCGAGCTTGGTTTCTGTCATCAGATGCAATTATAGCACTTTATCATGATTTCCTATATTCATGCATCAACTGATAAATTAACAGGATATTGACCTTGAAATTGCTACGGCTGCTGCTAAAAAATTTTGTAATCATCTCTGCTACTTAGCTCCTGAAATTGTGGCTCTATCATTATTTCATGAAAATGTTCCAACATTAGTTGAAACAAACATGGCTCAAATTATGTTAAAAGCAGGCAAAGACAAAGAATAGAAATAAGAAAAAGATCAGTTGAAGAAGTACATTCTGTATTGAAATGATTTTTCTTTTTTTATAAACAATGAATTTTCGTCTTTTGTAACACTTGGTGGTACAAAGTCTTTCTTCACAAGATTTTCCATTAACACCGATTTCCTCGGCAAAGATCCTTCAATCTGAAAATTCGATACTAGTTATATAAGTGGAATAGAAAAAATTCAGAATTTAGTTGTTGTGAATGACGTCGCAGAAAGAGGTGTCAAAATTAATCGGAATTATAACAATAAATATTCTCTTGAAAGATGTAAATGAGAAACAATTTCTTTTACAGATCGTTGCTAAACATCGAAAAATCTATACAACTGCTACTAAATCCTCTCTTAGGGAAAAATAATGCAAAATTCAACGTTCGTTCAAATTAAGCTTTATTTATATTTTAGTTAGTTATATTTACATAAATCATTGCTTTAAATAAAAATGAATTTATCTTATAGAAGTGTGCTTCTGTGAGAAATAATAGTAATAATAATTTAGAAAATTTTCATGATATTCCAGAAATTTTTAAAACTAACTATTGAGAAATGTCATTAAGAATGCTTTTAAACATTTGCTGGTGTTGCCTGGATATGCCCACATCGATTTATATAAGAAGAAAAAAAGAAGTTTGTCGAAACAGGGAAAAATATACTGTTTTTGAACAGAGCTAACTGTTGCATAGACTATGTTCAACTTCAAGGCATTTGAGGGTCACCGTAAAATTCTCCGATTAAGCTTAAGTTTTACAGAGACCCCTTTTTTATTGATTGGAAAAAGATTAGGGGTTGGGAGCAGCAAAATTTTAACTTTAAGAAAATTTCATACAGTTAAGCGCCAACCATATGTATATAAATGGCAGCAACAAAATTAGTAAAGATAATAAAGTGCTTCCATATTTACTCTTTATTAGAACATACTCTTTATTTTGACAGGGTGGCGGCAGATCATGGAAATGAGGCAAATCATGGAAAAATCAGGGTACTTTATCCAACTGGAAAATTCATGGAAATATCAGGGAATTTCGTAAAAATATACAAAAATCACGGAACTTTCATTTTCGCCTAGCGAACGAGATCATTTTTAGTTGTGGACAGGGGCATAGGAACCGGGGGAGTTGGGGCAGCTGTGGCTCCCCCTGGAATATTTCAGATGGGCTCAGCTCCCTCTTGAGAAGTTCTCACCCCATATCTGCTTATGGTACATGTTACCTCAAAACGGATTTCAAAAATGTAGTCTAATTTTTTAAGGAAATTCACACACTGAATATTGGCACTCCTTGGCACCAAAGAACAAAGAGAGGAGAGAGAAAGGGTTGTGAGCACACTTGCTTGTGCCTTCATCCTTTTTTTCGTTGTTTACAACTCATGGGCAATACATGGCAATAGTTATTGAAATTTGTACTTCTATCTTCAAGAATTGAGAAGAATTTGCCTGGAAGTTGAATCATGGTTCTCCGAGGGCGATAAATGGATGAGTCCGGACATTGAGAATGAAATTATGGAAATGTTGGCACACTCGATGCAACATGCTCTGCAAGAAAAAATGAAGGATGCAAATTTTTTTAGCATCATTGTTGATGGAAAAACCGATGCTGCCGGGAAAGAGCCAGTTCTGCATATGTATTCCTGTATTCGATACATAACGAAATACTTATTGAGAAATGAAGATATGTTTTTTGAACTATTAATTCTCCAGTTACTACAGGGGAAACCCTAACTAAAATTATAACAATATGTATCAAGTGTGATGTTTGTGACAATGCTACGCAAGGGATATCTGATTAGGATGGGTTGTGCCTTGGATGGAGGGTTGTCTACGGGATTCTAACGCTTATTCACGTTACATCTGGAGAAAACAGACCAAAATTCCAGACCATTAGATCGACAGCCACATGACGGGGCTCGAACCTGAGATCTTCACATTTCAGCTGTCTACCATTTTGAGTGTCTTATCCACTCGGCCATGGTGGGGCTAAAGTTATGTATCAAGTATGTCTTGTTTTATAAAAATAACTTGAACTGCATTAAAGAGCTGATGATCTTTTTATATGCTTCTATTACCGTGTTTACTCACATAACTATTGCCCTCACGTAATAGTCGCATCCCTGTTTTGAAGAAGAAAAACTCAAAATATTTTCCCCACATAAAAGTCGCAGTCACATATTTGACCTTCATTTAGAAAATAGAAAATTATCAGCTGTACTCTTCCCAACTATAGCACTGCTGATGCCTTCAGTAAAGAGATTTATTATAAATTATGTTATTAGAATTCTTTGTCAAAATTTTCTCAAAGATTATTTGCAAATTTTATGTCAATAAAAATATTACCATAAGAAGAAAAATGCCTTTATTTTTTGTGCAACTGACGAACAGAGTATTCATAAGCAGCACATAATCTGTAAATATTTAGTAAGTTATTAATTTTATTATAATTAGAGGGATGGGAAATTTCGTAAATAAAAATTCAAAATTTTTATACACTTAAAATTTATATTCAATGTTCATTAAAAGCATTGTTGCAATTTCAAAACATTTGACTGTTCTAGAGTCGTTCTTCTGTCCGTAACGATGACTTGACAATTACTAAAAAAGCGATCTGTATCTAAACTATCAGTAGGCTCCAAATGCTCTGTAAAACTGTTTCAGTAACGCTTGGAAAAGAATATTTATTAGCTCACAATATATCCTTAACTTTGGGATTTTTATTCCTGTTCATTGACTGCAACATAAAGCGATGAAGGGCCTCACCATGGCACAGTGGTTATGTCACTGAAAATGATAGACGGCCAAAGCATGAAGGTCCCGGGTTCGGGTCCCATCGTGTGGCTGTCGGTCTAACGGTCTGCAGTTTTGGTAGGTTTTCTCCAGATGTTACGTGAATATGCATTAAAACCCCTTAGAAGGTCCTCCTACCAAGGCACCCCCATCCTTGGCAGATCGCCCTAGAGTAGCGTTGCCATAATCACATGAACAAACATAAAGCAATGAAAGTCGGTGTACCCATCAATGAATTCATTTTGAGGAAGTAATCGGAAGGAAACAAATTTTGAAAAGCTTTAGTGTAATATAGTCTAAGGTGGTCATACTTACAGCCACAGATGGGAAAAATAATTGACCAATGAGATAATAGGTTTTATTTATTGTGTTTAATTTCACATGTAAGGGAAGTTCATTCGAAGTTTTTTCAGATGCAGTTTTTAGGATTGTGTTTAGATCCAAATGCCCTGACTTTGTTGTTCAAGAATTTTTTTTAAGCTTTCTAATTTGTTCCACAAATGGTGAGCAAGTGGGTAACTTAAATTTTCTAATTCGTTTATTAATTTCCTTGATTTCGGCAACAGCAGGATATGAAGCTTTTTGAATCTTGCATTTACTTTTGAGAGATTCTTTGACTTTATTTTTGCACCACTGGTTGCCGAGCGCATTTGCGCTCTCAACTGAGAGACTTAAGGTGTCTGTTTCAAACCCAGGTCACGTCCGTCGACGTAACCGTTCGGAATTTTCCTTCATTTTCTTATTCCATTGACAAACATAAGAAAATTTCACATGAATTTGCATCAATTCACAAATTGATTATATTTCCTATCCATTCTCAAATATAAGAAAATTTTGCATAAATTCATGTATTTCATAAAAACGAAAATTGCGTACCTCTAATTATAATAATGATACCAGTATTGTTTTAGCATTAGAGAGTGAAGTACATATATAAATATAGTGAAGTACATTTCCCCGCACAATAGTCACCCCTACATTTTCAAATGAAAAATTGGTAAAAAATGTCCGACTATTACGCGAGTAAACACGGTATATAATTGGAATCAAAGCTTAAAGGTTATTTGTCTGTTAAAATTGGTCAATAATGCCACCAAAAGTACAGTAATTGTAGCCCAATTTATAACCCCACAATGTGCGCCCCAGCTCCCCCTAATTTTACAAAGTTCCTACGCCACTGGTTGTGGATCTGCTGCATCTAACTCGTAAGTCAGTGTCGTTCAGAATCATATAATAGTCAGGTGATGCAGATACATTACGAATCCAAGATTCAAGTGATGTAGGCACTATATGTTTCCAAAACCGCAGGTATTCAGACTTGGACTAAAATAAGGATCATACGAGAATCCAGACATGTGAATCTATAGACATAGGCATAACTTACTAAGGGCAAGAAAGAGCTATTGCCCTCCTAAAATTCGAGAAAATTGAGATATAACCTATTTGTAAATGGTATTTTCTACTATAGGAAACATCCCCCCCCACCCAATGTTACTTGCCAGCTTAGACATGTGAATCAATCAGATATATGAATGCGAATACAAAACACTCTTTTTGTGTCAAAACTTCTGCATCTGGGCAATCCAGTAACAAATCATATTGAAAAGTAACAATTCATTACCACTGGTCGATCTGCAATTGCCTTTTACACCAAGTGGGTGAAATTTTGTAGTCATTGTGACCCCTGTCCCCTTATTCCACTCTGGAGTTTTCTACAGTCACAGTAATTTTGATCGTTGTCGGGTATATGACGATCAGGGAAAAATAAGGGAACTTTGTTTCTTAATTTCTGTAGCCACCTTGTTTGAATTCAATAAATTTTTCTATACAGTAGAGCGCTGATTACTTGTACTGTTCGCGACTGATTCTGATCCAGATAAAGAAAAATTGGATAATTGAGAACAATTTTTGAAAAATGGCTATGGCAGTGTTCTGTAGGTAACTTCCCTTCATACTTTTCCAGGCTTAAGACATGCTGTCATTGTAGAGTATATTTTAGCATATTCCAAATGACATGTCTTAGAAGTTAATTTTTAACTTTTTAAAATTCTCATTTCTTCAAAATTGACATTTATTCATAGAGAAGTATACATTATTGTTTAGACTAGTGCACTCTATAGTAGGGTGAACCGGAAAAACTGGAGGGAAAAAAATTTCCATGCCGTAATAGTGCAGAAAAGTTGCAAATTTGGATGACTAAAAAGCTGTCAAAAAAGAACAATGTTTCTACACACCTGGAAAGGCAGGGAAATATGAGTTTTGGTCAGGTACCCTGTAGCAGAAACACGGCGACAATGTCGCAGACACAGAAGTCTGCTTGCGGACAGTTTTTGTCGTCATATTTAAAAAAAAAAAAAAAAAAAAAAAAAAAAAATTAACTGTCCGCAACTTTCGGGAACATTTTGCCGCGGCTCGTTACGCTGTCTCCGCTCTGTGATGACGTCACTAACGTGAAAAACGCGCGAAAAGTAACGGCCGAATCTAGCTTTTACACACCTCTGAATCCTCCTGGTTTCCCATTTTTATTATTTGCCAATGATCATTATCTTTTATTTCCCCCCCCACCTGTTTAGTTATTCCTCTTCTCTGATTTAATTGTTTTGCACACTTGCAAGCTTTTTCACTCTTTTTTTTTTTTTTTTTTTTTTTTTTCCTAAACGATTTACTCTATTTAACCGGCTTTCTTATTACGCATTATTCATAATTATTACAGATATTTAGTAACCGTAAATAACTACGAATGATATAAAAAGTGTCTTAGCAAAACTGCTTTTTGCGATTCTGAAATTAAATGGAACTTCCAGAAATTGATCTGAAAATTGTGCGATTTGAGACATTTTGCAAATACAGCACTTGAAATGTATTAGGTTGTAACAAAAGTTTCCCGCCACCGCAAACTTCGACAGCACACAGTTCTCAATGGCGTATTTGCTCATATTTTGTCAAACGATTTTTGGCATTTGAAAGAAAGAGGTTTACTTTATAACACTGTGTTGTGAAATCTGTAAAAAATATAGTTATCATTAAGTATAAGGTATCTCAAATAGAACTATCACTCTAGAGGATTAGAACCATCATTTACTTCCAGTTGGTGTTGCAAAAAGCCAGCTACATAATATCAACGAATTATGAGTACAGCTTTAAGTACTATTGTTGTATCATGTGACACTGTGCAGGTTTGGTACCGAAAGTTTAAAAACAGTTATCTAAGGAGTTAGAAGTTAGTATTTCAGGCAGATATGGCGGAAAACTTTCGTTACAACCTGATATTATGTTTTGCCAAAATTAAGCATAGGCGTAGCTGGGGTTATTTGCGCCCGGTGCAGTCCTTTCGTTTTCTGCCACATTCTACTAAAGGCCAGAGCAGACTTCAGTGCCTTCCGTACGCTAGAATGGGTACTCAATGTATTTTTCCGTATCTTCAATACCGATTGCGGAGAAAAGTGTCCCATTGTACAGGGTGTCGACAGATCAGGGAAATCATGGAAAAATCAGGGTACTTTATTTATCTGGAAATATCCGGGAATTTTGCAAAAATATTTAAAAATCAGGGAACTTTCGTTTTTACCTAGTGAACTAGATCATTTTTAACTGTCAATCTGATGCGCAGCTCCGTTCTGGATCACACGATACGCAACTGATGCACAGATACAGACATTTTACGAATCCGAAACCAGAATACAGATCATACGAGAACATAGAAATATGAATCAGAGACTCAAGTGATGTAGGCACTATCACTATACGAATCCGAAAAGCCGCATGTATTCAGACTCTTTCTAAGATGCGGATCATACAAGAAACCGGATATATGAATCATATCGGCATGTGAATTGCTTCCTGAATAAAGTCATGGGTAAAATGAATGGTAAAAGATGATTTAGTCTTCTACTGCGCCGTTGTGTTTTTTAAAGTGATGGGACATTTGAGTAATGTCTGCTAAGCTCCCACGCAAGACGATTATTTTTATAGACTAGGGGCCAAGGCCCCCAGACTCGCTAAACTCGCTTTTCGTATGAGGCATTCGGCCCCTCATCAGGCTTATTCGTAAAAAAGACATAATTTCAACAGACAAACCTTGAAGATTGGATCAGATAGAATGTTACTGAGCTAAGCTACACATTGCTTAGTTCTTGCATCTTCATTGGTACATAAAAATTTAAACTTCACACTACAGTAGACCCGCTACCCCTCATAACACGGAAGATATTTTGTTATGGGAATCCGTATTGTACGGGCCTGAGCTATACTCCACCTGGAGTGCGGACTCCGCTAATAATCGCTGTAAAAATTATTTGCACTCCTCAGAAACACAATGATATTTAATGTTGCCATTCAAAAGTTATATTAATTAGGAGATAAAGCGTAATAAAATCAGAACATATGTTTCAGCTGTATTTTTAATAATGTAAAACCTATTGGACACCTTGCGAATTTGCCACCCATGGCGATTTTTCTTTATTTGGCGACTTGCGTACATGTAAAGTTAATAAAAGCTACGAAACAGATAGGATAGCCTGCCACCAATGGCCACTTTTCATTATTTGGCGATTTACACATTTTCACAACCTATATTTACTGTTCATTTAAGGTTAGCGGAAAACCGTTATCCATATTTTCATTTACATAATCGTTTGCAGATTGGCGTACTTAACACCACGAATTATACCATCTCGTCACGCTAGCAAATAACCCATAATTGCTATAATGGCATAGTTAACGCCGCCAAATATTTGTACTGGTAGCAAATAATCCAGCTGGACGAGAACCGCCTTTAAAATAATCTGCATTTTAATTATTTTTCATTTTCAAGATATTAGTTATTCTGTTTTGGAAAAACGAATAATCGCTAATTCTAAACTCCTGTTGTCTAAGCGAACTTACTATTTGAAAATTGCCAACTTTGTGTAACACATTTTGAGTTACTTATTTCATATAGTTTTTATTTTGGCGTAAAATGGCCGTAATTCTAACTCATGTTTGTAAATTTCACGCGATTCTAGATACTTGGAAACACTTTGTTGCAAAGGAATGAATGATTTTATGACAAATCTGGCAACCATTCGGTTTATTTTTTCAGTTTTTATTAATATCTTCTAAAATAATTTGATTTTCGAAATTTAAATCAGCTTAGCAGGTTCCTCGGAATTTTTAGAATCTGTGGGCACCTTAGTCGAAACTCAAATCCCTACGGTTTAGGAGGAGATAGGTACACAAGCTTTGACTGCGCCAGTGGCCTTTACTTTTTTTTTAGAATAGAGAGATAGTGCTCATTTTTAAGCCTTTTTACATATTTTTAAAAATTTCAAACGATACATTGATTGAAATAAAGTAAGTTGACTAGGTGGCCAGTTTATTTTGATCAGTCATCCTTACGCTTAAAATTGAACACTATCTTTATAAAACGAGGAAACTTTCTGCTACATATTGTCTTTTAGTGTTCAACTAAATTTTATGTTTGGATTTATGAAACTGAACTACAATTTTATTAATATTAAGCATTTTTTTGGTTTTCTATTATTTATTTCCCTATATGAAGCATTCACCTGTTGGTGCATGATACACCATGGTGATTTACGTGAAAGATTATGGTATGTTATGTATATAATTAGTTGTCAGGGAAAAATCAGGGAACTTTTTTTCTCAATTTCTGTAGCCACCCTGTTGTATGTTTGGCGTGGTTTTGTGGTTTCACGGGTTATCCTTTGTTGGCAAATCCCGGCTGGTCATTAAAAGCCTATAAATTTTTCGACCCTGCACTGTTTCCCCCCTTTTACAAAGCGTGCAGTGCAAATTGACCTTTAAAAAACTCTACTCATATCGTGCAGCGTACGGCATCGCACGCGAGTCTGCGCTCGCCTTAAGTGTCAGTATTCTCCGGTCGCTTATCTTTGTTTTTTTCTTGCTGCCTTCGCGAACCGCCAACCCCCCCCCCTCCCCTCTTATTACGCCACTCTTTTGCTTATAAAAAAAGTGGAGTAATTTCAGAATTAGGTAATTCAGACTATTGATAAGATTTTGTATTCTAAATTTACAAATCATATACATCTTCTGAAATTTTGAAAAATTTCAACTTTTTACTAAATGAAGAAAAAAAAAAAATTAAAGCAAAGGTAAAGTAATTCTGGAAAAGTAAGTCTTCAGAAAACAAATAATTGTCATAGTCTAACAGTTAGGTTATTCTTAGAATAAACTATTATCAATTTAAGCTTATTTTGCTCTCAAAAACTAAAAATAACAATTTTTTTATAAATAATTCCGGAAGTTTTGTTTCCTTATGAAATTGTTTAAATACTTTCTGTAACAGAATGTTATTTATTTTAATCAGCCAGTTACAAAACTTGTTGCTTAAAATAAAATTTGTAATTCATACGATTTTAATATACTCTTTTTTTTTTACGTTACGAAATTGAAGGAAGAAGATTTATTGCTTTTAAGGGAACAGTTTACACCAAAGGTCAAAGAATCAATTTTCTTTCCGCTTGCTAAATTATAAAAATTTTGGACCTTATTTTTAATCATGTGCCAATAATATCTCGAGATACTGCAACTTTTTTTCATACACTCAGCACAATTTCATTGGCAAACTCTTTAGATGGCTTTTTCTCCATGTTCATATTTTCTTTAATTACATGTTTTAAACATGCTAAGGCTATTTCTTTTCTTTTTTTTTTTTTTTTTTTTTTTTTTGGTATTTGTGATTGGTATTGAGGGGGAAATTTTTTTTTTTTTGTACATGTTCTTTATTACTGTTTTTATCTGATAAATCTGTGCATGAAATTAGCCTTCAGTTTTTTTTTCTTTTGTGTTTTACAGAAATCATAAGATATGTTACATTTTATTGTTTTACACTGTATCATATATTAGTAGAAAAACTATATTACATGTATCTGAAAATCCATGCACAGCCTTGTGTAATATATATTTGAAAATCTTTTATTATTTTTTTTTAATTGGACAAAATTTGTTATTTTTTTAAGTAGATTTTTTAAAAATCAGTTTTTTAAACTTTTTTAATGATTTTACTTAAATGTGCAGTTTAAAGAGATTTATTTTTTTCAAAATGTACTATTAGTTGAACATTGAAAGGCATCCAGTTCATCATTTGTACTATAGTTTAAAAAAATGCTGAAATGGTAAACTATTTCCTTAAAGGGACTTAGTTAGCATGCCACTAAAAAATTAAAATTATTTAAAATATTTTTAACATTATTTCTTACATATCTTATTTATAATATTAATTTTTATTGATATATTTTAAGAATAAAAGAATAGTGCTTTTTTAAAAATTTATATTCACATTTCATGAATGAGCAAGCATCAAATTAGAAGAGTGTGTGTAAGAGGAAGAACAAATACATTTCAGTAACTTGATTTTAAATGGTGCTGTACATCCAACAGTTGGATGCAATACAAAATTTGTATATGACTCTTAAAAAAAAAAAAAAAAAGGAACTAACTATGCACTGTAAGTCAAAACACACATTACAACCCTAAAGTTTTGTGGATAAGCCCTAGTCCTTTTCAGATTATTTCGAACCAGTTTTCTGTAATATGCTATACTTTATCATGGAATTCAAGTACCCTTTTTGAAAACAGGCTGACCTTTTTTAATCTTTTCCCGGCGGCCTTGTTTTTTTCTCTAGAGTCAACACTATTTAACAGCAGTGGTTAAAAATTGATGGATTTATGTTTGAATTATCCTCTAAAATTACACGCAAAATTTTGCAGACTGATTATGAAACTCTGAAAGTTTGTTGCAGACAGCTGCAAAACTTTCTGTCACTTGGGTCAGGGATTTGGGAAAAAGTCAGGGAAATTAGCAGAAATTGAAGAAAGGTCAGGGAAATGCAAAAAAAAATTGAATTTTGCGATAAAATCAAGAAAATATTTGTTGTTTTAACCTAAGTATAGAAATTGTTTTATTTTCATTTTTTCATTTAACCTTATGCTCATAATGAACACATTTTAAAATTATTTATATCTTGTGCAGTTGAAATATGCTTAATTTTATTCTAAATTATTATCAAACATGGTTTTAGTTAGAATCCAGTGATGTCAAATGAGATTCTTGTATATATTAATTTAATATTATTATTATTATTTGTAAAAAAGGGGGCAAAATATATAAAAAGTTATTAATTAAAGGATGTAATGTTAAAAATAGAAACCTAAAATTCGGGATAGCACGCTAGATTAGTCAGGGAAGAGCGTGATACATGTCAGGGAAGCAAAAGCTGTGAAATCTGTAGAAACCCTGAAGAAGTACAATTGGTTTCTGTCTCGTGGTTGTATATATGCTCTAAAGTTTGCTAAAATTTGAAAAAAAAAAAACAACTTTTGTATGACAATTTTTAAAATTTGCCTCTTACTGAATGTGATAACTCAAATTCTTATCTCTTTGAACCACAAAAAATAATGTTAAAGATTAATTAAATTCATCAACATCTTCTAGTCGCATATTGCCTACAAAGTTAATGAGATTACAGTTTAACACTAGAAAGGCGGTATTTTTCGTATACCTCGAAAGGCAGGAAGCTGTCATTTTGACCGCTCCCAAAAAATCAGTTATATCTTCCAAAATTTTAGATTTCTATGTAAAATAAGTTTATAAGGTCTTTAAGTATTAAATTTCGCATTTTTATCACATGAATTTCGTGTTCTGCTCATCATTATTTTATATTATTTTTTTACGTTCATTTTATTACAATTATACACATTATCGATTATTCAAAATTTAGAAAAAAGAATAAACAATAAGGCACACAAATTGAAAATTATATTTTAGCTACTCAAGCTATTTAATTATATATCACACTTAATTATTATTTTAATAACATATATATTAAAAAACATAGATATTTTAGAATGACTTACATTATACTGTTACAGTCTTTACAGATACTCATCTTTATCACTTTGCTAGTACATGATCCACAAATTGACTTTTTACAATCAGAACAAATGTTTAGTGTTTTATTGCGGCAACGATTAATTTGGCACTGTTTGCGTTTCCTGCTTGATGTAGAATGCGCACTGTTTGTACTTGGAGTGATATCAGGAAGCAGAGACATCTTGGAGAAAATATGGTTTTTTCGGAGCTAATCAGCTAAACTCAAAATATTATCACGCCTTTAACATTTTTACACCGGTAGTTTCTTTGTAAACAATCCAGGCATTGGTTGCAGCTATTATAAAAAACTTGAACAGGCCATCGCCAGGAAGCGGATTTAGTTATGTGTTTTCTTCCCATTTGGTCAAGTACATCCACACTGTATTTAGTCGAGTTGTAAAATTAAACAACCTTTAGCAATTTCTTTTCATTGCTTTCTACTTTCAGTGTAGGATGTAAAGTACTTAATGGTAATACATTTTTGTTTTTCTTTCCTTGGTATGCCTCTTCCCATGAACCAACGATGACAGCCACGGCCGGATCAATCATTGGCCTAGTAGGCCATCTGCTGCACATAGGACACGCAAAGCGTCCTTCAGAGAAAATTAGTTGCCGCCGATATCATCAGGCATGGGGGTGGTGTTCACATCAAAATAAAAAGGGAAGGAAAAAATGTAGTTGGGTTAATCACCCATGTTCTGCAGCTGGCTTGAATCACCAAGGACTGAGTGATCAAGAGCAAGTCAAAAGCTCGCCTGAGCTAAAGCATCACCACCTCATGGTTTGGGCATCGTAGTGTAACTACTGAAAAATCGCGCGCTTGCCTCTCATCCTCTCTCCGGAACCGCTAAGAGCCGAGCCTAGCCAATCAGAGCTGAGAGTGCCCCTCAAGTCATTCCGGGATAGTCCGACCTAGGGGGAAAAAGAAAGTTCCAGAACATTCCAGGTTCAAGAAAAGGCGGGAAAGATTAGCGTCATCTCCGAGATCTGATGCAACAGGCACAGAATATGATGCAATAGCGTGAAATAGGAAGCAAAACCTAAAAGATGATGAAATTTGTTAAAAATTTACAGGGAGACGCCTGACCACGGGAGAAATAGAGTAATAAAATAACGAAAAAGCGGGATTACGGGAAGTTACTAAAATTAATTTTTTTAAAAATCCCATCAAAATAACTTTAATGAAAAGGGAGGTATGAAGTACAGCCACTATATTTTAAACTCCTGATTACCCACAGAACGGCAATTAAAAGTAAATATTAATTTTAAACACCCTAAAGGCAAAAAAACGGCCGGTGAAGAGAAAATTTAATCGCAAAAAAAAAAAAAAAAAGGCAAACAAAAGAGAGAACACTTTACACTGCCAAACAAAATAAATAATTAACAGCCCCCAAAAGTAAGAAATTACATAGCGGTTATTTAAAATTTTAACTAGAAAGATCCTAAATTACTAAAACGTCCTGGGTAGAGGTAAATTAAATTAATCATTAACAAAAGAAAAGGGATAATATAGTGACAACACCACAATACTACTTATTCTCTAACAGTTTCATATTTAGGTCTTCTTTCATTTTTTCCTAAATATGGTAAGCATTCAACAAATATTTTGATTGAACATCAGCTGCTGTCCAAAAATTAATACAAAATATGTCTGGTTTTTGTGACATATATTGTATAAATTAAAGGCATGAAGGTTTTCAGCCTTTTGACTGAATTCAGTCTTTTTCAACATCATTGATGCATTTGAGATTTAGCATTTAAATTAGTTTAATAAATTTAGTTATACTGAATACAGTGATGTAATGAATATTAGTTAATTTAATAATGAATACATATAAAAGAATAATAGGTAATGTGTTAAATGCATAATAATTTATTTGTTCTGTATGATTTGCATCAAAGTTCAGTCTTTTTAGCTGTTTCGTGCTTTCATGCCTGAAATGGGCAACGTGATTTACTAGGGAATAGTTGCTCATCTATAGTTATGTTTTTACCTGCCTTGTAACAGAGTACACAGTTTTCAATGAATGTGTTTCAAATTTCTGATACAAGTGCAAAATTGTCTGTTGGAAGCCTTTCAGATTGTATTGACTTCAGATCGAACCGCAAATATCTCATGATTTCTTTAAATCTATCATGAGCAGAGGCGTAGCCAAGGGGGGGGGGTTAGGGGGGTCATAACCCCCAATGAGAAATTTTTTGCCATACAAAATGTATAGTCTTCACTAAATTATCACACACACGCATACATATATATGAGTTGTAGTAGTCGTAACCCCCCCCCCCCCCCCATGAAAAATTTCTGGCTACGCCCCTGATCACGAGGCACGGTTTCATGAAGACCCCAAGTCTTGGACCACAAATTGTCTATAGATATTCCTTTTGAAATGAATCTTCCGTGGGCATAAAGTATGAAAATAAATGCATCCAATTCTATTAGAGATATTCTCCAGTGTAGATTATGTAAGCATTTTTGAGCTTCCGCGTCTGTGCACTTTTGTATGGCATGCAGAATTTTTTCATTTATGAAGAGCCTCCAAGCAGAAGTAAAGTTTCCCATAGTCACCCCAGACAGCACAGCAAACTTGCAGCAAGCTTGATTTATCAAGTCAATAAACTTGAATTAAGCTTGAAAATTTCAAGTGTGTAAGCTTAATGCAAGATTGAATCAAGTGTTCAAGTTTATACTTGCCCAACTTGCATTAAGTTTGGCATTAGCAAGCTTAATTTCAAGCTTAAAAAAATTTCCTAAATACACAGGGCGCCCGTCGGCGAAATCTCCCCATATATTTTATTTTTCCATGCATTTTCCCCTCTATGCTGAAATTTCAAGTTATTTTCATCTGTTTCCATTAAGTGTCCGCGTCTGGGATCGAACTCGGGACCTAAGGTTTGGGAAGCCAGCGCCGTATCCATTCAGCCAATCTGACTTGCACTGATATGACTAAAGTTTGAAGTGACTGTTATGGTTGTTACACTGTTTTCTGGTGAGATTGATCAGTGGCCGATGCCCTGTTTCTTTTATTTTTCCTTGGGTTGAATCAAAATTAAAATAATGGTATGTGTGATTTATAGTCTCTATTAATAGGGAAATAAGCGTAATATAAACTTAAAAGCAGCACACGTTTTAAAACTTTCAATATCATGTTGGGCAATTTTGCCCAAAATCGAAACAAACAACTGATTTTGAAATCAATTTTGTAGTATAATTGTATTTAATTTTGAAGAATTTCCATATTTGGAAATATAGAATCCTTTTTTTTTTTAAATTCTATGGTCAAGTACATTTATGACTGATGATAAATTATTTGTTATGTGGATGTGGCTTTCCAAATCAAGCAGTAATCAAGTTGTATTCAAGCTTGACAGTTCAAATGACTTCTCCAAGCTTGCTGCAAGCTTAAAATGAATTGAACTGTCAAGCTTGTATTAATACGTCAAATTCAAAGAAATGTCAAGCTTGATTTAAGCTTATGTGCTGTCTGGGACATGCCTAGTGGCAAATGAGCTTGATCCTGGTGCTTCTCTCAGCACATTATGCTGCTGCTGCCTTCCAACTGAAAAAGAATCGGAAGGAACTATATTCCACATTGTCCCATCTTTGGCAATTTCTTTATTACGGTCACTATCGTCATTTTGAGAGAAAGATATTAGTTTAGCACTATTTTCTATAAATATTCTTCGATTTTTTCCTTTTCTTTTCAATCTTTGATTTCCTTTACGTGAAGTACTTTCATGTCCATATTGAGAATTATGATAACTTGCTGAAGAAGTACTTGCATGTTCCTCATCTTCAGATTCCGAAGAAAAATCATTTTGTTCGGATATTGTAAAAAAGGAACATCCATCCTCTGAAGCTGAATCATTTTCATCTGAACCAGAATCAGTTTCAGGTATATTTTTCAAAGCTTCAAGAATTTCTTTTTCTGACAGATTTTTTTTTTGCCGACTGTTCTTCTTGACATCACAAGAAATAATGAACGCCCGAACAGGTCAAGACCATTGAATGAAATGAGCATGTGTCATTCTAAGGGAGCAACTACTGGCAGTTTTGAAGAATAGAAAATATTCATGTGACCAGCAGGTGTTATTCAACCCCATTTTCCTCGCCTATAGATTTCAACAAGTAATATTCAAAACTCCCCGAAATAGATTGCACATAACCAGCAGCTGTTTTTCACACCCTACCACCCATACCCTTTATTTATTCACATCCCAGTCAACAAAGGTTGGAGATAACAGATAATGCAGTAGAAAGTAGAGCACAAGATGCTATGCTTGTCAAGCGGTAAAAATGACTGCAGTCTGCCTTTCTAGGTATAAACACTTACAAAATCAATATTAATGAGTAAAAATAAATATTTCTTTTTTTACACTATGCTTATAAATAATTAGGAAGAGTCAATGAACCAACAAGAAATCAAAGAATAAGCAAGAAGAATATGAGTGTTTAAAATTTGTTTGCGATCAAAATGACCGCTTCTGCCATTCTACTGTTAAGGTACAGTTTTATGATACATTTTAAGGGGAGGGGGATACAAAATTACATATTGTATTTCTCTAATTGAATACAAATTTAGTATCTAGTTATTATTTTTTTTTAAACTGATAAAATAAATTTTTATGTGAACAGTCATAAGTCCATTAAATCATGTTGAACACAATTTAATGTGCCTGTTTTTACTCATTCCTAGCTTAAGGTATCATTTTATTGGCATACCCTAGGGAGGGGTTTTAGATGTTTAAAACTCCTCAAAAATCTGACATTCGAGAAACTTTAGTATAGTAGAGCGAGAATGTAAAGTATTTTCATGTTTTATCCAATTGTAAACATTATTTTTATTATTTTAATGTAACCATTGTCATTTTGCTGTAACCATTGTCATTTTGTCACAATTAAACAAACAAGAAAAAAAAAAAAAAAAAAATTTTTTTTTTTTTTTTGAAAACTTGGGAAATTCAGCTTTAATCTTGGACTATTTTAAATTTTACCCTCTCTCCTATGTATTTTCTTTCTTTTTTTGTTTCCAGCATCCTTTGTTGAATTAAAAACATATTTTATAAAAACAACTTATAAAAGTTTTATATTTTATTATAAGCGTAGTCAGATAATGCAGACGCACACGTGCATGCCGCACGCGAATACATTCAAAGGTCTTGCAGATAGTTTTCCGGTAATTCGAAGTTTTTTATAAAAAATAATAAAAATAAATTTTTTTTGGATAGTTACTTAAAAGAAATAGTAGTTTTAAAGTCACTATAGCGCAAGCACGTTGCACAGATGTGTGCGCATACACATATACACGTGTTCATATACACACTGTGCATTCATTTATCACAAACTATTATGAGTTTGCAGATAGTTTTTTTTTAATCTGACTATGATTATAAGTATTTTTATTTTAAAACATCTAAAATGTAAAATATTTCATTGCTTTGCACAGGATTACCCATAACCTTGTATACTGACACTATATAAAATTTATCCCAAATTGTCAGTCAGTTAAGTGATCCTGAAAAAAACTCATTTGACTCCTGTAAAACTCTTACATAATTGTTGTAATTTGTAGGTAAAATTGAATATTTGAAATCATGTTTGATGTAAATGTAATACATTGTTTATACTTCAAAGGTGGGTTGGGGGAAATAAAAGCATAATTTTGAGTTCTATGAAACTATAGTAATATAATCTGTTGGTACTGGGGCACAGATGTAACACATAAATAGGATGTAGGCACTCATTGAGTACTTATCCTTTTACTTTTCTGTAATTCTTGAAAAAATATCTGGGAAAACTCAGAAAATTTCATATTAAAAAAATCTGGAGTGACTCCACTCGACTTTCTGAATATTTACAATTAAGATCATTTCCAAGCATTTAAATAAATTTTATTCGATGAATAATTCAAACATATATACCAAATTGAAGCTCAGTCGAATGCACCGTTAAACGCTAGCGCACTTTCAAGAATTTTTCCCCATATGCCATAATGTAAAAGAAGTCTTATACATATCAAAATCAATACTGGTCTTATGATGGTGGCTTATAACATATATACCCAATTTGAGCTCAATTGAATGTACCATCTAAACGCTAGCACACTTTCAAGAATTTTACCCCATAGGCCATAATGTGAAAGAAATCTTTGTCGTAGCCCTGTAGAAAACTATAAGTCCTATGTACACCAAAATCAATACCGGTCTTTCGACGGTGGTTTATAACAAATACCCAATTTGCGCTCAATCGAATGCCTCATTTAGGAGCTATCGTGTTCACACACACACACACACACACCTACATCTCTTAAAAATAGCATAATGAATTCAGAAGACCTCAAAATGTGTAAATACACCAAAATATCGAAGTCAAATTTTTTCATAATTACAATACTTTCCATACATGGTACATGTTTGGAAAGTAAAAATGAGTATGATCCCCGAAAATTCATTTTTACTAAAATTAATTATTCAAGGACATAATCTTAGTCAAAAGTTATTTATGCTTTTTCACCTCTAACATTGTACATTTAAATGAAATTAAACCTCAATTTGTACTAACATGTAACCCCCACTTTCCAGACATACACAAAAGTGTTGTGTGTCTAGTAAATAGAGGCAAAGGCAATTTGTTAAAAAATAATGATGACATTTTTCTTTCAGATTTGCTGCTGAAAAAGAATATAGAGAAGCTAACGATAAGCGAAAGCAGTTGCTTAACAAATTAAATGAATTGAAAAGTGAAATTGATGACCTAAAAAAATCACGAAAGGCTCAGGAAGGAGACATAGAAAAAATTAATAGGTATTTCTTTTAATTCCTGTAAATCATGTACTAAATTATGAATTCTTTAAACACTTCTAACTGAAATATTTAGTTGATTAATCTAACTAAAAATTTACAAAACAGAACTTCTTTTTATGATTAACTTATTTTTTTTTTTTTAAACTTATAATATTGAACATTATTACTATAGTTCAACTGATTTTAAATTTAAATTGAGAGCACTTAGCTTTTTTTCCCTTTGACAATACTGAGCAGTTGGTGTTAACTTTCTCACTGCACTTTAAAAAAAACAAATCAAAATAGGTTAAAAAATTGCATATTTTTTTAAAGCTAGCTTTGAAAAGTTCATGCAAAATGTTACAAAAAATTCTTGTATATTTTGCAGAAAAGTGGACAACATACGCCATCTGTTAACCCATTTATAAAAAAAACAATTAAACATCACCGAAAGCCAAAATGAAACCACGAACAGGGAAAGAGCGGGTTGCACAGTTAAATAGATGGCAAAAATGCATCCCTGCGGAAATTGCAGGTTGCACAAATTTTGCTACTTCTAAGTTGCCCATGGAAATTGCAGGATGCACAGTGAGAGGATTAAAAAAAATTCCTTGAAAAAAGTGAATTTTAGTAACTAATTCTACCAGTAGTCTAATTTAGTAAGCTTAGAGAAAATCACTTTTTATAGCATGCATTTGCAATTAGTATGAATAGAGTATTGTTACGAATTTTCGTGGCAACCCACTGTTCTGGTGTTTAAAATTCGTGTTCTCCATTCTTGCCAGTTCCTTGGAGCTGAAATTCAGAAAGAAATGTCAGAAAGAGTATAGCAGAACACAGCTGAAGTCAAGGATGCTAAGACCTGGCGACCCTTCAAGAGCTGGTTTGGGACATAGACAGGCTGTGTCATCTAGCCTACATGGACCACCTAGATGAAGAGAAAGAAGAAATGGCGATGCGGCATTTTATTGAAGCCTTACGGGATTCTGAAATCCAATAGGCACTCATGTTGGAGGATTATCAAGATTTGAAATCTGCTCTCGTGTTCGCTATGAAGCTAGAGGCAGCTCAGCGGGCCATGAGGAAGGATTGTAATTCTAGAGAGGTCCAAGAGCGAGCTGATATGGACATAGAGTACTTAGAGAACAGAATAATGAAGAAACTAGAAGATCTAATGGAGCAAAAATTAACATTTAGTGGAATGGAAGATAGGCTAAGGAAAGTAAAATGCTGGAAGTGCGGCATCGAAGGACATGTACAAAAGTACTGCGGTCGAAAGTCTCATGACCAGCAAGAGAACTCTCAAATCATAAAGGTGGAAAGCTAGGAGGTTGCTAGATTTTCAAGAGCCCCACCTAAAAGTTTTACAGACTTCATCAGTGAATGGCGGCAGTAATGGACTCTTTCCTGGGATACGTAAATGATTCTTCATGCCACATGGTGATTTAGACTGGTCCGAATATAACCATCATAAGGACAGATCTGGCCAAGAAATTAAATTTGAAGACCACCAGGACACCACCCTTGTTTGCTCTCCAGTCTGGTGACAAGATCGAAATGGGTGGAAAAGCAAAAGTGGGAACCTCATTTGGAAATGCCAGATATCACCATGTGGTATATGTTGCCAGTATTACGGACTCTTTCATTCTTGGACTGGACTTTTAGAATGACAGAAATTTAGAGTTGGACTTTAATAATGAGCTTCATTCAGACTCGGAAAAAATAGCTGCGTCCGACCTTAAAAATGAAGCCATTTTACCTGTTCAGCAAATATAGCCCAGACTGATATCACTCTACCTCCAAGAACTGATTCTATAATATCTGAAAAAGTAAAAGAAATTGATAAATTCTGGTTTGGATTACTTAAACACCCAGACAATAGCGATTCTGTCAGAGGAGCACTTGTGGGTGCAACACTTGTGGACTTGTCGAGAGCAAACATTCCAGTTAGAGTAGCGAATGTGACGGGCAAGTTGAAGGTGAAAGATAAAGTGTTGGCAGCATGCACTCCTATTACCTGCATTAATAAAAACATCAAACCAATGACAGCTAAATCATCTGAGTGTCTCACGAAGGAATTGTTACAAGACGCAGAGTTAGTGGCGGAACAGAGAAGTGCTGCAGACAAAATAATAGCAGAATTTGAAGACCTCTTCTCTCGTACTTTGGGTGACTTTGGTCATATGAGGTTAACGCAACATACAATAGATACAGGCAGCCATTCTCCCATCAAACAGCATCCTAGGTGGATGCCGTTTGCTATGCAAGAAGAGGTGAGCAGACTTTTAGAGGAGATGCAGCGTGATGATGTCATCAAGCCCTGGACTAATCCCTGGGCCTCTCCGATTGTTTTGGTCCGGAAGAAGGATGGTCCCACACGGTTCTGCGTTGATTATAGACGTATGAATGATAGTACCAAGAAAGACAGCTACCCTCTTCCCAGGATACATGACACTTTGGACACTTTATTGGGAAAGGAATGATTCTCTACTCTGGACCTCAAGAGTGGTTACTGGCAAGTAGAAATTCATAATGATGGATGACCATGAAAAGACTGCATTCACTATAGAGACCTGCACGGCCCGGCCCGCGGGTCGGGTATGGGAATAATAAATCTGTTGTCAACGGGCCGGGCCAGACTCATGTCTAGTTTTTTTTTTTTTTTTTTTTTTTCCCCCTACCCTTCCTGTAACCAGCAAACTGATGTGGGAAAGTATTCAAATTTTGTTGCACTTAAAAAAAGATGTCATAACCGTCTGTTTTCCTTTTGTATACCATTAGTGGCGCCTATGATGGCGCCAGACCTTGCTGATAGAGCTATGTTCCGATTCCAGGTCGACCGGAGATTTCCACTTTATTCTACTTTATGAATTAACATCTAATTAAAAAATTCCTCTTTTCAGAATATATATATGCATATAAATGGTGGTTATTTTAATATTAGTATTAATTTAATGTAGTAGTTAAACTTTACTTAATATAAAATGCCTGAAAAATATTTATTTATCGATCTATTTGCTCGTCTTTATATTTTTCAGAATTTCTGGAATTTTCGAATTTTTATTCCTCAATTATAGGCCGGGCCGTGATGTTTGTTTCAAATGTGTTACGGGCCCGGGCCCGGGCCTACAAATTCAACAATCTTCGGGCTCGAGCCTCACCGGGACTCAATTTTCAGGCCCGTGCAGGTCTCTAATTCACTACAGGACAAGGATTGTGTCAGTTCAAAGTTATGCCTTTTGGACTCTGCAATGCACTAGCTATATTCGAGCATCTGATGGAGACAGTGTTGAGAGGACTTTCTTACAAAGCATGTCTCGTGTATTTGGACGATATCATCATCTTCGGAAAGACGTTCAGAGAGCATCTAGAGAATATCTGAAAGGTGCTGCAGAAATTGAAGGAGGCAAACTTGAAGCTGTGTCCATCCAAGTGCATCTTGTTTCGGCGGGAAGTACATTATCTCAGGCACATAATATCTGCCCACTGAATCCGAATGGATACCGAAAAGACGACCACAGTCAAGAACTAGAGTTGTCCTGAGAATGTTAATGAGCTGTGAAGCTTTCTCAGACTGTGTACTTACTATCGAAAATTCGTGAAGGGTTTCTGTCAGATTCCAAAGCCACTTCACAAATTGACAGAGACTGGACAAAAATTCCAATGGACTGAAGAATGTGAGGATGCATTCAACAAACTGAAGACAGCCTTAACATCTGGGCCGATCTTGTTGTATCCTCATCCTGATAAGCCATTTATCCTTGACACAGATGCAAGCAAGAAGAGTGTCGGAGCCTTTTTGTCCCAGTAGATAGATGACCAAGAACATGTCATTGCTTACTGGAACAAATGCCTTTCGAAGGGAGAATGTAACTATTATGTTACGAAAAAGGAACTTCTTGCTATCGTTAAGGCTGTGGAGCATTTCCATCATTACCTGTACGGCCCAAAGTTCGTGCTCCGAACGGACCATGCCTCTTTAACCTGGCTTTTAAATTTCAAGAATCCAGAGGGCCAGATAGCCAGGTGGATACAGAGATTACAAAAATATGACATAGAAATCCATCATCAGAAAGGAGCCTCTCATGGAAATGCAGATGCTTTATCGAGAAGGCTCTGCATAGAAATTTGTCGCTATTGCTCCAGGGCAGAAAAAAATTATCATCTGAAACATCACATTGTCCACTAAGTTAAATCATTGGCGCCATCTCAAGATCCTTCGAGTGATGAAATGTTCGGGTGGACAAGTTAGCTGTTAGCGACATTAAACCTATTGTGGAGTTAATTGAAAAATCCAGCAATAAGCCCAGTTGGCTAGAAATATCGTCATGTAGCCCAGCAATTAAACAATACTGGTCTTTGTGGGATTTGCTTCGTCTGCGAAACAGTCCTGTATCGTAAATGGTAGTTGGACTACTGCAAGATTCTTCTGTGGCAGTTAGTACTCACTTGTTCGAGGATTCTGAAGGTTCTAGGAGAGTTGCATAATGGCTTAACTGGGGGCAATTTTGGCATTATGAAGACTCTGCAGAAGCTTTGCAAGTGCATCTACTGGGTTAGGGCTTGAGATGATGTTGAAAAGTGGTGTCAAGCTTGTGACGCTTGTGCTGTCCATAAAGGCCCGAAGAAATGTAGTTGTGATAAACTACATCGTTACATTGTAGGAGCGCCTTTTGAGAGAATTGCCCTCGATATCCTGGAGCCGCTTCCGCAAATTTTGGATGGCAACAAATACATCCTAGTTGTCATTGACTATTTCTCTAAATGGCCCGAAGCATATCCTATTCCCGATCAAGAAGCTAGGACCGTATCAAAAGTACTGGTGCAAGAATAGATTTCCAGGTATGGAACCCCTCTACGACTTCATTCTGACAAAGGAACGAACTTTACCTTTTCGGTTTTTAAAGGAATCTGTCAATTTCACAAAATACATAAAACCCAGACTTTGCCTTTACACCTACAATTCGACAGAATGTTGGAGAGGTTTAATTGCACTATTTTGAACAAGCTCTTGCTCCTAGTCTTTAGCAATCAAAAGGATTGGGAAAAGAAATTCCCCTCTTCCTGCTGGCCTATAGGAGTGCTATCCATGAGGCTACCGGCTTCACACCTTCCCAGATGCTATTCAGAAGAGACTTTCATCTTCCTGCTAATCTAGTGTTAAGTCGCCCTCCAGATACGCTTTCATCGTCAGAGGATTACATGGAAAATATTAAGAATGGTTTGAAGACATGCGTAATTTTGCTCAGAAGCAGATCAACTTTAATATAGAGAGGATGAAGACTCGCTACGAAATGAAGGCTGCGGGACACGAGTTCAACGTAGGTGACAAAGTTTAGCTATGGAAACCTACTCAACAGAAAAGCCTGTCTCCCAAGCTGCAATCGCTGTGAGGCAGTGCTTACACAGTCCTAAACATACTGAATGATGTCATAATATGGATTCGTATGTCACCTTACTCGAAACCAAGTATTGTTCATTATGATCAGCTAGCCATTTACTGTGGTTATAATTAATTATTTGAATATTACACCATGGTCACTATGGCATAATCCTTCCTTCCTTTCATCTCTTATTTCTTTCCTGTCTCTCTCTCTCTTCTCTTTCTGTTTCTTCAATTCTCCTTTACTCTGTAGTTACGTCATGTTTAATGTACATACTTGTAATATAATTCATCATCCATTTTTTTATTCATGTGTATTTTTTTATTATGTTTGTTATTTATTAGTGTGTAATTGTGTATTATGTTTATTATTTATTAGTGTATATTTTCTTATTGAGTTTATTGTTTACTTTCTTAAATTATGTTGCTAAGATCTGTTGTTGGAGTCTGCATCGTAAATATTTCTGCTACCTGCTAATTGAAATTGTACTGCCTGGGACGTGCAGTCCTTGGGAAGGGGGCAATGTTATGAATATTTGTGGTAACCTTCTGTTCTGGAGTTTAAAATTCGTGTTCTACATGTGAAATAGCTAAGTTTTGCATTTTGTTGCATCAAAATCGGTCAACAAGAATGCAAGATATGAAGTTTTGTGTTTCCCTATTGATTATTATAGTGATCCTAGAAATCTCGAGAAATATTCGTCCTAGGCCTTTGCTAGCTTCACTTTTAGGGACTTATTTTTGTGCCAAATTTCACTATATGCCAAAAGTTGCCAAGCTTGACGACATTTCGATCATTTGGTGTGATTTTCCTAATGGGGTTGGTAAAGTTAGTTTTCCTTCATTAGCATTACATATAGCCTAATATTACTCTATTTCTCTTCTATGACATAATGAAAATTTCCGCTTTGTGTGGAGTCTTTGGGAGATACATTGTTCTAGAAGCTCCTTGTAGTTTCTACATCACCTATAAATACAGGCATGACAGACCCCCAGTTCAGTGTGGATCGAGCTTCCAATGAGTACGCTGCTTTGTTCTGTGAACTGTGTGATTGAAGCGGTATTTTCGCTTGCCTTTTTGAAGCTTTGTTTTTTAGTACTGCTTGAAAATTCTTCATTGCTGTGTCTTAAGGGACTGTGTGCAATATCCTTTGTACATTTCCACTGAATTTTTGCTCGTGGAAGCGTTTTATTTTATGTGAGAAATACAGCATTTGTGAAAGCTTCTGTACTTAGCAAACTGGTAAAAGCACATTACTGTCTGATTGTGCTTGTGAATTTTGTACAGCTGATTGTTCGAGAAATTCTAAAAGCTATAACGTTTGTTTTCTATCCTGACAAGTGGACTCTTTACTAGAACTTTCTACACCAACTGGACTTAAAAAGGACGAACCCAGGAATCAAGCTGAGCATTCTGCAACAGTATTATTGGCCATTGTAGTAAAATATTCAAAATTGTCCCAAATAAGTGTTACTTGTGAACAACTTTTTTCCCATCTCTTATGCTTATTTAATCATTGAAACTTATCTGGATTTTGAGGTTTTCTTGTTCTCTAGAAGCTGCAACAAAAGTTTAAAAATGAATGTTTTAAATAGCTTAAGATTTTTTGAATACTTAACATAAATAAATTATTTCAGTTAAATAAATGCTAAACACCTTTAATTGAGCTTGAAAAAGCATTTGAAACTTTATGATGATTATTCATTTCCTAACTAAACAAAGAAATTTTTTTCCCTTTTTTTATTTCTAACCATTTGAATGCTTATGAGATAAAGAAAACTGATGCATATGTGTAATATTTACTATATTTCTGATCTAGGTTTTGAGATAAAATAAGATTAGACCTAAAAGTCAGTCTTTTTGTTACTTTATTTTTAAATTAAAAAAAAAAAAAATCTGAAATTTAGGCATATGAAGTTTATGATTTGTCCTTATCTTGGATTATGAAACTCCTTAAAATCCTCTTTTTAAATGATGATACAGAACATTAAATTGAAAAATAAACTATCTAAAATTGATTAAGTATATATTTATAAATTAGTGGTTAGGTGTTATTTTGTTCAGCATAAAAGTAATTGATTTGCTTTGTGGTGTAAATTTAATGATAAAAATTGTGTGCCACACATCAAAAATTTTTAAAGGTTAAATGGAAGCTCATGCACTTTTCCTCTTATTCCATTATCATGCATTCTCATCCCTGTATTTTAGAGTTCTTAAGTTAAGTGGCAAAAATTAAAAATCTGCTACAAATGAAACAGGTCTTTTTTATAATAGCTTAAATTTCTGTCTGTCTTTCTTATTCTACCACATATGTACACATTTTATTTATCAGTTTTGTTCTAAATTTGTATTAAATGCAAGCTAAAATTCAACGTATTTTAATTTAATGTTAAATAATTTAAATTATTACCACTGAAAAATTTCTAATGGTAGTGAAGATTGGCTAGTAATTTTCTAAATATTATCAGTTCTTTTTTAAGTATTCACATAACCCATTTTATGTTTTAGTGAACTAGATATTTATTTAAAAGAGCTTGAAAAGTGCAGTGAAGCATATAAAACCTTTGAATGCAAGGATACAGCTCTGAAAGAAGAAATAAAGCATCTGAAATCTAAAAAATGTAAATTAGAATCTACCTTAACTTCTATGAAAGAGGAGGTATGATTTACTATTAAACAATTTTGTTTATAAATCATTATTATTATTGTTTATATTTTTAATGCTGTATTCATTTAAATTCTTTTTATCTGTTGTTTTTCGTAAAATTTCTATATTTACTAGCCTAAAAAAGTTATTTTTATTATAAATAATTCAATTATGCATTATGCCTACATCTCCCAAAAATTACTTTAAAAGTATATTTATATTTCCAGTGCAAGAAAAAAAATAAGTAATTGTAGATGTTATCAAACTTAATTTATGATGGCTGATTATCTAGTCTGTGATTAACATTCTCACATTCAATCCAGTAGTTTAGAGCTTGAATCCCAGCAATGTACACGAATAATTATATTAGTATGTGTATTGTGTTTCAAGGCAAACCTGCACAGAAAGTAATAAAAAATACTCAAAAAACTGGTGTCAAAAGATGATTTAAATAAATGTAAAATAACACACATAGTAAGGCGTCTTAATCAATACGATTGTTTCGACCGAAAAAATATTTGGTCATCAGTTGACAGCAGTGGCCTAGCCAGAAATTTTTCATGGTGGTGGTGGTGGTGGTGTGTGTGTGTGTGTGTGTGTGGGGGGTTACTACTACTGCAACTCATGTATATGTATGTGTAATAAGGGAGTGAAGAATGTACATTTTGTATGACAAAAAAATTCCTCATTGGGGTAGGGGGTTGTGACTTCCATTAATCCCCCCCCCTCCCCCCTTGTGACTATTCCACTGGTTGACAGCTTAGTCTCCCAGAATATTCACAAAAAGTTGGACACGGATAGACTTTTATAGCATCCAAGGTTTTTTTTCTGTATTTTTCTAAATATACCTTTTAAAGTTTCAGAATGATTGTTTTAACAGTGTCTAGGACACTGCGTTAAAAATTTATGAAATTCTAGAGCACAGGTAAGAATATTCGGATTTTAGTAGCTAAGAATTTTCTAGAATTTTTTAAAATTTGTATTTGCACAAAATTGTGAGCCTATTTGTTGAACATTACAAAAAAGTCCAATGGTTCCCTTTAAAATTTCAGCCTGAAGACACCCTTGTTTCAGAAGGGTCTGTCCCTTCTTAAATATGCCCTTGGTACTAAAGAATATGGAAATGTTTACCAATAACCTTGTGTATTAAAATGTAATACATTTTTGTAAGTAGAGATGAGAATTCTCCAGAGAAAAAGAAGGTGGGGGGGAATAACCAGCCCCCCCCCTTCTCTGCTATAAATACTATATTCAGAATTTTATAATACTCATTCTATTACAGTCTGATGTTTTTTTTTTTTTTTAAATACAGTTCAGAGTCTAAAATCCGCAGACCTTCTCTGATGTAAATAATGAAATTCGAAGTCATCCGCCAGTGATGAAATTGTTTAAAGTGTCTTGAATCTAGATAAATATGATTCTGATGATGAAAACTTGGGTAATAATAATAATAAAATCCATTTGATAAAAGTTTAAAGTTAAGAAAAGAATACCTTCAATTTTTAGAACAGCAAAGTTCTGTAAAAAAAAAAAACAAGAATTAATGATAATATACAATTTGCAAAAATGAATAAAGAAAAGAAAGAAAAAAAAAGAAACTAAAAATAGACAAAAATAATATTTTAAAATAAATCACCGTAGAACATGCTTTCAAAATTAGAAAAAGGAAATTTTGAAACCATTTGATATGCTAGTCTTCATGTAATTTTCTTCTTTTTTCTCCTATGATTTTGTATTTAATGTGAAAATATAAGTGAAATACTTTTAAGTATTTTTACTTCATTGTAATTGTATTCTACTATTTTAAAATCAGAAGTGTAATGATTTACCTTTTATGGCCCGAAATCTGCAAAATCTTAAAATCCACACAAGCCATGGTCACAAGTTGTGCGGATTTCTGGCTCTCTACTGTATATACTTTTCATGTTCAGTATCTCTCATGAAAACACTAAATTCTAAAGCATAAACTGTAAGATAATTCATTTTCACTGGTCACCAAAGTATTATTTAACCAGCAATAAAGCTACTATCCTCATTAAAAAAAATTATATTCAAAATTATCTCAATAATATTAATTATTTGAAATAGTAAAGTTGAACATTTAGTATAGTGTAGTATCATTTGAAAACTATGTGCATTTTATGTATGTGGGCTCCAGCCTTTTCAGGCTCCTTTACTTTGTCTGCCGTTTTCTTAAATATAAATCCCTAAACTTGTCTAACTGTATTATTTTAATATATGTATGGTACATTTGAAAAACTTTGGAGGGGGGGGGGGGTTTCCTGTGAAAAATTTATTTCAAAACAATTTATAAAAGTTATATTATATGTAAAAATCTAATTGTCTTATATACCTTTACTTTTATATTAAAAGCAATAAAGTTTTTATATAAAAAGTAATAATTAGTTAATTTAAAATTTCTTATTAAAGAATGATTTATTATTGTAAAACTTAATTTTTAAAAATATTAGATTTTGAATTCTCACAATATTTTTAAAATAATGAAAGAAAGATTTTTTCTTTGTTAAATCAGCAACATTTATATAGTTGAATGAATAATTGTGTAGATAGATAATAAAATGCATAATATAATTGGAATTTGTGCTCAAAATGTTGTAGTAATATTGATTGAATATTAGGATAATTTTTAATTAATAAGAGTTATTCTTTTATTATCATTTTCTCCCTGTTTTTTTGTAACATCTTAATTATTGAAGTTGTATTAAAAATAATTTAAAATAAAAGGACGGACTTGCATTAAAATATTAAAAGGTTAAAAACACATTAAAATCCGACGGGTAGCAGCTTTCAGTGGCAGCCACCACCTTCATCAGCCCCTGCTTCAGACTGCTCTGCTCTCTTCCTCCTCAGAACTTCGCTCCATCCTGGATCTATTTGCGCATGTGTCATGTCATTTACAGTGCCATCTGTAGTTATGATCTGCAATGCTCCCATGTTAAGTGCGTAAAAGTTATTTTTATAATTGGAGAGTTTTTGGCTATCGTTAAAGTTTATTTCTATGGGGTGTTCTTGGGCTATTTTAGAAAGTGCAGTGCTGGGTTTATTGAATTTAATATCGTTATGGTGTTCCTTTTTTCTGTCTTTAATTTTTTTTATAGTCATACCAATGTAACATCCCGATTTATTTAAATTATTAAATGTAAAGTTTATTATTTTATAAATGCTGGTGGTTTCATTAGGATCAATAGGGTCCTAATGAAACTGCCTATTGATTCTAATGAAACTGCCTATTAAATTATTGTGTGTGTGTGTGGGGGGGGGGGCTGCTGGACACCCCTGTACATGGTGTCTCATTTTGTCAAATGCATTCTTACAAAGTGTATCTTATTTTGGTTCAAAAAGGGGGAAAACAACTACAAGGGAATCAGTACTTTTTTTTTTTTTTTTTTTTTTAAAGACTACCCTTCATTTTGATGTAGGAATGTTGATGATGATCATAAATGAAAAAATTAGGTTTTCTCTAGCCATTGTAGATCAAAATTAATTTGTTTTTATGAACAACAATTAATTACACCAAATGTAATTAATGTTTTTCAAGCCACTATTGATCAAAATTAATTTGTGTTTACAAACAGTTAATTATGTCAAGTAATTAGTGTTAATCAATTAAAAATTTATATTTAGTTAATTTTGTCGTTAGGAACTTGTTAACTAATTACACATGTTTGTTATACTTCTAAAGTGAGCAACTCCTTACTTTTTTTTTTGCAAGACTTGACCATTGCTGTAATACCTACCTTTCATTTTATGTTGATTTTGTTTCCAATTATACTTAATCATTGTTTTATGTTAACTTATTCAAAATACCCTAAAATTTTGTTTAATATACAATTTGAAATTTGAATTAATTAGAATTTATACTTGCTCATAATAATTTGGTTTAACCCCTTACGTCTCGCTCCCGTGATATTTCCGGGACGGAGAAATCAAAAATTATGAGCCAAAAAGATTGGAGGATTTCAATTCTTATGCACCGAAATTTTTTTATGTTAAAAAGTACAAAACCTTAAAATGAATGCATTTATTGTACAGACATTTATTTTTATACAATCTTTTTAGAATAAGAAAATGGGTACTTTTATGACCGTTTTCTTGAAAATAATACGACACTTAAGGTAATAATCAGCCATGTTACATTTCTCAACTATGTGCTTTGTATAAGTACTTTTATGTGATGCAAGTTGAATGACCCTCCCCCTTGTAAAAAAAAAAAAAAAAACGTTTCAATTTTTTTGGTTTATTGCAGTTGGTGAAATTGACGAAACAATTAAATGTGTATGAAAGCGAGACATCTGAACTTCTTAAAATGAAAGAAAAACTTGATGCTGAAAAAACTGTTGAAGAACAGAAATTGTCTCAGGTACTTTTTAGATCTGTAGTTAGTATGATCTGGGAATGGAAAAAACTCAACTGGGTTATTATGTTTCTTTCATCAAGATTTCTATGTTTTGATCATTCTTAGAATCTCTCATGAAAAGAATTTGTGTGTAATGATTGAAATTATAAGTTATCTATAAAGCTAAAACAATATTATTAATAGTGCACTTTGTGCCACAGCATTTTCGATCAATTACAGCCTACATTCAAGTGATTCCCTGAAATTTCAGACTTCACATTTTCATTTTCTCACACACAAACACACACCAAATAATAATAATTTTTGGCAGTTTTTAAAAGCCTTTTCTTAAATAAAAAGTTTATGACAAGAACAAAAAAAAAAAAAGGAATTTTCAAATAAATTATTATCAAAAATCGTAATGACATGAGTCAAAGTGCTTTTATCTATATTCAGTATGATGATCCAAAATTTTGAAGTTTTGAGTTTTCACATTCTCACCCTCTAAATTTGTTTCAATATATCTAAAAGTAATTATGGCAAAATTTAATGACTAGCTAGCGGGGTACACCCCGCCAGCAAGTGGGGACATGCAACCAGTGTTCAATCGAAGCATTCACTTAACAGCACTCAAAATGGGAAATATCTGTCACTTATGTGGTTCGATCGCCAAAAAGTAAAGCAGTCATTTATTTGAAAAGTAGCAGCATTTTAGATTGTCAACTATTAAGTGTTTTATTCATCTTTAATTCTGATGTACTGAATGCGAAGATTTCAATTTTCCGAAATTTTGTGGGATTCCCCTAACTTAAATCAATTTATTTAATTTGGCGAGAACTCTGAAGATAGATCGCTTGAAATCCTTAATAACTGTATTATTTCTGCATGGATAATTAAAATTTAATGCCGTATTCTAATAACACCTATACACTTGTTTTCAAAAATGCTATTTCCTTAAGCTCTCAGTAAATTGCGCCAATCCTAAAACTGTGCAAACCGCTAGAGCTCACTTTCTCAAAACTGGCCTATCAGCTATTTTATTTTTCGCCAAACTAAAAAATTATACATATTAGTTACGGAAATCTTCAATCCTTATTATTTTGCATATAAAACATTTCATTCCTACTCTGATTTCCCATGTGCACATGATATTATAATTAAACAAAATAACCTTACAAATATAAACTGTCAGAAAAAGTAACAAAACTAACAAATATAAACTATTCTTTCATTTTTACTTTCAGAAGTTAAAACCTTTTATTTGGCAAAATTGCCTGACATGGCAACCATGATGCTTATTTCACTACAGAGGTTACAATTAGGGAATTACGGAGAGCAAAAAATAGCCTTTTTTGACATGTTTTTTATCAATATCTCTTAAAATAGTTAGATTTTTGAAATTCGAGTTAGCAGAAGACCTTTCTCAGAATTTTCTGAATCCGTGGATACCTTGGTCGAAACTCAACTCTATGCCGTTCCAAAGGAGATTGTCCCACATAGATACAGATACGTGTTTGTTTACCTCCGGATTCTATTGTAGTAGATTCATGCTTTCTATTACTGCAAAATATTTCACTCCTGTCATTGCTATGGAAACCGGGGAGCATTAAATTCAAATTTTTTTTTTTTTTTTTTGTAGAAAGTCTCCTAATTTATATTTTTGAGTTTTTTATCTTTGAATGAAGGCCTTAATGTGCAATTTATTACTTGACAATAAAATAAAATAAAAAATTCTGATTAATAGATTTCAGGATGCAAGAATGAAAATCTGAAAATGACGACGTAATCTTAAATTTTAATAAATGGCTATACTCTGCAGATGATAAGGATTATTGATCGGGATAGTCTGTTATTCTGGTTAAGTTCTGAAAGGTGTTTGAAACTCATTGCATCAAAATGATGTGGATTTATCTCACTTACGAAAAAATTCGGGAGTTTAGTTTTAATATAATTTTATTTAGTTTTTTCAACCTGCAATTCTATTCATTGTTACAGTTTCCAAGAATACCAAACCGCAAGATATGATAGCGAAATTTTTAAGCAGCTGCTATTGAATTCAAAACCCTCCGTTAGTTAAAAATTCTCAAAAAATCTCCTATTTCCTTCTGGCTTTTCTTTTAAAAAAGGGCGAAATGAATGCTCCGTCATTTGATTAAATATCAAAAAGTTATGACAGATAGAATTCAAGGTGCAACAGTTTTAAAATTATTTTATGAAAATCAGCATCAAATATATATTTTTAAAAAAGTTCCCCAAAATCTGCAAATTATCTTACACAGTCAGAACAAACTGATTAAAAAAAAAAATCTTCTCTATCCAATGATGTAAATATCGTTTTACTGCGAGTGTAATTACCGGCGTTGCTACGTATTGTGTGAGAAAATATGCAAAAAATCGCATAAAACATAAAATAACACATTTTCAGATTCGCATTTCAAAAAAATCGCTCTGAGGTGTGTTAGGACATGGCCTAGTGAAGCCATATACAAAATTTGGTAGGTCTGCGACCACCCGTCTATGCACTATTCGATCGAAAGGCACACGCATAAAAAGATCGGAGGGCACAAACCTACACACATACATAGCCAGTCAACCAGCTACAAACTTTGTTCACTCTCAGATTTTATTATATAAGATAAACAATATATAGAGGTAGCTCAAAGAAGCTCAGGTTTCTTACTTTGAGATCATTTTGTCGTTTTTTGCTTAATTTTACTTGGAAAAACATCTCCCAATGTGTAAAAATTATTTTACTATATTTTAAAGTTGATTATATGTATTATACAAAAAATTAGATCATTTATAAATCCATAATTTGATTAAAAGTATTTTCAGCACTATCAAGTAGGTATTATGTGTTATACTCCACTTACCTCTCATAGAACATAGCACCAGACTTTCAGAAAACAGAAAAGTTGGTAGTGGTTGTAAAGTATTTTTTGATTTCTAAATTATAATATTTAGTATTTTTAAAGTAAGTTTTATTAAGTTTAATTGCAACCATCTGATTTAGGTTTATTTTGTTTTGTTCTTTGGATGTTCTGTGTTGGAAACATGGAAACAAGATTAAACATGAAGTTTACCTTCAGAAAAAGCACTAAAAATACTGGTATTAAACGTTAAAATAAATAAAACTTTGTGAAAAACATACGTAAAATGATACGTATAACAAGATACGATCTTTTCGACTGAAAATTTATTCAGTCTTCATCAGTCGAAGCCCTTCGTCTCACAAAACAATGGGAACTGAAAAAGATAAACAGACAAGCATGTTACCTCTTGAGGGGGGGGGGGGGGAAGGCGAGAAACCAGGAAGATTAAAGGAAGGGGGATGGGATAAAAAGAAAAGAATAAAATAAGGACAAACAAAAATACATAAATAAAAAGCAAAAAAAGAACACACAAACACACACAAAAAAGAAAAAAACAATAGAAAACAGAAAAAACAAAAGAAAAAAAAATAACATAAAAACACAAATAGTAATATTTTTTTTAAATAAATACACATACGCAATAGCACTTTAATATTTTTTAGTTAATAATTATATTAAAATAATAATAAATGTAAAGCATACAGAAACACACGCACAAAAACCAAACCAAAATAAATTAAAAAGAAAGAAAGAAAATAATAGGTTAAAAAAAAAAAGAAGAAATAAAAAGAAAACTGCTAGCAGAAGAAAAAGGGAGGAGTAGAGGGGAAAAAAAAGAATAGAACCTTACAACAACAGCTTCCAAGCAGAATGAACAAAATCAATGGAAGAACCATCATTCACAAGATGTTTCAAGTGCTGCGTGATGCCCCCCCCCCCCCCAAAAAAAAAAAAAAGATGAGACAAAGACTGAAGAGTGCTCAATATCTTAGCCTTAAAAAACTGAAAACGATGATTAGAATGCCAACAATGTGTGGCAATAGAAGATTTGTAAAGCTTGTGCTTAGAACATATCATTTCGATTATAATATTTAGTATTTTTAAAGTTAGTTTTATTAAGTTTAATTGCAACCATCTGATTTAGGTTTATTTTGTTTTGTTCTTTGGATGTTCTATGTTGGAAACATGAAACGAGATTAAAAATGAAGTTTACCTTCAGAAAAAGCACTCAAAATACTGGTATTAAACGTTAAAATAAATAAAACTTTGTGAAAAACATACATAAAATGATGCTTATAACAAGATACGACCTTTTCAACTGAAAATTTCATCAGTGGAAGCCCTTCGTCTCACAAAACAATGGGAACTGAAAAAGATAAACAGACAAGCATGTTACCTCTTGGGGGAAAAAAAAAAAAAAAAAAAAGGGCGAGAAACCAGGAAGATTAAAGGAAAGGGGAAAAGGGGGATGGGATAAAAAGAAAAGAATAAAATAAGGACAAACAAAAATACATAAATAAATAATAAAATAATAATAATAATAAAAAGCATAAAAGAACACTCAAAAAAAGTAAAAACAATAGAAAACAGAACAAACTAAAGAGTAAAAAACAAAAATAATATAAAAACACAAATAATAGTAATTTTTTTTAAAATAAATGCACACAGGATAGCACTTAATTTACTTTTTTTATTAATGAATTTATTAAAATAATAATAAACATAAAGGAAAGGCAGAAACACACACACAAAAACCAAACCAAAATAAAATAGAAAGAAAGAAAGAAAATAATAGGTTAAAAAAAAGAAGAAAGAAAGAAAAAGAAAACTGCAGCAGAAGAAAAAAGGGGGGATTTAGAGGGGGAAAAAAGAATAGAACCTTACAACAACAGCTTCCAAGCAGAATGAACAAAAGCAACGGAAGAACCATCATTCACAAGATGTTCCAAGTGCTGGGTGATGGGGAACCCCCCCCCCCCAAAAAAAAAGAGACAGAGGAGTGCACAATATCTTAGCCTTAAAAAACTGAAAACGATGATTAGAACACCAACAATGTGTGGCAATAGAAGATTTGTAAAGCTTGTGCTTAGAACATATCTCTCATGCTCTTTGAGCCTAAGAGCCTAATTTGAGAACTCTTCTGGTCTGATCAATATAGCCCAAATCACAAGATCCACAAGGAATATAATAAACACCCCAGCGGTTTTCAGTAGGAATATTATCTTTAAGGGAAGAAAATTCAAGTTTATTAACAAGTTTAAAAATGACTTTGAAACCAAAATTTTTGAGAAGTTTAGAAATTTTGTAGAAAGGTAGTACAATGAATGAATGTTGCAAAGAAAGGTAGTACAATGAATTCATTGTGAAAATTAATAGTAGAAGTATTAGTCTTATTAAATTTAGAAAGAGCTTTTTTAAAGCTCTTTCTAAATTTAATATAGAGGGGTCCATGGACTGCAGAATATTTCCCAAGGGGGGGGGGGAGACTACTTCAATGTATGGCTACCATGTTGGAAAGAGCAAAAATAGCAAGAAAAAACACTGCATACAAAAATCCAGGGTGGGGGGATTGCCCCCCCCTTGCCCTATGTTGCCGGCGCCAATGGAGGGTCAAAAACTACGAGAGACAGCTAAGGATTTTAAATAATTAATCTCATTAAAAGATGAAGAGTCAGAGCAAATTTTGATATCACGAAACACATAAGTGTAAAAAGCAGAAAGTTTTTGCGTGTAAGGATGATTAGCTAGGGCATGAGGATATTAAGAAATAGGAAAGGGTTTGGGGAAAACAGAAGTAAGGGTCTTGCTATGGGTAATCCTCTCTCACCTCTTTTATGTAGTGCTTATCTGCATTATTTTGAAGAGAAGCTCTTCAAGGTCTTTAATTTTCCATGCTATGTCAGATATGTTGACAATACTTTCATTCTAGAAGATTCCAGTTGTGATATTTCCAATTTACTTTTGATTGTTAATTCTATTGATCCTTGTATCCAATTTACTCTAGAAGTAAATGAAGAGGAGTGTGTGCAACTAGAAGAGAAGTGCAACAATTCTTTACCTTTATTGGATGTTTTTGTTTCTCGGAATCCTAGCAGTTTCTCTACTTCTGTTTTCACCAAACCCTTTTGTTTTCTATTTGTTTACCTCCTCGTACCCTATCTAATCATCCTTACCAGCAAAAACTTTCTGCTTTTTACACTTAGTGTTTCGTGCTATCAAAATTTGCTCTGACTCTTCATCTCTTAATAATGAGATTAATTACTTAAAATCCTTAGCTGTCTCTTGTGGTTTTAGCTCCTCTATTATTGATAAAGCTCTTTCTAAATTTAATAAGCCTAATCCTTCTACTACTACTGTTAATTTTCATAGTGCATTAATTGTACTACCTTCCTTTTTTCACCTTTATGCTACAAAATTTCTAAACTTCTCAAAAATTTTAGTTTCAAAGTCATTTTTAAACCTGTTAATAAACTTGAATTTTCTTCCCTTAAAGATAATATTCCTACTGAAAACCCTTGGGGTGTTTATTATATTCCTTGTGGATCTTGTGATTTGGGCTATATTGATCAGACCAGAAGAGCTCTCAAATTAGGCTCAAAGAGCATGAGAGATATGTTTCTAAGCACAAGCTTTACAAATCTTCTATTGCCTCACATTGTTAGAGTTCTAATCATAGTTTTCAGTTTTCCAAGGCTAAGATATTTTGAACTCCTCAGTCTTTGTCCCATCTTTATTTTTTGGAAGGTTTTTCCATTACCCAGCTCTTGGAACGTCTTGTGAATGATGGTTCTTTTGTTCCTTTTGTTCATTCTGCTTGGAAGCTGTTGTTGTAAGGTTCTGTTCTTTTTCTTCCTGTACTCCCCTTTCCCTTTTCCTTTTGCTGCCAGTTTTCTTTCTCCTTTTTTTAAAATCTATTATTTTCTTTCTTTCTTTTTATTTTATTTTGGTTTGGTTTTTGTGTGTGTGTTTCTGCCTTTCCTTTATGCTTATTATTATTTAAATAAATAAATTAAATGCTATCCTGAGTGCATTTATTTAAAAAAAATTACTATTATTTGTGTTTTTGTATTATTTTTGTTTTTTATTCTTTTGTTTGTTCTGTTTTCTATTGTTTTTTCTTTTTTTGTGTGTGTTGTGTTCTTTTTTGTTTATTATTATTGTTATTATTTATTTATGTATTTTTGTTTGTCCTTATTTTATTCTTTTCTTTTTATCCTATCCTCTTTTTCTCCTTCCTTTAATCTCTGTGGTTTCTCGACTTTTCTTTTTCCCAAGTAGCAACACTCTTGTCTGTTTATCTTTTTCAGTTCCAACTGTTTTGTGAGACGAAGGGCTTTGACTGATGATGGCTGAATAAATTTTCAATCGAAATGGTCGTATCTTGTTATAAGTATCATTTTGTGTGTGTTTTTTCACAAAGTTTTTATTTATTTTGATGTTTATCTTCTTGGAAATACCCTAAATAAATGTAGCAGTAATAAATTGCATTTAATAGATATATTAATGAAATGTTTTCTTCATCACCATATTGAGTTAAAAGCTACAGTGCAAGAAGCATATTAGGCCACAATTGCCGAGATAACAAAATTTTAGATGAAAGCCAGAATTCTCATGCGGGATCCTCAGCACTATCATAAAAAATTCGGAAAATGATTTGAAGAATGGAGATTGTTAAAAAAAACAAAGGACGTAAAAACACCCAAAGAATTAGATAATTCATATGATATTGGCCATGCCAATGCATTTGACATAATAAAAATAGCTGAGGATTGAGATTTCTTGCTAGCTGAAGGATCAATGATTGGTGTTGATAGAAATCTTTTTCAGAAAGAAGTGCTTGCTTCTGGAAGAAAAAAAAAACTTGAACAAGAAATTCCATGACATGAAAGATTTGCAGGAAGCTGTATTGTTTTATGACTAACTCAGAGGAAATTGGAAACCCAGTAGAATTGTTTGAAGATTAAAAGAGTAACTCCAGGTCCTGGTTCATCAAATCTAAGAAAGGACATTATAACATCATAACTCTGGAATTTACAGCGCTCTAGATAGGACAAAATTATTTGACAGAGAAGCTATGTTTGTGCTTGGAAGAACTGCCAAAAGTTTAATTTGTCGACGAAAAATCAGAAATGGAACAAAACAAGCTAACAAAATGAAAGCACTGCTACAAACTACTCTCTGGTTGTTCACTGGAATGGAAAACTGTTACCAGAATTAACTTCAACCACCAAAGAGAAAACTGACAGATTGCCAGTTCTGTTGTGTGGAAATGGGATTTCACTGTCAATCTTGGTTGTTAAACTTCCTTCAAGAATAGGTTCTTGCAGTTTACGAAGATCTGAAAGAATGGGATATTGTAGACAAAGTTTTCAGAATGAACTTTGATACAACATCCAAAAATATTGGAAAGAATAAAGGTGTTTCTGCTCTTTTAGAAAAATGTTGGGGAGGTAACGTTTCTTTTAGCTGCCCTCATTGTACTATGGATATTGTCATCAGAAAAGTTTTTCTTATTTCTTATTGAACTCTTCATGTCTAGAAGTACCTTTATTCAAATGTTTCCAAGATATCTGGGAATTTCCCTTGAAACTTTCCATGAAAGAAAATTTGAGGAATTTGTAACCCAACAGTATTTTGAGCTCTACAGAGTAATGAATATACTACACGGATTCCTCAATGTAGGCCCTAAACACTGGAACACTAATAATTCTGATTACTGCAATGCCTTGAAATGTGTGCACGTGCAGGCTATAAATGCAGTAAAGGATCATGGTGAAAGAGAAATCGATTTGTCAAAAGAATTGGTAGTCACCGATAGGGCATGCGAGGAAAAATTTAAAACTTCTTAAACACTAAGTCCTCCCACGTCCTTGATGGCTATTCTTGTACTATAATACTGTTGCAGAGTTTTAAAAGCATGAGAAAAAAAGTCATTGTTCACCAAAAGCTGATAATGTTGAATCTTTAAGTCAAAGATGAAACACTGTTTTCATTTAAAAATAAAGGATTATTAAAAACATCCAAGTATGTTGCAGCTGTACAGAAATCACTGGTACTAGTCAATTATAGTTGAATCATATTCTATTATTTAGGAAGTTGGTACATTACAAACACATAGCCGGCAAATATTTATACTTTAAAAAAAAAAAAAAAAAAAAAAACAGTAGCTGCCAAGGAAAAAAATAATTAAAATATAAAGCAGCTCCAGCTGTAAACTCATATGGCAGCAATGAAAGCACGCCAAGTAATTGACTATCAACAACAACTCTGACTCAACAACTACTCAACTACTCGACTATGACAACAACTAATCAACTCACTGAAGCGACAAAACGTTGCTTCTATAAATCTCCCACGATCTGCGGAGTAAGCTATTCAAATTTTCATAGTGATTATGTCATTGCCTTGTGCCACGGAAAAAGCAAGTTATTGCACAATATGTTTAAGTTATTGTTTAATCCGATAATGATTAAGTTCTGAATAGTATGCACATACTGGAAACATTGAATAAGCATTCCTGGTTGAATCTTAAAGTAAATTAAATAAATTTTAACTAGAAATGAAAGTGCCGATCTACGATGTAATACTTAAACAGGGTGTCGACAGATCAGGGAAATCATGGAAAAATCAGGGTACTTTATCAATCTGGAAAAATCATGGAAATATCAGGGAATTTTGCAAAAATATTTAAAAATCAGGGAACTTTCGTTCCTAGTGAACTAGATCATTTTTAATTGTCAATCTGATGCGCGGCTCCGTTCTGAATCTCATGATACTCAACTGATGCACATATCCAGACATTTTACGAATTCGAAACCAGAATACAGATCATACGAGAACATTGAAATATGAATCAGAGACTCAAGTGATGTAGGCACTATCAGTATACGAATCTAAAAAAGCGCATGTTTTCGGACTCGTTCTAAGATGTGGATCATACAAGAAACTGGATATGTGAATCAATTTCGCATGTGAATTGCTTCCTTAATATAGTCATTGGTAAAAGATGATTTAGTCTTCTACTGCACCATTGTGTTTTTTAAAGTGATGGGACATTTGAGTGATGCCAGCTAAGTTCCCCCGCAAGACGATTTTTTTTTTATAGATAGTGCTCATTTTTAAGCCTTTTTACATGTTTTTTTAAAATTTGAAACGATACATTGATTGAAATAAAATAAGTTGACTAGGTGGCCAGTTTATTTTGATCAGTCATCCTTACGGTTAAAATTGAACACTACCTTTATAAAATGAGGAAACTTTCTGCTACATATTGTCTTTTAGTGTGCAACTAAATTTTATGTTTGGATTTATGAAACTGAACTACCATTTTATTAATATTAAGCATTTTTGTGGTTTTCTATTATTTATTTCCCTATATGAAGCATTCACCTGTTGGTGCATGATACACAATGGTGATTTACATGAAAGATTATGGTATGTATATAATTAGTTCTGGAAATTTGATAAAGATAGTCAGGGAAATCAGGGAACTTTTTTTCTCAATTTCTGTAGCCACCCTGTTAAACTTTGCTTTCATAAATATAAAAACTGTATCACGGAACGCTTCATATTACTTGAAAGTTATCTTGAAAATAATTTCTAAGTCCCATTCATAAAATCCTCCACCTTTTCAATCTTTAGTCATCTATGGGCAGGTAAAAAGTAGTGTAGTGATAAAGTAAATAAAAAATTTTGTAAAAACACACATAAGATGTTATAGGTAAGTAGGCGGTTAGAGCAGTAGTCCTCGAGTTCGGATATTGCGGGTTCTATCCTAGACAGGGGAGGTTAGGAAGGATATAGGCCAGTCACATATTTGTAGAATGTTCATTGTAATACCCAGCATTGTTTGAAACCAAATTTTATAACCTGTCCAGTAGTTTTGGACATAATCAACCAAACCTAAAAATTATCTTAATTTTGTACACCAGTGTATATCATTTAACAGCATATTAGTGCAATTTAAAACCAAGTAAGTCTATAATGTAACCGCTAAATATCTCTAAAATCCTGTATGTTTAGATTAAAACTTTGTAGGTGCTAATAGTAAAAAAAATAATTAAGAACTATATAGGTTATGAATCATATTATTGAAGTACTTCTAATTATTTTAAAATGGCTAAATCTGTGTAAAAAATATACCTAAATTAAGAAATAACTCTCGTTTGCATGTTTTACTTTTGTTAAAGTTATATTAAACACAAATTTATTATAGGTTATGGATTCTATTCAAACTGAAACAAACATCCTTCAAGAAAAAAAAGATAAACTTGAAGGAGATTTGCTGAAGATGAAAAAACAGGTCTATTGTGTGAAATCAGAGGTATGTACATTAAATATTATATTTTTCATATGCATGGCTATTCAAAGTTCACATTTTACTATGTTCGAAAACTCTGTGCTTGAAGCACCTTGACACAACGTCGTTTCCATCAGAAAGTAAATTTTTTCAACATCTTTAATAGTGCAAGATCTGGTAATAGAAATATATACCCTCATCTGTTATTTAATAATGATAAAGATCATATGCTAGATAATGTATCCATTGATACATCGCAAATAGGTTGCCTAGCTAAATCGCGTACCGATGATGTTAAATAATTAAATTTTTTCGATCAACTCCCCCCATCTGTTATTTATGAAAATCGAGCATTAGTTGAGAGAATATGCCCCAACAAATTGAAAAAATATGGGTCTCCTACTTTCTCCTCTGCCCAACTATGGAGTTGCCAGGTACAAACAGGCGAGTAAACGTAGTTAATATACCCTCATATGTTATTTAATCGAACTGTGCATCAAACGAAAGCTTATTTTATTCCCAATCCAACCGTATTAGGTTGCCTTACCAAAAAGTTGGCTGAATCCATGGTTGCCTAGATTTTAGATTGTAAAATTTGCCAGGTTTTGAGACATTTCGCAATATTTGCTTCTCTTAAAAGCATTATATGTTACTAAATTTGAGGATTTGCATTTTTTTTAGACTCTATGAATTTTAAGTATGCATGATATAACATCATGCTGTAACGTCAACTTTGCGATTTTTTGATACTTTTTTATCAACCTCTAGCGATTTATGTGAAGACGTTTCTGGCAACACTCACTTCCAGCAGTATTTGTCTCAGCATGAATCACATCCTGAGATGCTGCATGAACTTTTACAGATTTCGAAGGATCAAATTGAAAGCTTCGTTGCTTACAAAACTGACTTACCTGAAATGCTGGGGAAAATCGTAGATGGGTACTAGGAATAGCACACAAAAAACTTTGCTTGGTGAGCACGGAAAGACGGCTCAATACTATATCCAGTACTGCAAATTCATTAATTTGTTTCTTCGATTTTCAAGAAGCATCCAGTACAGTGATTTTGAGCACTCTATTACACTCTATTTACAACACTCTCTTACACTCTGTTTACAACATGTCCAATTTGTTCTTTTCATTGAACCCGCCAAATTATGCCAGATGTTCCATTATGTACATCAGTAATCTTATGAAGGTGCAGAACAGCAATTCGCAGGTGGTATCTGAATTTAGACGAGGATCATTTGGTATCCGACGTACCAAATCTGGTTTCTCTCGATTACCTATTGACTTAACGTTAGAACAGACCATTAATGCTGATGCTTCAAATCAGTTAACACATAATTTTGCTGCTGAGTCCATATCAGCCCAACAAAGAAGAATACTTAGTCACAGCATAAGGACCAAAATTGTATTTACCGTTAAAGAACAAGTCGGTCTATCGCAAAAAGTTGATACCAATCGTGCCTTCAGGGCCTGATTTCCGAGAGGGCATTCGGGGCAAGCTCCCCGGCACCCTACCAAAACGGGACCCAAAATTGTTCTTTTAAGTTTAAAAATTTGTACATTTTGGAAAAGTTTTTGAAAAAGGGGGCCCTCAGTGAAGCTTTTGCCCAGAGCCCCGAACTCTGCAAATCGGACTCTGCTTGCCTTGCAGAAAAGTCGAACAAAAAGGATAACGGAAGTCTTCCTTCCGGAGTCGGTCTCAATGATACTCTCAGAGTATCATTGAGACTATAAGAAATACACTGAATCCCTCCGTTGAAAGTATCGATAAAAATGTTCTGTTTATTCTTAATATTTCTACTGGTAAGGCAGCATCTTCTAAAGTTAGAGATTTTCTAATCAACAAGTCGGTCGGAAATCAACAAAAACTGACGTTTATTTCAGAATGTAATTCCATTCCCGGAAGGTTCGAAAAACCAATAAAGCGTAACAAAATCCTGAATTTCGCTTCACAGTCCACCATCAAAGCTCAAACCAACAAATATAAAAGTAAAACGGCCATTCTTAAAATGGAAAGCGACATCTTTGGCTGATTACTTGGGATTAGTATTGAGAAAGACATCAACATGGAGTACTGGTCAACGCGTCCATTAGTGCCTGCGCCGCCTGCTCTTTTCTCGTGTACTGATGAGTTGCTAAAAATTGACAAATCCAAAACCAGCCCAAGTATACTGAAGTCTAATGTCGAAACTGTTGAGCATACCGGTATCGATATCGATGAAATAGACGGGTTTTATTACTTGAATGTTATCAGATCATCTATGTCGCAGACGTTTGACAAGGTTGCTGAATCGATCTTAATAAAATAGTGCTCAACAAACGCCTCTGAAATACACATAATTTTTGATAGGCACTTAACACCCTCTATAAAAGACTGAACAGCAAAATCGGTTGGAGTTCAATAGACCGTATGTCATCCAAGGATCTCTTCAACCAAGACCTAGCAATTTTCTTGGAAATCTCAAAAGTACCATTTCAAAGAAGCCTGGTACAATTCTTGGCTGATGGCAAGGAAAATAATATCTAGTGTCAATAATTCAAAACAAAAATTTTTTTATAACGGTTAAAGAACACTGTTTTTCTTACCATACAATCGAGAATCACTTCGTGAAACGTGAAGAAGAAGATTATATGTCATCATGAAGAGGTAGATATGCGGATAATGTTTCATATATCAAAAGCGCCATCTAATTCAAAAATATTGGTTAAAGCGAATTATACCGATGTCTTGATAATTTTACTCTCCACTATACAGAAACTTTCACAGATGCAAATTTGTTTGGCGGGTTCATCACCAAAGAAAATCAATAAGAAAGATCTTGATTGTATTAACTGTATTGAGCTTGCGATGAAATCGGGTCCTACTTTATGGTTGGGTCTGCTAGCTTTCCACGCATTTACGGGCTGTGATTATACGGCTGCATTTTATAACGAAGGAAAACTCACGCCTTTTTAAATATTTTTAGACGAATGGATTTTCAAGAAATATCCGCACCATTGACGGACCCAGCAGATGTACTCGTAGAAGAAAAAATTCAGTGTGTTCAGGAGTTTACTACCCTTCTTTAAAGGATCATGCAATGTTATAACATCAGTGATGCTAGATATCAGCCGTTCCAAAAATCATATGCAATAAACAAAGAGCATTTTATGAAGAAGATTAAAGGATCGACTCCAACCTGATTCGACCATGCTGAATCTCACTCAAACAGAAAATTTTGCGCACAATCTATGTAAATTCAATGTGACTGCACGCAATTGATGCATGCTGCATCAAACTAAATCCTGAAGATTGTGGTTGGTTTTTGGATGGCTATTTGAAGCCTATATGGTTCGTAGGGGACCCAACACTCTTAAAAGTTGAGGATATATTAAGAGAATAAAAACAAGGAGAAATTGATGAAGAATTAGACTTCGATTTTTTGACATATAGGCACTTCTGACGAGTCAGAATTGGAATAAATTTTTTACACAAAAAATTTTTACTGAGATATTTTGCTATCGTTAAATTTGCGTATGAATAAAAAAAAAAAAGGTTGGTATCATTTTGTGATATTTTATTTTATGACTTTCATCAGTATTTAATCTGTGCTTACACGATTGGAAAATATCCTTTTGAAAGATGTACGTTTTGAACAAAAAAAATGATATCGCGTTAATATTAATCTCACTTGAATCCAGTATTTGATCAATGGAACGTTCTTACACTATCTGCAAAATCTTTAAAAAGAACTCGCTGCATTTGTCTGTCGCATGGAGTTGCGCGCAACGTTCTCTCATCGACGGGCTGGAAATTTTACATCTAAAATCTAGGCAACTATGGATTCAGCCAACTTTTTGGTAAGGCAACCTAATACGGTTGGATTGGGAATAAAATAAGCTTTCGTTTGATGCACAGTTCGATTAAATAACAGATGAGGGTATATTAACTACGTTTACTCGCCTGTTTGTACCTGGCAACTCCATAGTTGGGCAGAGGAGAAAGTAGGAGACCCATATTTTTTCAATTTGTTGGGGCATATTCTCTCAACTAATGCTCGATTTTCATAAATAACAGATGGGGGGAGTTGATCGAAAAAATTTAATTATTTAACATCATCGGTACGCGATTTAGCTAGGCAACCTATTTGCGATGTATCAATGGATACATTATCTAGCATATGATCTTTATCATTATTAAATAACAGATGAGGGTATATATTTCCATACCCTCCAACTGCTACGGATTATCCGTAGTTTATACGGATAAGTAGTATGAACTACGGAGCTACGGATGGTACGAAAAAACTACGGAATTGAGCAAATGTTTACTTTTTTTAGGGCATTGTGCCTGCACGGAGGTGCGGTTTGCAACCCTAGCTGCTTTGTGAGTCAACACTCCTGTGTGTCGGCGCCGATCGTGAAAGAAGGGAATTCAACATTCTCCCTCGGCGCCGGCAGCCGTGAGCGAACTTGTGTCCGCGAAAGTGTGGTATGCGTGGGAGGGGGGGGGGGGTGTGCCGTTAGCTGCTCCTTCGCTTGTTACGTCACGTCTCCTCTCGCATTTCCCGCCACCCTATATTGCTCCGTCCTGTGTTTCGATGTAAGCTTAGCTTTTTTGTGGAAGGAAAGTGCAGCGCACGTTGTTTTCTTTCTTTGTTCACATGGATCGTTTTTTAAAATGTGATAGTACTACTGATATTGAAAAAAACCTCTAATAATGATGTTGCAGGTGCAGGGTGTCTACCGCTCTTGAAAGTCTGGTAAAAGCCGGGAAATTGGAAAATGGGTCCGGAAAGTCTGGAAAAAACCGGGAAATTGGATAATGGGTCCGGAAAATTCACCAAAAGAATCAATTTTTTTTCCCCCGTGTCTTTGTTTTTTCTACACTTTCTCTCTAATTGTCAGACTGTAAACCGAAAGCAGCTGCGACACATTTTTCGGACGGCGAAAGCATCAAGCGATGTGTTTGTATAAGGAGGGGAAAATGGGGGACTCATCCATCGTGACGTGAGGGTAAAAGACAAATTAGCTTACTTGGTAACATATCTTAGGACTGTGTTTCCAAGAACAGTAGAGTTAATTCTATCAGAAAGTGCAACTACTTCTGTTTCTCAATGGATGAAAGCTTAATCCTGTATACTTAGTCAAAATTGATTTAAAGAAGTTGTACAAAATATGCAAATATAAAGACAAGCATTGTGCAATTTCCCTAAGTAAAATGCATTGGTCAGGAATTTTTTTCCCGGGACCTCCCAAAAGTCAGGAAATTGACTTTCAGAAATTTGGTAGACACCCTGTGTTGAGAAAACCTCTAAAAAGAGGGAGGTTACGACTACTTCAACTCATATATATGTTTATGTGTTTGTGATAAGGGAGTGATGAATATACATTTTGTATGGCAAAAAATTCCTCATGGGGTGTTATGACTCCCCCCCCCCCCCCGGCGATATCACTTTATTGCTACTGATGAGGTGAAGGCCAATGTTGGAGGGTATGTATTTCTAATACCAGATCTTAGACTATAAGTAAATTTTTTAATTCAATAGTAGATAATAGAACCATATTTTTAAAAGTACACAACTAAGAGGGGCATGTAGCTGTAAAAGATTAAATGAAAAGCAGTAGTTTCACCATAAAACAGTGGCCAAATAAAAATATTTTTTGTATTATTGAGGAAATCGTGCAGGCATAAGGGCACTGTAATATTAAGTTAATTGAAAGAAGATTTAAAATGTAACAGTATGTCATTTAAAATGTAAAAATTATATGATGTAAAAATTGACAGAATAATAAAGATAAACTAAAGTTTTAGTCTACATAATGTTTTAGAATTTTAAACCTTTATAATATATTATGAACTTATTGGGTTACAGCTATAAATATCTTTTTTAGGCTTTTCATAACTGAATATAGGTACTTTTTAAATAATTAAAAACTTTGTAAAATAACACACATAAATGATACACATCAAACTGGACACATGTTTCTGATGAAAAAATTTCCCCCTTCTTCAGCAGTTGTCTATATGCAGACAGGGTCTGAAAAAGGTAAAATCAAGCTTTACTGATCTTACTTTTCTCAGCCGCTGTCTGTATGGACAACTGCTGAAGAGGGACGAAATTTTTTCTTCCACATGTCCAGTGGGATATGTACCATTTATGTGTGTTATTTTAAAAAGTTTTTATTAATTCATTGTTTTAAACATCAGTTTCTTTTGAGTTTTTTTTTTTTTTTTTTGCTACATGTGCTTTTTATTTTATTTCTTGTGTTTTTTATGTTTTAAACTATGTTACTTGTAAATTCCTTTTATTTTTGTGCTTCGTTTTTTATTTCTTATAACTAAAAAATAATTTTTTCACCCCATTAGATGGACCTTTTGCAATCTGAACTTGATATATACTTAAGGACAGACAAAAAAGAGAAACAGACACTTACCAATATGATATCCAACTGTGAAACTGCTGAAAAAAACTGTAAAGAAGAAGAAATGTAAAGTTCTGTTTTGTAATTTCACCAATTAGTTTACGTATCAATGCACTTAAAAAAAGTAGTTTCAGCTTTTTTTTTTTTTTTTTATAGGTGTGAAAACGTTTTACTTTTCAATTACAGTAATATATGCTTAATTATTTGGATTGAATATACATGTACATATGCTGGATGACATATCCAGGAGGGAGTGTAACTGCCCCTTCCCCCTTGACACAAAGTATGATATGGAAACTTTGCAACTATTTGCACCAGTTTAAAATATTTTAGTTAAGAAAATGGTTTGTTGTGAACAAATCATTTTCTAAACTAAAATATCCAGGATTCAGAAAAATTTGAAGGGAGAGTCAATTAGTATGACAAAGCATTTTTACCATTGGTTATTCTTTAACAACCCCCTCCAATTCATTTAATCTTGAACCCACGTTTAACCTGTTCGCTCTCAATATTAAAAGATGCAATGGAGAAAACTGCCCCCGCCCCCCAGTTCATTTAATCTTGAACCCATGTTTCATTTGTTCACTCTCATTATTAAAAGATGCAATGGAGAAGGCTTGATATATACTATATACTTAAGGACTAACAAAAAAGACAAACAGACACTTTACACATTTAATCTTGAACCCATGTTTCATTTGTTCACTCTCATTATTAAAAGATGCAATGGAGAAGGCTTGATATATACTATATACTTAAGGACTAACAAAAAAGACAAACAGACACTTACCAATGTGATATCCAACTGCGAAACTGCTGAAAAAAACTGTAAGAAAAGAAGAAGAAATGTAAAGTTCTGTTTTGTAATTTCACCTATTAGTTTATGTATCAATGCACTTAAAAAAAGGCAATTTCAGTTTTTTTTTTCTTTTTATAGGTGTGAAAACATTCTTTTTAATTACAGTAATATACACATAATTTTTTGGATCAAATATACATGTACATATGCTGGATGTTGTATCCAGGAGAGAGGTTTACCTCCCCCCTCCCACCTTGACACAAAGTGTGATATGGAAAATTGCAACTATTTGCACCAGTTGGAAATATTTCACTTTTGAAAATGATTTGTTCGCAACAAATCATTTTCAAACTAAAATATCCAGGATCCAGTGAAGTTTCAAGGGAGGGTCAGTTAGTATGATGAGCATTTTTACCATTGGTGTTTAACCTGTTCACTCTCATTATTAAAAGATGCAACAGAGAAGGCTGCCCCCTCCCTCCCCAAGAAGTGCTATTTTGATGCAATAATTAAAAATCACATGAAGCTATTGAAAGCTGCAGCTAGCTAATGCACCTATTCCTTGGAAGATAAAAATTTAAACTTCACAATAAATTTAAATATGCAAAACCTGTGGAACACCCTGATATTTGCCGCCCATGGTAGTTTTTCATTTGGTGACTTAGACATGTGTGAAGTTAATAATCATTTCTCATTATGTTTGTTTAAAGAAAAAGTGCTTTTTTTTTTTTTGGTTGTTGTATGCTAAAAGCTGCAGAAGAGCTAGCCTTTGCAGATTGGCATATTTAGCACTGCGAACTATTCTATTGCATCTCACCATGCTTGCAAATATCCAAGCTGTAAACTGCTATATGGAAATGTGGGCTACGGCCAATTATCTACACTGGGGATCTAGGCCGGGGATGGGATTGCCCTCTGTTAGGACTTTCTAAGGGATCCTAACCCGTATTTTTGCATAGTTTCGGAGAAAAGCACGGAAAACTCTGAATGGTTAGGTCAGCAGACGATATCTTGATTTGGACTAGGCACCTTCCGTTCTCAGCTCAAAGCACTAGCGCTATGCCAGTGGTCAGGTGTAAACTGCTATAATAACATAGTTAACAGCACCAAATATTTCTACTTTGTAACGTGAGGCAAATACCTAAGCTGAACTAAACCAGCATTACTGCAATCTGCATTTGAATTATTTTTCACTTTCAAGATACAGGGTGCTAACATTTTGGAACACTGTTGTTTTAGATTTACCCTATTTGGAGAGAGACTTTTACGAGAAACTGTTTCCAAAATGGCACTTTTTAAATAAGTTACAAATAAATTGTTTTTAAATAAGTTATAAATTACTTTTTGAAAAACAAATAATCTGTAATTTTAATCTATGTTATCTAAGAAAAATTACTTGCTATTTGTGAAAATTGTGAGCTTTGACTTTTTTTTCTTACTTCTTAATGTGGCTTAAAACTGACATAATTCTACTTTTGTTTGTCAGTTTCACATGATTCTACGTACTTGGAATTGCTTTGTTGCAAAGGCATAAATGATTTTATGCCGGCAAAAATTGCCAAGCCTGGCAACCATTATGCTCATTTTTTCAGTTTTTTATTAATGTCTTCTAAAATAATTCAAAAATTAAATCAGCTTAAAGACTTCCCCAGAAATTTCTGAATCTGAGGACTCCTTTGTCGAAACTCAACTCCCTACGGTTTCAGAGGAGATAGCATGATGAGGTTTTGACAGTGGCGGCAGCAGCAATAACTTTTTTTTAGAATAAAGAGATATTTATAGCATGTCCTTTCCCAAGAAGAGGACAACATGGAATAGAATTCTTAACTCATCATAAATCTAAAACTCTCAAATTATTTTTGCAAGTTTAATCATGGTTAGCATTCCAGAAAAGTTTATCAATGGTTGATATGCTAGTTATGAATTTCTAATGGAACAGTCTGTTCAGGAAGTCTATAAAGAGCTTATTTAGTTTTGATTACGTAAAATAATTTCAACTCTACTAATGTTGTAAGTACACTTACCATTAAAAAACCTTTATTATTTGAAATGCTGATGGAGATTTAAGCTGATTTACTTGGTATTGTTAAAATTTCATTTTGAAATTGAACTATATTTAAGCATTTTTATTATGTTTTTTCATGATAGCACATCAGTTGGGGAGAATAGAATAAGATTTTATTAAGTACAGTGATTATGGGAATAAGGAATTATTAAGTTACTGTTAGACGTGTAGGGGGTGGGGGCACATTTTGAACTGTTCTTTCAGGGGTGTATACTGTACAATCACCTAGCTGTGCTCCTGGAATTACTAAGCATATGTGTTTATGGTGATGTTTTGAAGAACTAAATTGTAATGATAGATCTGCAGTAGCAATTGAGGACAACACCAATAAATTAAAATACTAGGTATGTGAATATCATTTTTTTCTTTCAGTTCCGCCATAAACAAAGAATAACATTTTGGTAATGATCTGAAAACTGGCAATTTCCATAAACTTGAATTAGGCTAGTTCTGTTTCTGTGATTTCCTGATAAAGGATCTCCTTCCATAAAACCTTTAAGTAAATATCCAACAGGGTCGCTGTAAAAATATCCAACAGGGCACGTAAAACGAACCTCTGTATCCCAATTAAACCCAATAGCAATATATTTAAAAGAATCCGGTCAGATAAAGACAAGATTAACCCTCTAGAAACCGCAGGTATTTATACATAATTTATAATAATATTTATACTTAATTTCACATATAGAGATTCCAACCTTCCCGGATACTACATTGGGGTTTCAAAAAGAAAAATTAAAGGTAGAATTAAAGAACACATAAACGACATAAAATACAATAGACAAAGTACCGCTCTATCCCGCCTAGCCTTAAAAGAAAATATAAATATAGATTTCGTAAATGTCAAGAGAATAGCTAATTACAATAATCACAATTATGGCTTAAGACAGGAAGCGTTGGAAATAATGACACAAGAGGGAGCTGTCAACGACATGTTGCATGCGCAGATCGAGCAATCGTGGCAAGCCATAGTGAAGAAGAAGCAGTGAACGAGCCAAGCAACTCAGTTCTGATGATGACAGCGGGCTAAGCTGTCGAAAGCGCTCATGGTGCATGTTTTAATCTTTTTACGGAAATTTTAGGCTTTTAATGTTTTTAACTAATTACTTTAAGTAAATGTTTAGACAAAATAATTGAACTGCCTATGCTCCAGTAAGTTAAAAAGATGGTGAGCAAAAAACAGTGTTCTTTTCCCATATTTATTTCTCCTTCAAATCATGCAGCGGAACAGAGATTGAATCATGGAAATATGAAAGCTCACAAGAGATAAATTATACATTCTACGATTGTACTTACATCTCAGCATATTTTTTATATGGTAAGGTAATTCCTAAACAATGCTACTTTTTTTTTAGTCTGTTACAAAAGGAAGAAAGTCAGATAAAAATTTTACAAGAAGAATGTAACACCCTGTCTGAACAAATATCTGAATCCCGACAACAAGAAATGTCTCTTACAGATCAGGTATTTATTTTTTATCTTTTAAATATTTGAAAGTAGTGCTGGCTAATGCGATTTTCTTAAATTTCAGAAAAAAAAAATAATCCTGTTGTTGGCCTTGCTTTCATAAGTTTCTGTTAGGTGTTAAAATGCATGTACATAACAATAGATGCCAAAACACAAAATAATTTTATTATCAGGAATGATATGTGTTTCTGAAAAACACATATCATTCTTAGACCTACAATCACCAAGTCTCTTTTCTAAAATAACTACAGATTCACGAAGATGAGATCAGCTCAAGCTGGGTAATTTTCACTGGTCATGTTTCACTCTAGTGAACAGAGATTTATAAAAATGCTTCATTGTTTTGAGAAAAATAAACATACTTGTTATATATTGAATATAAAATTAATAGTGGATGCATTGAAAGAACCTGTAATATTTGAAATGCTTCAAATTAATGTTTGAATTAGTTACTTGTTAATGCATATGCGTCATTGCTACCTTTGATACATCTGGAATAAGTAAGTTATAAAGACCAGGATTTTTTTTTTTCTTAGACAGACCAACATTTTTCCAAATACAGTCAACTCCAGATATAGTGAACTTTCAGCTATAGTGAACGGACACCATTAGTCCTGATTCACATACAGTTTCTCTGTTCACTATAGGGACACTTCGGTTTTAGTGAACTTTGGCTATAGTTGACGAAACTTGATGGTCCCAAGAGGTTCACTACAACCGGAGTTGACTGTATAAGTAATAGGAAATGAGGGAGTGTATAAAAGTTAAATTTTGTATTTTAATATGTTTACGGCCCCTAGTAAAAAATTGTCATATCTGGAAGCTACTCTTTATTTGACAATTTTTTCTAATTGAAAGCATGTTTAGACCATTTACAGTTTAAAAGATAATCACTTTAACATCTATTTTGAAATCGCCTGGTATATATTATATATACAGAGGGTGAATAGGAAAATCCCTTTAACCTGGAAATAGTTGCAAACAGAGAAGGGTACAACTATGTGAGTGGGATAATGGTATAGTAAATCGACTATGCCCGACCTAACGCAAACGACAGCAGTGCCCCTTGTGGTGAAATTTGGGCTTTGTAAATTGAAAATGAAGAGATAATGGTACACACAACAGAAATGGAACTTTTTGCTGAAAAAAGAATTTTAATCAAAATATAATGTAATATATGAATTTTAAACTAGGAAAGTTGGGACATATGAATTTGTAAGTGTTTATTTGATAAGAATGAGTGTAGACTGAAAATTTGCTGGTAATAATGGTTGTAAACTTAATTTGTTTTTGGCCTAAAAACTACCACTTATTTAGTTGTACAATTTCTTACTTTAGCTCATAAAATGCAATTCTTCTGTGTTCATATTATCAATTTATTATGAGATCTATCAGATGTGCAGAGTTAAAAGTTTCAGAATAAGCTTTAAACACAATTTGAACTGTGTACTTAAATGTCACAAGAGTAGCAGAAAACATATAAAAGTTTTAATTTTATAAAAAGTACTTTATATTTTTACCCTCTAATTTGGTGGATTAACACATATTTTGTGCTGATTATTTTATTTATGTCGTGCATGGAATAGGCCCTAGAGTACTGTCACAAGAGTAACAAGTGTGTTACTCTTGCAGGGTTTCTACAGACCTGGAAAGTCAGGGATTTAGGAAAAAAGTCAGGGAAATTTGAAGAAATCGAAGAAAGGTCAGGAAAATGCAAGAATATTTGAATTTTGCGGCAAAATCAAGAAAATACTTCCTGTTTGAACCTAATTGTAGAAATTGTTTTATTTTCATTTTCTTATTTAACCATATAAATAATTTAAAACGTGTCCTTTATTAATTTATCTTGTTCAGTTAAAATATTCATAATTTTATGCTGAATTATTATCAAACATGGTTTTTGTTAGAATCCAGTGTTATGAAATAATATTTTTGTATATATTGATTTTATTATTATTATTATTGTTGTTAGGAAAAAAACGCTATTTCTTTACTTACCTTTTATTTCCATGACATTTTACCTCTAAATTTGCTAAAGTGGAAAAACAAAACTTTTGTAAACTCCTTTGAAAGTTTTCTAAGTGAAAACGTAAGTTCACTAACATTTGAAAATGGCGGTGTAAACATCGTCATACCTTTACCGCCGTAATAAAGTTTACATTTCTCGCCGATAGATGGCGCTGTTTCTAATTTGCATAAAATAAGAACTCTTTTTTTTCCCTATGCAAATATCTATCGTAGTCTCGCACTAACTGGCAGATATAAAAAGGCATCACAAAGTTACTTTTGGCTGTTCTGTCTCTCTGAAAGCTCCTCCCGCGGCTGCTGTGATGTGTGTGTTAAGAGATTGAGCCATGAACCGTGTGCTTCAACTGATGTGATTCAAATAGAACCAGATCGGGGATCCGTGCTGGTGTATCCAGATGATTCAGTGTGATGTGTTTTTGAATCTGAAAAGATCGCCGCTGGCGACTTGTCTTCTAGAAAGCTTGTTTTTTTGTGCTATTAAATGAATGCTGTTTAATGTGCTATGTCTTCATCATCTCATGTGACCTGTGTAAGTCTACCATAGTCATCCTTGTTCTAATAAACTACAGCAAAGGTACCCACTTGTCTTTCTTGTCTAAAACACATATTCAAACACAAGAACTTCTACTGTGCAACTCAAGTTAAATGAACTTCAACTACAGATAAAAATCAAGTAACTATTTAATCTTCAGTCAATGACTTCCAATTTTGAAATTTTTGTTTGTTGAATAGTTTAATATTTTTCAATTATTATTTCTAAAAAAGGGGCAAAATATATAAAAAGTTATCAATTAAAGGAAATAATATTAAAAATAGAAACACAAAGTTCAGGAAAACACGCTAGATAAAAAGTCAGGGAAGAGCATGATAGATGTCAGTAAAAGTCAGGGAAGCAAAAGCTGTGAAATCTGTAGAAACCCTGTTTTGTGACAAGAAAATTCTGTGTGTAAGATTTTTTAATCTGACAAAATGTTCAGTTCAAAACAAAACTTAAAGTTTAGTTGTTCTCTGTCTAATTTTTTAAAGTAATCTGTAGCCATAATTAATTGTTTTCTATGGATTTCATGCAAATAAAATTATTTTTTAAAATTAAATTGTATTTTATATATTTCAAATAAATTAATTTATTTTATTAATATACTTGTACCAGAAGAAGAAAGAAAAAAAAAAAAAAACCTAAAGAACCTATGTTGGCACTTGTGGGAGAAATTACCAAGTTTAAAGGACAGCCAAAAAATTCATTTTGTCGAAGCCAGATAAAATGGCATAATTCATTACAAGCCATATCCGCAACACGATTCCTTTAAAGAATTTGCTTTCTTCAAAGCAAGTACTGAAATGTAAAAACAAGTCAGGGTTTTCTCAGGAAAAAAATGGGTGAAAATTTCTCACCCTTTCCCTAAAACTGAGTGAGATTTTTAAAAAATCAGTGAGAATTTTTCACTATAGATGTGGGTTTGATAAATACCCAGTGGGTAAAGTATTTATAAATGAGTATTCATCCCTTCATTGGGTAACCCAAGCAGCAAGAAATCCCTGGCCTCACCTCGGCCAACTGTCTTCATGCAACCCCAAATTCACCCATCCGACCTTGGCGCAGGACTTGAAGGTTGGGTATGTCTGGTCGGGTGATGGTCCCTGGCCTGTCTGCTCCGAAGCAATTCTGTGCGTCTCCAGACAATTTCCCGAGGATTCCCCAACAATTTGCTCTCTACCCTTATTCCGCCGAGATTATACCTATTGTTTTAAGGAGCTATACTATATAAATTTTCCACTTCAGATTGATAAAGAAAGTGGTTTTTAATTCGGATAATTTATTTCTAAAACTTCAAATAAAGGAATTAATTAACAGTTTTAGTTTTAAAATATAGTAACTTTTAACACCCATTAAAACCTAATCTAAAATACTAAATTTCACAATTTAACTAATTTAATTTTTATTCGCCCTTTCATTATTATTATTTTTTTAAAGAATTAGCTAGCTCTCTAAGAAAAGATTTTAATCTTTTCTCTTAATTTAAATAAGAAATAAATATCTAATTTTTTTTCAAACATCTAATCTAATAATATTTTAGAAATCAGATGAGTAAATTATTTCTGTGTTTATATATTGAAACTTGCGCTGAACATAATTAAATATAGTTTTACATAAATTAAAAAATATATAATGCGATTTTTTTTGTATTTACAAGAGAAAATTCTTCTTAAAGAAATTCAAAATGTTCCAGTTTATTTCAAGAAAAATTCAGCGATTACATAATTAAATTTATAATGAGACTTACATTAAATGCAATATAAAGAAACACAATTTTCTACGGGGAAGTATTTATGCTAACTATACAGAGTTATATAAAAAATACTTTAAATGCTCAAAATACTAGTTTAAGAATGAAGAAATGAAACTACTTCAATTTCAATGCTCTCGTTTAATTTCAATAGTATAAAAAGTAATAGGTTTTCAAAGATATGTAATGGAAAAAAAATATTTTCTGTATTTTAGTAATTTTTAAAATATTCGATGTTTTATTCTCTTAAAAAGGACTGCAAAGCAACTGTAAATCATAAATTGCTTACTTCGACTACAGATCCAAATATTTTATGCATGCAATTTCCTTTTCTGTTCAGCACAAATTTCACCAAGGAACAAAAGTACATTTGTTTTAACTACTAGGGCCAAGGCCCCCAGTAGTTAAACGCTACGCTCACTTTTCGTATGAGGCATTCGGCCACTAATAAGGCTTATTCGTAAAAAAGACATAATTTCAACAGACAAAACCTGAAGATTGGATCAGATAGAATGTTACTGAGCTACACGTTGCTTGGCTCTTGCATGTTCATTGGTACATAAAAATTTAAAATTCACACTACAGTAGACCCCCTCCCCCTCATAACACGGAAGATATTTTGTTATGGGAATCCGTGTTGTACGGGTCCTGAGCTATACTCCACCTGGAGTGCGGACTCCGCTTATAATCGCTGGAAAAATTATTTGCACTACTCAGAAACACAATGATATTTAGTGTTGCCATTCAAAAGTTATATTAATTAGGAGCTAAAGCATAATAAAATCAGAACATCTATTTCTGCTGTATTTTTAATAATGTAAAACCTATTGGACACCTTGCGAATTTTCCACCCATGACGATTTTTCATTATTTGGTGACTTGCGTACATGTAAAGTTAATAAAAGTTACGGAACAGATAGGATAGCTTGCCACCAATGGCGACTTTTCATTATTTAGCGATTTACACATGCTCACAACCTATAATTACTGTTCATTTAAGGTTACCAGAAAACCATTATCCATATTTTCATTTACATAATCGTTTGCAGATTGGCATACTTAGCACCACAAATTATACCATCTCGTCGCGCTAGCAAATATCCAAAGTGTACTATAACTGCTATAATGGCATAGTTAACGCCATCAAATATTTCTAATAATCCAGCTGGTCCGAACCGGCTTTAAAATAATCTGCATGTTAATTATTTTTCATTTTCAAGATATTAGTTATTCTGTTTTGGAAAATCGAATAATCGTTAATTCTAAACTCCTGTTGTCTAAGCGAACTTACTATTTGAAAATTGTCAACTTTGTGTGACACATTTTGAGTTACTTATTTCATATAGTTTTTATTTTGGCATAAAATGGGCGTAATTCTAACTCATGTTTGTAAATTTCACGTGATTCTAGATACTTGGAAACGCTTTGTTGCAAAGGAATGAATGTTTTTATGCCAAATCTGGCAACGATTATGTTTATTTTTTTAATTTGTTATTAATATCTTCTAAAATAATTCGATTTTTGAAATTTAAGTCAGCTTAGCAGATTCCTCGGAATTTTACAAATCTGTGGGCACCTTAGTCGAAACTCAAATCCCCACGGTTTAGGAGGAGATAGGCCCACAAGCTTTTCAGCACCAGCGGCCTTTACTTTTTTTTAGAATGGAGAGAAACAAACACAGAAATAATTTACTAACCATTTTAAACTGAGTATGCTTCTTGTTGGTATGTTATCTTGTGTAAGCTGTTAAACTTTTGAATATGCCACCCAACAACATTTTGCCCCACAATACTGCACTGTGTCCAGTGAAGCTAGCAAAACACTTCCGTAAAAAATACTGGCAAGCAGAATGAAAGGGGGTTCCTTATTGTATGGAAGATAAAGGAGATAGGAGTTCAAATTTCTTCATATCAACATCAGAGGGGAGGGGTAGTGATGTTGTACTAGGAAGCAGCATCTCCTTTCAACCCCCTTCCCCATAGACAGGGCCATCACTGAATACTCTTTTCGAAGTCCGATTCCGACGTCGGTTGGACTGACCAAGGAGTATATGAAGGAGGTTGGTTTAGTTTTCGGTACTTTTCCATTACGTGCACCCTAGCCAAATTTGTTGATTTTTCCCTGGTAGTGGAAGATGAAGCTTGGCGACGTTTTTAATCTGGTAACCCATCCTGAGATCATGCAGCAAACTTGCTTGTTTGTCCGTAGTAAGTTAGCTTGTGTTTGAATAGCAAACGAAAGCCAATTGTGTGTGTTCTGTATTCTTCCACAAGGTTTAACGTTCGTTGCCATATTTAATTTAGTTTAGGTGAGTGTTGGTTTAATGTAATTTATTTTGGATAAATATGAAAAAATAGGAAATGCCGGGAAAAATGATAAAATAAATTTCTGTCAGAGTTGCTGTAGGAATTGATTTGTAAAGTATGAATGAAAATTTATTCTACGGATGGACTATAATCCCGATAAAAGAAGTGTCAGCTATCATACAATCTATAATGGCTGAATAACGATTCCGGCCATTCAGCCAGATAGGGCTAAATTTTACCGCCACGCATGTTTGGAAATTATGTATCATATTTTCCTGTATATAATCCGCAGCGCCGTATTATCCGCAAAGCCTATTTTTTGAGCAAAAGTTAAAAAAGCGTTGGATAATCCGCAACGTCGTATAATCTGCAGCAATTTTCACAGCGATTTATCTAAAATATATACTGCCGATAGTATCACATTAAAAAAAAGAATAAAAATATAAGTAATAAATTCTACTGTAAAAACAACAAAAGTATATACAGGGTGTAGTAGATAAGTAAGGAGACTCAGTCTAGAAAAACAAATTTATTGATCCTATTTTTACAAAACGTTAATATTCTTCAAAGTACTCGCCTTGGGCGTCAATACAATGTTGCCAGCGCATTTTCCAAGCTTCATAGGCCCCACTGTAGTACGTTTGAGTTATCCCAGTTAGTGCCTTCGTGACAGCACGTTGGATGTTCCGAATATCGTCAAAACGATGACCCTTCAGGCATCTTTTGACCTTCGGAAATCGGAAGAAATCAGGAGGACTCAAGTCAGGGCTGTATGGTGGCTGTGGCAGAACTTCAACTCCAATTCGGGTCAAGTAGGAGGTCACGAGGAACGCTGTGTGCGCCGGAGCGTTGTCATGGTGGAGACGCCAGCGTTGAGCAAGGTCCTGTCGCTTCCGTTTGACGGCTCTGTGCAATCGCTGAAGGACTTCTTTGTAGAATTCGCCATTTACAGTTTTCCCCTGAGGGACAAACTCTTTGTGAATTAACCCCCGCTTCTCGAAAAACACAATCAGCATTGTCTTGATGCGGGACTTTGACATTCTTGCTTTCTTCGGCCGTGGGGATGCCGTCGTGTGCCACTCCGAGCTCTGGGCCTTCGTCTCCGGGTCGTATTGGAATGTCCACGATTCGTCGCCTGTTACTACGTTGTCTAAAAAGTCTGGATGATTTTCCAATTCATTCAACATCTCACGGCAAACGTCCACTCGTCGTTGCTTTTGTTCGGCGGTGAGCACTCGGGGAACTAATTTTGCACAAACTTTCCTCATCATCAAATCTTGCGTAACAATTTGGTGAACCATAAATTTATTCACGGAGACCTCATCGGCGATCATTTGGAGACTTAAACGACGGTCAGAGTCCAGGAGTTCTTTCACTTTGGCCACCGTTTCATCCACACGACTCGTTGAAGGGCGTCCAGATCGTTCCATGTCTTCAACTGATTCCCTCCCGTTTTTAAATTCATTAAACCACCGGAACACTTGAGCTCTTGATAGGGGGTCTTCTTTGTAGGCCTCCGTAATCATAGCAAAAGTTTCCGAAGCAGTTTTGCCCAAGCGAAAGCAAAATTTGATTGCATACCGCTGTTCTATCGAGCGATTCATCTTCAGCGTTTTCACAAGTGTCACGGGCACACAAACAACGTAATAAGCGAAGCTCGACCCTCACTGCACCAGAGCTCCGACGCGACTGCGAACCGGTTCTATTGTTAGCTCAGATCCCCCACCACGTGACCTGCAGGTGGAGACCGCCCTGCGAGCGACTGGGGCGCCGCGCGGCGGCCAGTCTCATTTCTTATCTACCACACCCTGTATGAAAAACATCTATTTAAACATGCAATTCAAAACATTCAAAATGAATACATGGATACATTCAAAATGAAAAAGAAATTATTACTATCTTGAATGATCCTAAATTTATTAATAAAAATCAAAAACCTTCAAAATCTGAGTCATCAGACTCGGAACTGAATAAATGTATGATATCTTCTCTTAACATAGTATTGTCAGAGTCACCATTGTCTTCATTGTTAGTCATTTTCATCAACAATATTGCATTTTGAAATGCGTTTTTTATCGTAGTTTCCGAGATGTCATTCCACACTTTCAAAACTCAGTTGGAGACATTTTCATACGATGCATGCATCAATTTTCCTGTTTTCTTAAAATTCTTTTCTCCATTGGACATCCATTGTTCCCATAATTTCCTAACTTTCAAGCAGTTGCAAAAGAATAACTGATTTACAAATACAGAACTTTGGCACTTTTTCAAATGAAAACATGTAATTGTCTTTTAAGTTAATACAAATTCAAGAAAACTAACCATTAAAAAAATTAAATCTGTGCAGGATAGCATATAGCGTATTTACCCACATATAAGTCAACTCAGCTACTTGGTATATCCTTAATTTTAATGATTTTAATTTTGTGATCAAAGTTTTTATCTCTATTTGAGCTTATACAAATAATTTCAAAATTTTGTTCAGTGGAAAAACTCTCGCATGAAGTATGAAGAAGCCAAAAATTCTCTGTCAACATTTAAAAGCAGGAGTGGTATGCTTCAAGCTTTCGCCAAAGAGAAAGCAAATGGTAGACTGACTGGTGTTTATGGAAGATTGGTAAGTGCACTAAATTATTTATGTGTGATTAACACTTTTTTTAAGTACCTGCTTAATTGCTCCAGAATTATTTTAATGAATTACTTGTTGTGTAACTTTGTAGGAATCCCTATTGTAACTTCTACTTCAGCTTTTATGATTTGCTATAATTTTTCTTTGGACCTTAAAAAAAATTATACAACCCCCTCCTCCCTCCCTTTTTTTCTATTATAAAAGAAAAAAGTGCTTGTATGAGCTTATTTTAAATAAGGATAAAATTACCTTTAAAAAGGTGTGTGGAGTGGCTGGGTCTCAAAGTAGTTGTTTTTATTTTGTGCTTGTGCAAAAACAAGGTCATAAGGAATGTTTCAAAGTCAGGTATTATAGCTAAAGGGAATAACTCTTCATTTTACAGTTTTCTCAAGTGTAACAATCTCAAGTAGATTATGTAATACTATATTATAAAACAATAATTATCTTTTGTACTGTATACATTATGTTATAATATATTGTACAATGCAATAATTTTTTAAATTTTGCTAATTAAAATTACTTTTTTATTCCTTGAATTCATGGAGTCATGAAAAGTATACATGCAAAAAAGCTTTAACTAACTATTGGTCACCAGGTATTAATAATGAACTACAGAAACCTACACATAACATCAGTAAATACTACATTTATTGTAATTGCATATGATGGCATTTTTGATTCAGTAGTTTTTTTAAAAATCAGTTTCTCTCCCCCCCCCCCCATTTTCATCATATTTATTAATTTAGTAGAGATCTGCAGAAATAATAAAAATAGTTTTATTAAGCATTTTTTTTAAAGCCTTTGTTAGATTATATTGGTTTTTATCAGTATCTTTTACTTAGTTCTAAATATTTATCATGTTACTGCTTAAGCTCTTTAGCTAAAGTTTTTAAACTTTAAGAAATTCAAGTTTATTTATTGATAATTTGATTACTTATTTATGTTAATATGTAATAGTTACTTGCAATTTGTTTCACAAACTGTTTATTTCAAATTCTTTTTTGTTTCTATCTTTCTCCTTCTATTGTTTAGTAGGTAATTTGTTTTGTGTTAATAGGGTGATCTGGGAGCCATTGATGAAAAATATGATGTAGCCATTTCAACAGCATGTGGGCAACTAGAAAATATAGTAACTGATACCTTAGCAACTGCACAAAAGTGTGTGGAATTCTTAAAGAGAAACAACCTGGGTTATGCAACTTTTATTCCTCTTGATAAGGTAAAAATATCAATGCATTTACTTACATATGAAAGCAATTGAATTATGTTCTCTTTACTTTCAAAGTACTTCTAAATTTCTTTTATTTTGTGAAAGAATGTATAGCAGGGCCTTATTTAAGATTGTTGTAACATCTAGTTGTGCACCACCTCCCTTTTGGTTCCAAATGACTGGCTAGTTTATTTACAGGGCCACCCAAAAGATTTTAAGTACAATATGCTCTATGGACAAAAATTCATTGAATTTCTGTCCATAGAGTAGCGATATTAGTCTATTTCAAATGAGTCAGAAGTGATATATGTTATTAAGGGTTACAAAATGAATCTCTCCATGGAAAATAGTGTCTTTATCTCTTTTAGTTCTTCTATAGGAACACTCAAAAACATTTTAACACATTATGGTCAATGGCAGTTTTAGAGACATTCAGCCATTTCAAGCACAATACCATCACCATAGAGTTAGGTAATGGTCCGACCACAGTCACACATGTGCCTCCCTAAAAAATTACCCCCAAAATTGCCAAGCTTGGCAACTTTTGGTGTACCTGTGTATGTATTTAACTCTCATATCTTAAAAACTATTAGTTTTAGAATGTTGAAATTTCATATTATAAGATTGTTGTAAAATCTAGTTATGCATCTCGATTTTTGGTTGCAATCTACTCAAGAGTTTTACAGGACCACCCAAAAGAATTTGAATACATTAATGTCTATGGACATCTTCAATATATTACGTCTGTAGTTAGTCATTGCTTGGTCCATGCCTAAAATCTCGCCATTTGTCATCGACCTTGGCAAGTTTTGCCAAATTTGGCACCAAAAATAATTTTGTATTTTGCGTGACTCTAAAACTTTCAACCATAGAATGTTGAAATTTTGTATTTAGAAGTATTGTAACACCTGACTGTGCATCTCTTTTTTGATTGCAATCGAATGTGTAATTTATTTACAGGGTCAGCCAAATGACATTAAATACGTTAAGGTGTATGAATACGTTCAATTCATTGAAAGTCTGTGGTCAATTACTACTTTGTCTATCCCCAAAATCTCTCAAATTATCTCAAGCTTGTCGGCTTTTGGCGAAATATTGCCAAATGAAGTGTCACAAACAAATCTTTCAAACTGAACCCAGCTTGGCAGTATCGTAAATATTTGGCTAGAAATTGCTAAACCTTACTATTATTGCAGTGTTTTATCTCTTTCAAACAAAATAATTTTAAATGAAGTGAGCTGAAAATATTTTTGATTTAAAAGACGTTCAAAGAAGTCATGTGACGTCCACATCAGATTTTTTAAAATTAGTGAATGAAGTGGGTTTTTTTTTTTTTTTTTTTTAATAGGTGTGTCTCATTGTTTAAAGAATTGCACGTATGTGTATCTTTCAAAATTCATATTTACTTTATATATCAGAGGTTGTGAAAATAAGTCAAGGGACTAAATTATGAGCCATCAGCTAACAAATTTTTTTCAGTGAGCTTTGCTCTAACACCTTATGCAGCTAGGATACAGGGTGTCCCAAAGAAGATGGTAACAAGCTTTAATTCTTTATCTATTAAAGATAAGTGGCCAATGTAAATTGAAAAAATGTTCAAAATAAGTTTTAGAAAAAGATTATGTTAAGAAAAAAATTCCTCTAATTAGTTTTCAGAATGTTGCGCTTTCAAATTTTGTATACAGGTCCCATATAAAGCAATTTCAATTAGTAAAATGGGCACCACACCACTAATGAGGGGATGCACGAAATTCTGTCATAAAACTCCTCAGATTTTTATTTTTATTTATTTATTTTTTTTTTTTTTAAGATGACCAGCGGCTCTATATGAATTTGAATGGGAATGTTTAATGCTAGAGTGCAAGAAATGAGTTTATTCTGTAATTTCTGCATGACTCCTCAAATGCAATCATTTGATGTGATTTTTTTTTCTTTCAAGAGCCACTGAAAAGTGGTTTAAGTCTGCATATATTTACCTTCATATCTCTTTAAGACATTTTATGGTAAAAGGCTGAAATTTTGTACATCACATCAATAGTGTATCGGGTTTATTTTACTAATTGAGATTTTTTGTATGGGGGTTGTATACAGAAATTTAAGAGAGAAATTTTCTTTCTTTTTTTCTTTTTGTTTCTTTTTTGTAGTCTTTTCCTACCTAGAACAATTTTTCAATTTACATTGCCTGCATATCTCTGATAGATAAAAAGTAAAAGAATGTTAACACTTATTTGGGACATACTGTATACATATAAAATATTTTGTCCTGACTAAAGGAGTCATCATCTCTGAGCTAAATCTATTGAAAATATAGCAGACTCTCGATTAAGTGAGATGATCAGGAAATGCCTTGTCCTGGAAAAGCAAATATCCCAAATAATTGAATTTATACAAATTTTGAAAAAATAATGATTGTAGGAATGTAAAGTTATTAGAATAAGACATTTATAATTTAATTAATGCAACAGAATAGACATAACTTTTAATATTATTCAGATTTACAGTTAATATGACACAAATAAATGAATAAAAATTGAAATCTAGTTTATTTCACTGTTTATGAAGAATAAAATGGTATAAGTATGTTATCGTCTTGTTCTAAGTAAGTTAAGTGAAGTTTCAGTGTGCAGTAACCATATATTGATTTTTTATGAGTTATACGATTCTCTTTATTGCTTTCATCAGGACATTCTTCAAAAAATACTTGTTCTTCTGAACCACAGACTGTAGTGCTTATCACTATCATTTAAAAGTTTATTTACTTTTTCTTTCTTTCATCTTGATTTTATTGGGCTTATGCCATTTTTATTTTTAGCAATGCAACCTATAGAACTTGGGGAGTGTTGTTTTACTAAATTTAATGTAAAAGGATAATTTTATTCTTTCTACTAGATCATTGAACTTTGCTGTGGTTTTAGGAAAGAATTTTGAAATTTTAGATTATGTATTATAATTTTGCATTGCATACTATGTGCCACATATCCAGATTTAACTTCTTTCTATTATGAATTGCTGAAAAAGAGGTTTTTCAACATAAATTAGATTAAAAGAGTGAATTAATAATGCATAATAAACTTATCCTAAATATTTTTTTATCATTTCGTTTTGTTTATCTTATAGATGACACAATGGATTCCCCATGCACATAGCCGAATTACCACGTAAGTTAAATTTTGCATTGCATTTTACTAAAAAAATTATGCAAAAAGGATAAAATTAATGCTTTATGCTTTGGAGTCTTTGACCATAATAGAATTTAAAGGATTAATCAAAATTGTATTAGCATCTCTTTTTAAAATACATTTTCAAAAAATTCTTGCACCTACTTTTACATATTTACACTACAAGTTGAGATGGAACAGCTGTTCCACACTGAGCCAATGTTCATTTGTTGCATCATAATTATATTTTAGCCTTTCTTTTTGCACACATAAATCTTTGTCACTTTCTATGTTGTTTTACTTGCCATTTAATGCAATCAATTTATACTTTCCAGTTAGATGTGGAATTGTCCTAAAACAATTTAGATAACTGGAAAATATTTTAAAATGTTGTCATATATACCATGAAAAAATTACATATTCCTTACTGCTCAAGGATTTTTATAAATTTTATTGGGAGGTTTTTGGGATTGTTGAAATACACATTGACGAAGTATGCCTGCCACTTAAGAGTATATATTTTTACAGAAAGTCATTTAACTAAGCATAAACAAAACCTTCTTTCAACTATAATATTGGATTAAAATATAGTTGCAATGTATTAGAGAAAACCCAAAGTGTAGATTTTATGGAGCCCAGTTTCAGTTTAGTTCATTTAAGCCAAAAAGCTGTTTTAAATTAGGCAAAGGGTGTTGTAGCTGTTATAGCAATGGATTCTCATTTAAGAATAATCTGCGGGGCTAAAGCGAGTCAATTTTTTCAACAGTAGATGTTGCTGCCTCCACTAAAGGCTAGAAATACAAATTAATGATGCTATGCGTGAGAAAGAAACAAAATTTCAAAACAGTCACAAAAGCAATACAAGTATTTTAAAAGTTCAGGTAAATAAATTTTTATGTTGTTTCATATTTGTATATTTTGATTTTTCAATTATAAAAACTCTTGAAATGACTGTATGTGATTGTTGAATTTAAAAATGTAAGTGGCAACACTAGGTTTTCTTACTGCAGTCACTGTAATGTTAAAAATAAAATATAAAATTAATAATTTAAATGGACAAATGTGAAATGCATTAAATGTACTTCTGATCAGTGGTGAACACAGACACTTTCTCAAGGGGGCGGGGGGAAGGGGGATGGGAAACAAGGAATGGACATATCTTTATGTTCAAAATTAAAAATATATAGACTTTGTGTTAAAAAGCTTTCAACCAAAAAACAGGGGGCTGAACTCCAATTCCCCCCCTTTTCTTGTTCATTACTGCTTTTCTTTAATACAAATAAGAATTATTTTGCTGACATGACCATTTTTTACATTTGTAGATCATAAGAACCCCAGTAGAGAAATCCCCTTTTGTCAGATTATTTCAGATTTTTTTTTTTTTTTTTTACTATTATGATGCTTATCCTTGTATTTTGTTCTATGCTTATATCCTTGTGTATAAAATGTGTAGTAGTCACTGTCTGCTGCTAAATATGTTCTAGAAAAATGTAACTCTACTTCTGTATTAAGTAAAACTTTGTTTTTTGTACCATAGACCAGAAAATGTGCCTCGTCTTTTCGATTTAGTTCAAGTTAAGGATCAAGATGTATTGCCAGCATTTTACTATGCATTAAGAGATACACTGGTTGCTTCTAATCTTGAGCAGGCAACCAGAATTGGGTTACAAGGATCAAGGCGTTATCGAGTTGTTACACTAAAAGGAGAATTGATTGATCTTGCTGGTAAGAAATTTTGTTAGTCCTAAGCAGTTGTTCTAGATGCATCATGCCTGTTAGGGGCTTTCAATAGGCCCTTTCTTTTAAACGACATCTGTCTGAAATAGAAAATATTTTGTTATTTCCAAATCTATCGACAGGAGGGGGAAAAAAGCGGGGGTTCGTGCTTTTAATTTACTAGGGGCCAAGACCCCTACACTCACTTTTCGTATGCAGTATTTGGCCCGCAATAATTCTCATTCGTAAAAAAAGCAGAATTTCAGTAGACAAAATCCAAAGTTTGAATCAGATAGAATGAATGTTACCGAGCTGCACATTGCTTGGTTCTTGCATGTTTCTTAGAACATAAAAATTTAAACTTCTCTCTGTTTTGAATTATGTAAAACCTATAGAACACCTTGCGTATTTGGTCTTTTTCCATGGGATCTTTCCCTTCAGCCATGGCGATTTTTCATAATTTGGCCACTTATGTACATTCATAGTTAATAATTAGCTCTAAGAAAACAGTACTTCATATGTTTTCTTTGATAAAAACTACGGAAGAGCCACTAATGGCAACTTGCTTGCCACCAATGGCAATTCTTCATTATTTGCAGGGATGTGCCAGCTGCTCCAATTGCTCCAAATTGTGCCAAATCAACCCTGATGTGCCAATCTGCTACAAAAAGATCGTTTTTGGACATTTTTGCTCCAAATTCAGCAAAACTGCTACATTTTTAATTTTTCCATATATGTTTAAACGTTTGTAAATCTTCCGAATTTTTACAAAAGTCATCACACATTCTAAGCATTCTAATTTCAATCTTTCTCTATTAATCTTAAAAATGAATATTTTTTCTTTGGCATCCCTTTGTTTAAGCCTCCAATGCCTCAAGAGTAAAAATTGACCTCTGTTTTAAATTTAATTTTATATAAATTTGTAATTTTTTGTTACCAAATTTTTATTAGTTGCTGATGGTAGTTAATATAGTTTAGTAAATATTGTATTTTTGATTTAAAATAGATATTTTGTATAGCAATGTATAAAATAACTGAATTTTTTATTTATTTCATAAGCTTCTGACTCTCCCCCCCCCCCACAAAAAAAAGACTGGTTTTTGTTATAAGCAAAGAGTTTTTAAGAACCTCCTTAATTTTCATTATTTTGATTGGCATTCTTTAATGACTTTTCTCTTTCCCTCCAAAAATAAATTTTGTATTTCAAAATTGGCATTCTTATGCTCCAAAAGTGACTTTTTGTTATGATTTGAAAAATGTTTTGAAAATAACATTTGTTCTAGCGATCTATGAGTAGTAAAAACAAATTTTAGAGTAATATTTTGTGTAATGTTTAAGTTGTACTACTTATCTTTTGGGTTTGTTTATTATTTCTTTCACGGCACAAACTTTCGGATTTCGCGGTTTGTTTTGATTCGTTTTGCGTGCTAACGTCAAAACAGGTTGCCAGATCGGATGAACAAAACTTTTCTTTTTTGATATGTGGTATTGGTATGATTGTAACTTTTGATAAATAATTAATGTTAAAAATGTTTATATGTGTTTTTTAAAATCGAGCCGACTTTTCCTTTTCTTTATGCCGACATTTTTTTTTTCTTAAATAAATTTTTGATACAAACATCATATTTTGGCTTTGTAATGTGATTGCTAAATTTTAAGTTTTGGTTTAAAAGTGGTTTTTTTTTTATGCTAAAATTTTTTCTGTCTTTAACTTTTTTTATTCTGCCTTTTCTGTTTTTTTTTTATTACCCTTTTTCCCTGCATCAATTTTACATAATTCGATAGATTGGATGAAGATTCGATACAGACATCGAAATCGGCGGAGGAACACAACCACGTGTAAGAAAAATGTAAATGCCTCAAAATATATCAATTAACCAACGAAATAATTAAATTGCCTTATAATGCGATGTAACTTCACCAACTAAATAAGTTTTACTTCATTTTTATAAGCCCTAAGATATGAAAAAATAAAGTTCATGAACGAACTTGATTGTCGCATGAATACAGAAGTGAAGAGGGAGAGGAGTGAAAAAAGCGAACATGAGGGAGCGAGCAGGGACTCTCTCTCTTGGCTGTGGACCGACGTGCTGGTGATTTGCCTGGTTTTTGGTCTCCTGAGACGTGGCGTAGCAAAGACAAGATGGATTGGTGTGGCGATACTACTTAGAATGAATTCGACAGGGGGCCCCCAGATGATAAGTCATTCCTTTTCTTTTCTTTCTTTATTTTTTTTTTTAATTTTTTTGGTGGCTGTTAAAAAAAGAAAGTTAAGTGCACTTCAACAGGGGAACATTAAAATGTTGGTAATAATGGGTTATTTTAAGTTTGAATTTTGTAAAAGAAAATGTTATTCCAACAAAATGTTATGATTAAGTTAATTTAAAATAAATGTGAGTGTTTAAAATCTAACAGTGTGTTTTCTTCATTCATTCCTTGTGTCTCTTTACTGGGTCTACAATGGCGTCGTTGCGCCATTTTTCTTTTTCAGCGAATGCACAGATAGAACCTGGGTCTTTGGCGGTTAAGAATTTTAAACTATACGATTATTTCGGCCTCTATGCCATTTGATTTAGGAAAAAGATATTGGATTGTTTGATAATTTTATTTAACTTTAATTTAGGTACTTTAGAAAATTTAACTTAAGCTTTGTGAAGTCATAGCATTTTTCTTGCTCCAAAAATGTCTTTTTTCTTGCTCCACAAATTGCTCCAAAATTTAATTTCAGCTGGCACATCCCTGTATTTGGGAATTTACACATGCTCATAACCAATAATTGCTGCTCATGTAAGGTTACCAGAAAACAGTTATCCGTATATTCAGAGACATAATCCTTTGCAGATTGGTGTATTTAGCTCCACGAAATATATCATCTCATCGCTTTGGCAAATATCCAATCTGTACTATGACTACTATAATGGTATAGTTAACACCGCCAAATACTTCTACTGGTAGCAAATACCCAAGCTGAACTTAACCGGTATACTATAATCTGCATTTGAAATTATTTTTCATTTTCAAGATACTGGGTTCTAATAATTTGGAACTCATGGTTTAGATTCACCCTGCTCATAGAGATACCGTTTCGCCAGATCGTACCTACTGCCAAGATGGCACTTTTTACAATTAGTTATTCTGTTTTGGAAAAACGAGTAATCGCTAATTCTAAACTCCTGTTGTCTAAGAGAACTTACTATTTCAAAATTGTCAAATTTGTGTAACACACTTTAAGTTGTTTATTTCATATACTTTTTATTTTGGCCTGAAATTGGTGTAATTCTACTTCATGTTTGTCGTTTTCACACAATTCTACATCTTTGCTACAAAGGTATGAATGATTTTATGCTGGCGAAAATTGCCAAACCTGCAATCATTATGTTTATTTCAGTTTTTTATTAATATCTTCTAAAATAATTCGATTTTCCAAATTTTAAGTCAGCTTATCAGGTTCCACAGAATTTTCCGAATCCGTGGACACCTTCATCGAAACTCAAATCTCCACGGTTTCAGAGGAGATATCAGAACAAGCTTTTGCCATTACTTTTTTTAGAATAGAGAGAAACTAAGTAGGACACACTTTTTGTTCTCTTGTTCATTGAATGCAATGTTTAATACCATTTAAAATTATCCCTAAAATACTGTAAAAAATAATTAAATTGACTTTTTATTTTATTTTGTTTTCTCGTCATATAAAGTAGAACTAAAATTATACAAGATAAAACTTTTAATTTTTTTATGAACTCTTACAGTATTGTATGTAATTTAAAATTGTCTGCAAAATATGGCATAAAATTAAAAAATAACATTTCTTCCAAATTTTGTTGTGTTTATTAGCAAATAAAATATTTGCTTCATAATCAAAAATTCTACATCAATTTTATAGTTTTCAAAAATACATGTCTTAAAATTTCTCTCTTTTAAGGTACAATGAGTGGTGGTGGCGGAAGAGTTTCTAGAGGCCGTATGGGTCAGACTGTTGTAGAGTGTACACACACTCCTGAAGATGTGGCAAAAATAAACCAGGAAGTGAACAATCTTTCAAAAAATGTCACTGAGATTAGACAAACTATAATGAGCTTGGAAAATCAGATTGCTAGTAAAACTAAGGAGCTTCAAAATCTGAAACTTTCAGTTAAAAAAAGACAGAGTAATTATAAAGTATGTTATTAATGTGACAGTGATTTTTAGTTATCCATTTGTTGATATGTAAATTTGACAGGGCTATTCTGGTACTGGATGGGTCATCATATCAAGCATACGATGTCTTAAAAACCTACTTTTTTAATATGCTAATGTATGCGTTACCAAAATCAACAATATTTCCATGCTGCGAATGGCAACAGCTAGATGTAAACATTAGTGCGATAGCAATAACGCATGTGCAAAAATGCAAATTAATTGTTCAGTGACATCAAATGGAAGAAGCATATGTCACGCAGTAGCTAGATTACAAGATAACAATAATGGATACACAAAAATGCATAATCTTTTGGACTTTTTCACAGTTTTAAAATATTAAATTTACAATAATTTGTCCATTAATTGTGCATCTAAAAAAATGTCACAATGCATTGAGCTAAAACATATTTTAGCCATTTGCTGTTTCAACATTGGCTTTTATTATAACACCCAAAATGTGCAGCAACCCTAATCTAAATAAATATAATGACAAATACTGTTAAAGCAAAGAAACATGATTTTCATTGAAATGAGTCCAGAAATTTAGAAAACATTGCACTGAGTATAAAGAACAGTAAAGTAATGGAGTGGGGAAGCTGTCCGCCTTGGTGGCTAGTATTACATTTATGCTTCTATCACCTGCTAACAGCAACAGAAAAAACAAATGGTATTGTTGCACCCTTGATAACAGAAGTGAATGACTTGGAATGCTTATCTTAAACCTCTAGTTCATTTTTGGCAGTATAAGATTCTGCCTTGAACAGCAGAAATTTTATCGGCTATTCCTAGTGTTCTCTGCCAAAATAATCGTATTAAATTTTATGTATAAAACTTATAAAGTGTGAATAAAGAAGTTGGGTAAATACCCAGTCAGGGTATTTACAGAACCTGGAAATCAGGGAAAACCTGGAATTGGCAGGGAATTTTGCTGTTCTGGCAAAAATCAGGGAATTTTATGATTTTTAGTAAATAAGGGAAAATTTCGATCTTCAGTCAAGTGCCCCTTGTGGTTGGTCTAAAAATAGCATTCATGGGGGGGGTGGGGGGGGGGGGAGCCAACACTTGCATGATTTTAGTGTTTATATTTCTTTTGTAAATTAAGTTATCTCAAAATCATATGTCTGTCCTTTATTGTAAGGCAGGCTGAGGTGGAGTAAAATGATGTACTTATTTTGGCAGTCCAGCATCCAGAAAACGTACTTCAATTTTTTTGCACCTCTGGAAAATCGAGAAATATGCAGGGATGTTAATTCTGCGCCGAGCTGCGCCGAAACACAAATATTGCGCCGAATACGTCATTTTGACTCTTTGTTAAATTTTTGCCACGCTCATTTATCTTTTAAAGCGTGTATGAAAAGCTAGTTAGCAGTAAAGCAAGATTCAAACTGCGTACGAAAGCTGCATTCCGAAGCCATTCTACCCATCCCGGATCGGACCAGTCGGGCTTTGTTAGTCACCTCAATCAGGGACGGCCAGATAGGCAAACAAGTACCGTAATTTATGGAAGAAACGCCGCTGCCACGATCGTTGGTGGGGGGGGGGGGGGTGATCGTGGTCAGAAGAAGTCAATGCCAGATAAATTCAATTTCTAAAATAATTTCTTAATTAACAAAAAATAAATAAATAAAAAATATGTTGCATTACTTATTAGACCTAATTTATTAGAAAAGCTATTAAGTTGATCGGATATATTTCGGGAGAAATTGGATAAACGGTAAAAAAAAATCTCCTTTTTTCTCCCCCTTCCCTTAGAATGTTTTAAAGTATTTACCGCTATTTTACGAAGCTTACAATTTCTATTTTCAAATAATCAGATATCACTGTTCATATTCACAAAGGCGAATTTATAGAAATAAAAAAATAAGTTCTAAAAACTGTCTTGCATCCGCACAAAGTTCGGACAGACTACCAGGCGCCATCAAAATGAAAACAGCAATCGATGTGTGAGAAGAGGCTCCAGTTAAAAGTAAACATTTTTCCCCCGCGGATGGCCAGCTGTTGATTACGTAATGAGCTTGCTTCAGCAAATTGTTGTTTTAAACTGAATGTTGTGTAACAACACTTGATCGTTCTATTTATTTATTATTTTTTATATTTATAACATTGGGATTTATTTTAAAAGCACTCAGCATTTCTTGAGCATACCAATTAGTTGGCAGTGTTTATTCGATAGAGTTTTCCTGCACTGGGCGCAAAGCCGCACGGCGATAAAAAAAAATAACTTTTAGATTAACTTTATTTATTTTTGGGGGGGTGGGGGAAGGATTAAACTCGCACCGGGCGCAACATAGACTAATTTTGGCCGAAATTCAGTATTTTAAGAACAATAGAGGTTCATGTGAAAAACGGGTGCATTTAATAGAAGGTAGTGCACTTTTGCGGTATTTTACAGAACTTTAACCCTTCAAAATATAAAATTCAAAACTTCATTAAAATTTAATTATAGTTCTAAAATGTAGATGTAAAAGATTTACTTCTATTTTTTTTTCTTTTTACTTAATTGAGGAGACATCGGTTGGATGTATGAAGCCATCCACTTCAGAGCACTGGACATGGACCCATCTCAGGGCGCTCTGACTTTCTCCAAAACTGAATCAAAGATTAAACCTCTTATCTATGGGGGTAGGTTCGCATTCTGATTCGCTACGCTGTGATCTGTGCATGCTAAAGAGTACGTGTCGGTGGTGGCGCCATCTTTTGAGAAAATTATCACTAAACGAATTTTTTGATTTTTCGTTGAAGATCGGCTAAAAAAAATTAAAAATATTGTAAACGCCGCACTTACTATTTTTGAACTTTTAAACTCATAAATGCCGCGGCGTTTCTTCCATAAATTATGGTAATCATCGCAACGGGCACCGTTTTTTGTTTATGAAGGGGCACGATTTCCAACTTAAAATCATAAAAGCAATTTTGAAAAAAGTAAAAGGGACGTCTTTTTCTACGTTTGCAGGGTGGAGTGGGTGTCATGTACCGCAGGGCCGCCCCTGATCTAAATCAGACCGGTCCGTAAAGAAAACAGTATATTACGGTGACGTCCCAGCCCCTAAAAAATCACGGTTTATGACCCGGCCCGTAGCAAGAATGAAAATTGGAAGCATGACCGGTTTAGAAATCAGAATCTAGGCTGTCTGAATTAATAGAATATTTCATTTCAAAATAATCTGGAAATCCGCTGCCAGTGGTGTAGTCGCGCGGGGTAGAGATCTGTGCGGGCCCAGGCTTTTGCAGCACGATTCATTCAAGGCACGGGCTGACCTCAGCGTTTTCTAGAATGGACCGGAACAAGCGTATACTTTTAAAGACGGTCCTCTGCACTTGCAAAATCGAGCCTTTCCGGAAATTTTTGCTCTCCCAAAATTTGGACAAGACCAAATGATTGGCTTGTGATCTCCCCCCCCCCCTTCCTTAAATCATGATTAATATACGAGCTGGACCGGGTCTGAATTTTTTATTTTGATTAAATGCCGGGCCGGGCTAGACATTTTCTGCCCGTGAAGATCATGAGCGGGGAGATGCCATCTCACTACTTTTTCATTCGAGCTTATGTCAGCAAAAGTAAGCGTTCTTCACTTTTCATCATGGACGCATGATTTTTGAGTCTTCAGTTGCGAGTGTTCCTAAACCTTTTTTCTTAAAACTACACCACTGATTTTCTTTTTGTGTATGTGCAGGCTCTACGAGAGGGGGCAGACGGGGCGACGCCCTGGGCCCGTGTTCAGCCAAAGTGCGTCCGCAAATTTTTCAGAATGTGTTACGAATTTCATTTATAGATCCGTAATTAAAATCTTTATTTTAAAATAGACTAAATTTTGAATACATAATTCTAGAATGATATAAACGGCAGAAATGTTAATTCTACTTTTTAAGTATTAGTATTTTTACAACCTTCGAACATGCATTAAAAGTACCATTGCATATAAGAAATACTTCCCTCCCACTCTCTTTCCATTTAGCATTTATATGAAAACCATTAAAAAGAGCAGTTTCACACACACACACAAAAAAATTCCTTCCGTCCATGTAAATCCATGTATTGTTTTTACCAAGTTGCTGATAGCATAGCCTGTATACACCCTTTTTTTTCCAGAGCTTTCCTAAAGTGCTTTCAAATAGTGTTTTGCTTTTAGCAAATGGTGTTTGCTTGCAAACTTTGCTTTTCTTGTATGCATTTATTGTGTTCCTAAATCTTCAATTTTATGCTCCAAAATCATGTTAATTCTGATCTCGAATCTTAGTTTTCCTCTCGGAAACTATTTTTTTGTGCTCCCAAATGGAATTTTTCTGCTCCCGAGGTGCTCCCAAATGAAATTTTTTCTGCTCCCGGGGTGCTCCGAAATCGAGTGTTGGAGTTAACATCCCTGAATATGTTTGAAAATATAGAATTTCCGGTCAGCTTTGGGAAATCTCTCCTCCTTCAAAGAATCTGGCCAAATAGGGAACAGCTCTGTTGTAGTACAATTTTCATTGGAGAAAAAGGTGGGAATTGTCGATACAAACAAAATATGTCTCATGCGTGCCTAGGATGTTTATTTTCACTATATCACACACTTAATAAAAGCCCTTAGTAGCAAACCTTAGTTTTGGCATTCTCTTCTTTCAATTTTCATATAACAGCCCTTTGGCTGGGGCACATACCCCAATGGCCTTAGGTATGGGCTTTTGCAAATATATTGAGAAAAATTGCAGATTATCATGAATGCGTTATAAATTTGAATATAAAACAAAATGTTTTGGGGTCTTAAAATTTGGATGCTTTTGGAAAATTTATGGTTAAATCGATAGATTCCCGATATTTTGCGCTTACGAAACGTTAATCTTTTATATTTTTTATTGAACAAAAGCATAATTACAGTCTTACACAGCATGTGCAAACGTGTAGCTTTAAGAATTGACAAAATTTGTAATTTTAAAATACAAATCCCACCAGTGCAGTAGCATGAAAAATAGGCTCATATTTTATATTTATTTTACAGATTTACAGTGTTATAAATAAACAGTTATGATTTTTGCAAATTAGGACTGATTTTTAAGTAAAGCCTGAAAGATCTGCATGTGTTTGTAAAAGATTGAAATATTTCAATTACTGAGAATAGCATGCCTCACAAATGGCCCTTTTCTTGGTGTGTTCATAAAAATTTTAAAAATATATTTCACAAAAAAGGTTGTAGCTCTTTTTATTAGGATTCAATCAGGGGCCTAGCCCCCCTAACCCCATTCCTTGGCTATGCCCCTTGGATTCAAATTAAGTGTGCTAGTTTTGCTGGAGAAGTCTGTTAATGAAACATGATCATGATGCTTAAATGAATACTATAAATTATTTATTTAAATACAGTTTTAAAAATGTGAGTTTGAGTTTGATACTCCAAATTATCTCTTGTAAAATATTCATAAATATAGTGATTTGTGTTTTATAAGGTTTATTTTTAATGTGTATGTAGTTATATTCCCCTCCCTTTATTTAAAAAAAAAAAATTTTTTTGAGAATCTGGTCTCCCCCTCTCCGAAAGATTTTATAAAAACTTGTTGTGGACAATGGAATGTGTAAACAAGCCTGAACTGCAGGGAGATCAGTTTAAGAGTACCTGTTGCTCTTTTTCTTATTGCCCTTAAATCTGAGGTGGCAACTATTCAAACACTGAAGTATGAAAATTTAAGCCTTGTTTGTGTGGGAGACAATTTCCAACACTATTAGACTATATTTGTGAGGTGAAACAAAAATGGAGGTGCATAATGTTACTTAATCCTGTGATAATTTTATTTTTGAAAACATAATTTAATTTAAAATTACTTGCATTATCATTCCTTACAGCAAATGTTGAAAATGTTCACCACCATTTTGAAACAGTACATTCTCAATAAAATAGATTTTTTTCTTTTAATATACATACAGATTAGTAAATATTTGCAAAGCCTTTAAAATTATGGAAATTTTCTCTTGGGATTATCAGGGATTTAAAAAAAAAATGCTAATGGCATCAGGGAATTTCAAAAACAATTTTCTGTGTAATCAGGGAATCTTTTTATGGAAATCACACCCAGTTTGTAGACATCCTGTTTTAAAACTTGGAAAAATTTCATTTCATAAAATAAGTATTGCATCAATGCATTATTTTCCTATTTACCTTATATGTGAAAATGCATTCCATATCTTCTTTGAAATACTTCTTACTTTTCTTTTACATTAGAATAAAAACTAGCATAGCTGTTCTAAGTTGTGCTTGGGGGGGGGGGGGGGGAGCTACTTTTATGATGTGATGTTTTTAACATTTGTGTTTTGCTTTCTGCCTTTTTTGATGTTGTTCTTGTTTTTACATATGTTAATTTTACACAGGCATATGTAGCTAGTGTTGAGATGTATAAAATTCAGATTGATGAGCAGCAAAAGAAAATTGGAAATTTATCTATTGATTCATCGAAAGTGGAAGAGCTGAAAGAAAAGATTTTGAATAAAGAAAAAGGTAAAATATTTTTTTAAAGATATTAGCTTACATTTTTACATTCCCCCTCTCCCCCAACAGTTTAAAAAAAAAAAAAAGCTTAAAAAATATATTAAATGAAAAGAGTAGAATACTGCCTTCAGTGACTGGTGGCTTGGACAATTGTTTAACTAAAAAAGGAGGGATTTAAATGATTGCTTCCCTCTTAAAATTCCCTCATTAAAACTTCTAGTAATAAAGAGCAAAATTTGATTACTGTTTGGACAAACTAATAAAAATTAAATTTATTTTTCGGTCTTGAAACTGCTTCAAAATATGTTGCTTATGGAGCATTCCAACAATTCTACTAAAATCTTTTCTTTTGACAATTGATTATATATATATATATATATATATAAAATAGCTGATAGCTTGGTGAGTAGAACTATTGTCAATCACCTGCACAGCTGCCAAGAGGAAGGCGGGGGGGAGCAAGTAAGCACGCTTGCACCTACCTGGTTTTGGAATAAGAATATCTACTTTTTTACTGTCCAAGGGCGAGTACTTTGCGAGTAAACATTTGTCACTACAAAAGTCTGAAAGGCACACTTTAAGCGGCCAACGTTACGCCTATGAAGAAGTGGATGAATTAACAACGTTGTCCAAGTCAGGAATCGAACCCAAGCAAGTATAATCAATCATAGTAAGTAGCCACCAAACAATTTAAAGCAGCAAAATAATAAATGTTAAACTATAAGTTGATTTAAAAAAAAAAATTATTTACACATAACAGAATTTTTTATTTCCTTCTCTCCCCATGTGATTCCAAACACACCCTGAATAAAATCCTGCTGAGGCCCTTGATCATGCCTTTGATCACCTGCTATAGGCTAGTTCAATTTTATTAATTTCAATTAATGAACCTTGTTTAACATGAAAATTAAAATTAAGACCTTTTTCTTGTATGTTAACATTAAAAGTTCCTGTGTTTGCAAGAGAACCAAAAGGCAATGTTAAACATTTTAAAATCTAAATCATGTAAATATCACTGTGCTTGTTGAATTTTCACATTTATTAATTTGCACACATCCTTATGCCTCTTTATAATAACTGGTTGTCTGCTGGAGACAACCTCTTTATAATAACTGGTTGTCTGATCGAAATTCGACCATAAAGCATTTTTTTTAAATTTGACCGTGAATAATGTTCTTCTGTCAAAGAATATGTCTCAAGATTCCATATACAGTGGAACCTACTAAAGTAACCACCTTGGCTAAGGACCATCTGTCTAGAGTGACCACTTTTGTACAGTTTCACTTTATAACCACCACACTTTTCTTTGAAGACAGTGTTTTTCTAAAAACTCTCTCATATTTTGCCTAATGCAAAGGCAGCTCCAGCAAGTGGGTCATAGGGGTCATCTCCTGTTACTGACCTTGGATTTCACACATTCAATTTTTCATTTTGTACAATTTAGGCTAATCTGATAAGTCTAGTGGTCCTCTCTGAAAATTCAACCTGGAGTCCTCGGCTAAAGACCCATTATGTTCAGAGTTATAAACTCTTAAATCATCAAATGATTGAACTCTACTTACTGAAGCATGCCACTGATCAAGTATAAAAACTTGCTGCCTCAATAAATTTGCACTTTTTTCGAAGGAATGTCCTTGAGATTTATTTACTGTCATCACAAATGCAGGTATTTGGAAATTGAGTTTTTTGAAAGTATATGGTAAAATAGTACCAGAATATTTTATAAGTAGAATTAAAATTATTTTATTGCCTGCAGTTCCAGTTCAAACTTCGCAATCGATAGCAATGCAATATGTAAACTTGATGTGCATTCTTGTTCCATTGACTAATGCTTCCTTTAAGTTTCTGATAAGTATAATGATGCAATAAGTTTCAGTACTAACTTATGTGGTGGCAACCTATGGTATTTTTCTGTTAGCCAGGTGCAAATCCCACCAACTGCTTTTACTGGGAAACATTTAAAGACTGCTTCTGAAACACTGTCGTTGACCAAGAAAAAGCTGGAAATTTTAATTCGTATACAAAATAGTATTTATAAATATGCAGAATTCAATATACAGTCAATTCCGGTTAATCGGACCACATCGGGACAAGACCGTTTTGGTCCAAGTAAACAAACATTTCCTAAAATTACAGAAAATATGCTATTTATTATGTAGCAGCACATTGAAATCTTTATTGTGCGACACGCATGTCTGAGGAGAATATAAACAAGAATTACAATTGCCCTCAAACTTTATTCATTGCAAAAATTCACAAACAATTTTTTAAACAATCTACACAGTATATACATAAGCATACAAAAGCATAGTAAAAAATAGTCTTAACTCATTTAATCAATGTTTGAAGAACTTATCTAGCGTCGTTTGAAGCATTCTCTCGACTGATTTCATTTCCACAAAATCTCCACAGACGTCTAACGCAGCAATCGGACTGCCTTCATTTCCTTTTTGTAAAAAATAGCGGTGTAAAGTTTCAATGCTTTTCCTTGCATCTTGTGTTGTCACTTGCTCCAACACATTAGAGGTATCATCATCACTTTCGTGATCTTCCGATGCTGCTATGTATCTGAATTTTGAGCAACAACTGCAGAGTCGTAATCTTCATGTTCATCGAAGCATCGTTGTCGATGGATAAAAATTCATCATAATTTTCAACATGTTGAAGTTTTTCTATTCTGCCACCATTTTCACTTTCAATGAGCACGGCCACATACCTCTCAAAAACCAAATGCTTAAAGCCACAATGTGAAAAACAGTTCTGAAATGTCTCACTGCTCAGTGCTCTCCAGCTATCAGCACAAATATGATTGCTTGTAAAATTGGGACTTTTGCGCTGACTTCTATAGTTGCTGAAGATGTGTTCAGCAAACCTTCTTCAATTGCTTGAAGGACGTAATTCACTAACCTGGCACGACAAAAGGTCTTTAAATTTTTTACTATGCCCATGTCCATTGGCTGCACTAAGCGCGTGGAGATCCTCTCCACTCACTTAGGGTTGCCATTTTATGGTGGCTTGTCAGTATGTGATTAAATTTGACTCTTTTGGCTTTATTTTTCTCTATTTCATTTATTTTAATCAACTGAGATCAGTGTTCGGTTGTCCAGTCTCAGAGTTTTCCAAGGGTTTTACATCCGCTCCACGCGGACGACTTATGACCACTTTTTCGCTATCGTTATCTATGGTCCGATTAAGCGGAATTTTGATCCAAATAAGCTAAGAATATTATGCTTATGAAATAGGATTTGTATCGGTTCTTTAGGATTTGGTCCAATTAAGCGGCTGGTCTGATTAACCGGAATGTACTGTATACAAAAAAAATCAATATGCTAAAAAGAAATTTGTATACTTATTGGTTACATAATGTGGAATTGGGGAATACATGTAGAATTAAATTAAAATACGAAATTAAATTTCCAAAATATGGAAATGGATAAGCAACTATGTACTGGAAATCGATCTAGGTTTGTAAGCATTTAGCACTGATCACATTTATTTGGCAACTTTTCACTTGCTCCCGGCTAACTGAAAAAAAACATTCATAGTCAAAGAATTCAAAAACTCTATTCGATAGTTATAATCAATAACTGTCAATCAATCATTGTCATCATAGCAAATTATTTTATCCTAGCTATGGTTATATATTCTCTATTCATCAGATATTCGATTAAGTCAACATTAAAATAAAAGTTCAGTCATCAATTTTAGGTTCTATTATAACTACAATATGCTATCTGCAAGTATGTTTTCGGAAATATTTCTATACACTTCATTAGTAATATTATTTTCTTTCCCTTTTAATTGCTGAGGTATTTCTTCAATAGTATTTTCGGGGGAAATTTGCTTTAGCATACTGTGTTGTGGGAGATTGTGAAGAAATTATCGAACTGGCATGTTTCTGTGATGCGTCTCTAGGATTATAACCTGCCCTGTACGGTTCTTTTTTCCACAGCTTTAAAACATGGAATTTACAACACTTTGCCCACTCATCGAGCATCTAAAATAAGTCGCCAAGCACAGGGCTAAAGCACATTTTAGTCATTGACGTTTCCCCAAACTGGAGAATAATTTCCCTTTTTTGCAAATTTTGCTGTAATACTATAACCTATAGTACTGCTGAAACTTGGTGTTGTTATTTCAAAATTGACACAACAATGGAACCATCGCCCGACTTGGCACGAAATACGGCATGCCAGATTACTTCTCTAATTTTTTACGGTGCATTAACATACCACACAAAAATTTTAACATTCGCACAACCACCACCATATGAACTTTAACTGTGCCGAATTATGCTCTCATCCATTAGCGCAGTATGCTGCAAAAGGGACACAAAGGTTTTCCTTAGCATATTTATATATACATAGATGCTTGCATAGGAGTGTGGTCCTTATTAAAATGAAGCTGTTTTATTTATTTATTAAATTTCATTGGAGCAATTTTATCTACTTTACAAAATGACAAAATGAAGCAGCTTGTGTGTTATTCATCAAATGTTAATAAAAGAAATTAGGTTTGCAAAACTAGAAGTTGAGACTTGAGTGTAAGTTTTTTGTTATTGTGCTAAATCAGGTATGCAAATAAGGAGTAACCCAGTGCAACCAAAAAGTCAGTATGTATGCAAAAAATTACATTTATTTCCACGATTTTGAAAGATAAGAGGAGTTTTTTGCCACTAAATATTTGTAGACTATTTTCACACTGCGCTAAATACTGCTTTTTAAAGGGGAAATTGTGGTAATTGAATGTGTGTTAGAAGAATATCTCCTTCCACCCATTTGAGGAACATATACCCAGTTTATTATGTAATAAGATAAAATTCCATTGCATCACATCTCAGATAACTTATCAAAGTGGAAACAACATTGACTCCTATTTTAGAATAAATTGACTGAAACAACACCTTATCATAGATTATAATGTGAGTTTTGTTAAAGCATGTGTCTCCTAAAACTAGAGATATAACAAGTTTCTGTTATATTTTAAACCTTGATTTGTTTTGTATATCTAGAGGAAGATAATAATATTTTCAGAATATTTATAGCCGGTTGTTAAATCCTCTTCTGTGATTTACCATTAAAACAAAAATTTTTTGTTAGTGTTCTTCTATAATTAGGCTATTGTTTAAAAAATTATGCTGCCATTATATGTTTTTTTCTGCTTCTTTTTAGTACATTATATGTATTCCCTTGATTATGTATACATTGTAAAATATCTATTTTAGATTACAGTGAACGTTCTAAAGAAGCATCACTTGTTGAAGAACAAGTTTCTAAGTATGTTTACTTTTTTTTAAAGTTGTAAATTTACATTTTTTTTCTTACTCTACTTATTACTACTACTGTAAAAATTAAACATGTTTTGAGAACTAAATTGTCTTAGAGACTTAAGTAAAATTAGCCTGTATATTCCTAAGCAATACTCAGGCTCTTACAAACAATAAATTAGCATGAAATTATTCACTGAAATTTTTCAATTTTATAAAAATTCAAGTAGTCCCTTTGTTGAAACTACCGTGGGATATACTAACACAATGTAGGATTATAGTTTTAATTAGTTGTAAGATGATAGCGCGCATTGAAAAATGATGAATAGAACACTTTTAATTTCACGAAATATTTACTAACGTGATACTGTGTTTTAATCCATACTAATTTTACAAATCTACTATTACTACCTATTACCTATATTAATATTATCTAACTTTGTTTCTCCCTCTTTAATGCTCAATTTAAAGAAACAAATTAGATATTTTAAACCAATGGTATTTTTTTACTCTTTGATGATTCTCTAGAATTTATGCATTGCCATTAAAACAGTTCTACATATATTTTTAAGCATAATTCTTGTCAGATTGACGTATTTAGCATCGCAAAATGTTTCATCTCGACGTGGTGGAAAATATCCAACTTGTCCCAATTTAAATATTTACAACCATGGTTCAGTCTCAAAGCATCAAACTGTATAACCCCGAGGAACTATTTAGAATCGCTCAAATTGCTAATAGGACTTTAAATTGTGTTGCAGAGTTTACAAATTTCATGTAACTTTTAATTTCTGACGTCACGTTCTGACCCCGAGTAGTTGAGTCTGGTTATTTCTCGCAGTAGTTTTCAAACGGAGTAATATTGAACCATACGACGGTGAAAAACTCTCATTTAATTTGAGAGATGTTGGGTAACTCAATTAATGTTGTAATTAGCGATATATATAAATTTAAAGAATAAATTACAATGAATTAAAAATATAAATGTATGGTATTGTGTTATTTTTATATTCCAGCATCATTCACAGCGCTCCATGCCTCTTCCACTCATATACCACATCCTCACACACTTACAATAAGTTAGTCATTTCTTTCTACTAAAATAATCCTAAGAATAATTTATATGGCAAAACAACATTTGCCGGGTCAGCTAGTATATATATATATATATATATATATATATATATATATATATATATATACCGCAAAAAGTCGTGCAAACTTGACGACTGAGTTCTTGACGAAACTAGTGACATTTTGCACAGTTTTCGGGAATACATACAACAACCGTCGTCAAACCGATAGCGAAAACTATGTATTATGTTAATTAGTATTTTCCACACTGAGGCGACATTCGAATTTCGCACGATTTTAAAAAACGCTAGTTTCTTTTCGTTATTACGGTGGCTGGAAAATCATAATGTTCAAAAATTGCCAAGAGTAGCTCGCGCATTAAACAAAATACTTTGGGTTTTTATGATAGTAAATTTTTACATCAAAGCCTTTTAACTAAGGCTGGGATACCAACTCTATTTACCATAATTAGAAACCAGTATATTGAGTGATTCTAGTTTTATTATTGGTTTAAAAACTGGAATCATCAATAAAACTGGTTTATAATGACGGTCGATAGAGGTCTGAATCCCAGCCCTAATTAGATTTCTAACTCATTTTTAAACTCATGACGTCAAAATGACATCATTCTCAGTTGCGATATCTAACATCAATTAGTGAATGAAGAAGACAATAAAACACTCTGTTTTACTTTTCTATATCATCTGATAAGGTGGAAGTTTATTATTTTGCTCGTGGTTTAAATTTTGTAAAAGCTAGTTAACCTAGTTATGATTTTTAATGAATTTTTGAACTCCTTACATCAAAATGACGTCAATTTCACTTGAATTATTGAAGGTAATAAATAAATAAGTACTTTGTTAACTATGCTCACTAATGTGCTCAAATCAGACATTTGAGTAGCTTTCTACCCTGAAAATTGGGGAACAGGTGGATTTTCAGAATTTTAAAGTAGCCTACGAACTATTCTATGTCATTTTACGGGTATGTGCAAAAATTTCAAGCCGATCGGTCCGACGATGGAGAAGGAGTTCCCGGACAAACAAACTTTCACTTTTATATAATACATTCATTGAAAAAATGTTTGAGCAGACAGTATTTTGCAATATTTTCTAGTTGAATTCTCACTGTTTGACCAGTCCCCCGAAAAGTTTACGCTAAATAGCAATCTGACAATAAATCTAAATTTATATTTAAAAAACAAAAAAAAAAAAAAACATATAATTATTAAAGAATTAAAGAAAGGGAGAAAAAAAGGCACACATTTAGTGCATTTCTTTTTTTTTTTTTTTTTTTTTTTTTGGAGCTCAAGTCATTCTGCTTGCTTTTAAGCTTTTTATTTGTTTATTTTTAATTCATTTTTTTTTATTTGATTTGTTTGATCATTTTTAAAAAATAAAATAATCAAATGCAATACCTGTATCTGAAGAATTGAGAGAATTCTCAAAAATATTATCATGCTTCTGATTTTGATGATTTTAGCATTGAATCCATTAACTTTTTTTTTTTTCCTTAATGTTTTATATTAAAAATAGTAGCTTCTTTTGTGCTTTAACTAAAGAAGCTATCCGTTGCATATGAAAAATGGGCATTCAGTTAGTAATTAAATATAGGTAAATTGATGTCATAAAATGCAACTTTATACCAAAATTGCTTGAATTTTATTCAATTTTAAAGTGTTTTACTAATTTACTTTTAGGTTGCAAGATGAAATTTTAAAAGTTACAAAAGGCTCTATGGGCAAGGTTAAAAAAACTGTAGAACAAGTGAACAAAAGACTTGCTAATGTGTCACAATCAATTACAAAATCAGCTGTTAATACTAAAACATGCAAACGGTATGTATCTGTTTCAGTTTAATTATTAAGTATTACTCATAATAATCTTAAAAAGCATTTTTGTTCTAATTATTGTTTAATACCTACCAGTATAATCACCAACCAAATAGGAATATCAGAGAGTTTATAGCTTCTGAAAATGTCAGGCAAAAGTGAAAAATTTAGTCAAAATGCTAAAGTCAAACAGGCAACGTGTGTTTTCAACTGTTATATGAAAGAGAACTGTCTACTGTGGGCTTCCAGGTAATGAGAAAGCCAAATTCCTGGCTAAAAAGAGTGCTTTAATCATGCAGAATCATCGTGTTTCTCATAAGTCTTGGTAGAATGCTATCCCGAATTTGTGTAATTGTCTAAGGCATAGAGCGGTTGCTGAATTCCACCTTGCCACCAGACATGACTGTCTACTATATCATCTCCATAGATTCAAAATTGTCCCTTCTCAGATATGCACTCTGTACAGCTCTGGAGAGATGATGGACTCCACACATCTTCTCCACTGTCCTGCTCTGTGTAAGACTTTTCTCGCCGAGTGTTACTGGGAGGCAAGAGATATGTTTGATTAATGAACTCTGTTACAGTTTTTTTTGCTGTATTCTGTGTTCTTTATTCTTGTTTTTCTTTGCTGTTACTGTTCATAATCTGCCATTAGAAATTTTTTTTTAAATCTGATGTGGACAACACATGACTTCCTTGCATGTCTTATTAAATCAAAAATATTTTCAGCCCACTTCATCTAAACTTATTTTGTTTCGAAGAGATAAAATACTGAAGTAACAGTAAGGTTTAGCAATTTCTATCAAAATATTTCGATATCGCCAAGCTGGGGTTCAATTTGAAAGATTTCCTTCTGACACTTATTTGGGCGATATTTCACCAAAAGCCGACAAGCTTGAGATAGTTTGCGAGATTTTGGGGATAGCCAAAGTAGTAATCGACGACATTCTTTCAATGAATTGAATGCATCCATGCACCTTAATGTATTTAAAGTCATTTGGCTGACCCTGTAAATAAATTCCCAGTCGATTGCAGTAAAAAAAGATAATGAAAACAGTTAGATATTACAATAGTTCTAAATACAGAAGTTCAAAATTCTACGGGTTAAAGTTTAGAGTTATACAAAATAGGAAATAATTTTTGGTGCCAAATTTGGCGATATTTCAGCGAAACTCGCCACAGTTGAAGACAAATGGCGAGATTTTGGGCAGGGACCAAACAATGACAGACTATCGACAAATTTGGCGATATTTCGCCAAAACTCACCAAGAATGGTGACAAAGGCAATATTTTGGGCATGGACCAAATGACTGACTATTGCCAAATTTGGCGATATTTCGGCAAAACTCGCCAAGGTCGATGACTAACGGCGAGATTTTGGGCATAGGTCAAACAATGACTGTCTACAGTTGTATTATATTGAAGATGTCCTTAGACATTAAAGTATTGAAATTCTTTTCGGTGGTCCTGTAAATAAACTCTCCAGTAGATTGGAACCAAAAATCGAGATGCACAATTAGATGTTACAACATTCTTATATATGAAACTAGCAGTGTTGCCCGTGCAATGGAAAAGAAATGCGCATTGACCTTAAATATAGATTTTAAAGGGAAGGAATGTGAATCCTCCCACTGCAGTGATAAAAAAAAGAACATTGGACTTCCCGATGCAACTAAAAAAAAGATTGAACACGGCACCTAATAGCGTACAGAGGTTACCTTGAATGGGACGTAGCTAGGCTGGAATGTAAATCCTCCAACTGCAATGATAAAAAAGGACATGGAACTTCCCGCTGCAACAACAAAAAAATGAACACTGCACCTGATAACGTACAAAGGTTACCGGAAATTGGACGTGGCTAGGCTTCTCCCCTTCTAGGTGTCTGTATTCAGTCATTTATCGCCAATACCTATGCAACTGCTAAAAACAAATAAGAGTCCAATCGTCGGTATGAGATTGTAAAGAGAAAAGATGTGAATCCTCCCGCTGCAATGATAAGAAAAAGGATCTCGGACTTCCCGCTGCAATGAAAAAAAGAAAGGAACAGGGGACTTGCCAGCATACAGATGTTACACTTTAGTGGTTTTTTTTTTTCTGTTGTTAATTATCTAATAATGAGGAGAGTAGCAAATATTAGCAACTACAATAACTTTATAGCTCACTAAAGTCAATCATTACATGAAATTTAACTCAAAGATTTGTTTTGTTTTTTGCAAAGAGAACTAAAGAAAATAACTACATTTTAAAAACACAAATATATACCCCCAGGTTCACCATCCATTATAAAAGTTACATCCTGCCTGATATCAGAAATTCCGCCAGTGTCCCCCACCCCTACACCCGCATGGTTCGAGCTAGACCGAAGCGTAACTATCGCTGCCTGTCTCTGGCGGAAAGCTTCCTAGCAGTAAAGCAAATTGTACAGGGACTCAAAAGATCTATTCTTCGCTCAACTCGCACATGCGTACTAATCATTATTCTTGGGCATGGGAGGTATTCTGCGTGCTGTTAATTTCGTTTCGTGCCTGTCACTTACACCTAGTTGCTATGGCAATGTGCTGACCTTGAGAGAGAAAACCCGAGAGAAATTAGCGTTTTCCCCCTTCATTCTCGCTATGATTCCGATAAGGAAAAAGTGGCTGAAAATTGTACAAAATATAAAATAACTCAAAAACTATTAATCCAATTAATTTCATTTTTACGACATTAGCTTTATCTTGTCCTATTTAGTCAGTGTGCCAAATTTCTTCCAGATCCGTCGAATGGTCTGGACGCATATGGCAAACAAACGGAGAGACAGACTTTCCTCTTTTATATATATAGATTTCATAATAGTTTTTGAGATTTGAGAGTTAAATATGCACACTCGTACCTCAAAAGTCACCAAGCTTGGTGACTTTTGACGTAGTTGTTGAGGGAGGCACGTGACCGTGGTTTAAAGGTCAAGATTCGCTGTCGCCACTCGCCACGTGGCGACTCAGTTTAAGAAAGTGCCAATGAAAGAAATTCATTACGTTCACCACTTTTTATTTTATTAAATTGTGTTTTGGGTTACAATTACTGTTTCTTACTCTCTCCAAAATACATGGACAGAATTTAAAATTCGTTCTGAAAAAAGAACGGCAAAACGTATCCCCTCACCCCTTTTACATCATTCTATTGTGAATAATTTGATACTAATCCCACGAAATCGCAGATGCAGCAGACACGCCTGCAAACCGGAGTGACTCACTTCAGTAGGAATGCACAGAATAGAAGACATTCTTGCCTATGCACTTTCTTGGAACAATCCTTTCTCCAGCCACGTGCGTACATACAAAAAAATCCATAACAAAGCCACGTGGGACTTCCTGATTTTTAAATTATAAAACCCCGACATAAAACCAAAAGTAAATACGGCTTGGTTCGCTTATTACAATTAAATTAATTGTAGTCAAAGGTGCAGTGTTGCTGAATGAAGAATTCAAAGATAACGCAAGTACTTTCATAGAACATTAATATGCATCAGTTTTTAAAACGTGTTTACACATGATCGTAAACACGTGGCTTCGGCTCCTTTCAGACACTCAGGAATTCGCCAGTGCTTTAAAAAGCAAGAGGGAAAGGAGGGGAGAATTAGTATGTTTCGACGTAATTAAGAAGCTGTGAAGCAAGGACGCGTATTTAAGGGGGTGGTCCGGAACACACACACACACCCGGAAATTTTGATTTTTGTTACTAAAATGATAATGATAAAGTTTTTCTGTGAAACATTCTGCCTTTTATACCATTTGGACACACACCCCCCCCCTCGAAATCTTTTTCTAGATACGTGCCTGCTTCGAAGAGACTCAAGAGAGTAAAATTCGGAGTAATTCAATGTGCAAAATAAAAAACTCTGTGGTATAAACTACGGACAGATTTAATAAATTCGATTTTATATCCGTCAACTGATGAGTGTGCATATCTTAATTAATCAATTAAATACCGAAAAAAATGAAGCAAGTCAAATTAACCGATGTATTTAATGTAAATACAAAAGCTAATTAGATTCTAATAATAATTTAATACTTTTATTTTAAATTAGAATTTAAATAAATTTCAGTTACTCTATTTGTGTTATATTTTATGAAAATGTTCCAAAATCAACGATCTATTCTGCTTTATAGTTCTTAGTTTGAATTCAACACTAAATTACATTTGTTCCAGTGTAGTTTAGTAATTTTTTTAGCGGTTTATACAGTGATCGTATGTATATTTTAAGACTACTTTTTATTCATAAATAATACACTGGTCAATAGCACGTGATCGACGATGGCTTTAATAGAAATTTTCAACAAATCTATAATCTGGAAAAATCGGTAATCCGGCACCGCGTCATTCCCGCCGAACCGGATTATCGGTGCTGCACTGTACTCCATATTCAGCAGAATTCTAAAAATTCCATCAGATTTCTTCCACCAGACAAATTTAAATGAAAAATTAGGTAGTGAAAACTTCAGTAATTTTAAAATTGTAAAAGGACCCATCCAAGCTATACCCCACAGTAATGCTGAAGTAGAGAGAATTTGGAGCAGTGTTAAAAATATTATAGGTGACAAATCCACATCAATGGGTAGAGAGTGTTTAGAAAACAGGCTATTTGTAAAGACTGCTAAGGTTAATTTGATGGATTTTAATGATGTAATTGAATTGTGGTGGCATGATAGCATAAAAAGCAGAAGGCCATGCTTTCAGGATTAAAATATAATATTTTAAATGTTTGTGTTCTTTATTCAGCCTGATTTTAATTTACTTATTTTTCATTCATTTCAATTATTGACAAAATTAATTAAATGAGCTATAGTAAGTATTTTTATTATTATTAATTTTAAGAAATGTATACAAAACAACATTATATTATTATTCATTAGTCCTGAAAAATTTAATTTTTTGATTATATTATATCCAATATTATGCCTTTATGTACATACATACATTTTAATTACACATGAATTTTTTCTACATACGTAAGATACCGTTCAAGTGGACACTGAATTAATCAGGTCCAGTGGCCACTGGTCACTCTCAAAATTTCCGAGTCTTGACCTTTACCGTGGTTGGACCATTGCCTAACTTATATGGTAGGACGTTATTGTGCTTGAAATGGATGAATGCTCCTAAAATTGCCATTGACCGTAATGTATTGGAAATCTTTTGAGTGTTCCTGTAGCAGAACTATAAAGGATAGACACTTTTTTTAATGGAGAAATTCATTTTGTAACTTTTAACAGTATATATCACTTCTGAGTGTTTGAAATAGCCCAATACCTCTAAAATACACTTTAATAAATTTCGGCCCATAGAGCGTAATGTATATCGAATCTTTTGGGCGGTCCTGTTGATAAACTATCCAGTCAAAGTCGAATGGAACCGAACAGGGAGGTGCACAACTAGATGTTACAACTATCCAAAATATAAAGTTTCAACATTCTATGCCTAACAGTTTTTGAGATATGCGAGTTTAATGAATTTCAGCCCATAATGCATAATGTATTTCGAACATTTTGGACGGTCCTGTAGATAAACTATCCAGTCGAATGGAACCGAAAGGGGAGGTGCACAACCAGACGTTGCAACTATCCAAAATATAAAATTTCAACATTCTACGCCTAATAGTTTTTTGAGATATGCGAGTTTAATGAATTTCAGCCCATAGAGCGTTATGTATTTTGAATCTTTTGGGCTGTCTTGTAGATAAACTATCCAGTCGAATGGAACCAAAAGGGGAGGTGCACAACTAGATGTTACAACTATCCAAAATATAAAGTTTGGACATTCTACGCCTAATAGTTTTTGAGATATGCAAATTTAATGAATTTCGGCCCATAGAGCGTTATGTATTTTGAATCTTTTGGGCAGTCCTGTAGATAAACTATGCATTCGATTGAGACCAAAAAGGGAGGTGCACAACTAGATGTTAAAACAATCCTAAATATAAAGTTTCAACATTCTACAACCAATAGTTTATGAGATATGCAAGTTGCATACATATGTACGTATGTACGTACAGACAGCATGGAAAAACTGGCCACAATAGACTCAACGCTGGTCAAAATGAGTTGCAGACACATTTATATGATCCTGCCTGCTAACTTACGAAGAGATGCATCGAAAATTTTTTTTTTATTAAATTTAAAAGTAGTCAAAATCAGTTTTTTCATCGAAATTTGGCCCTAAAGTTCGAGATCACATTACTTCCTTATACTCCATACAAGGAGGTAAAAATGAAAGAGTACTGTTCTCATTTTAAACACATGCATAAAAGTTTTATATTCATCTTTCATACCAGCCGTTTTAAGTGGTTTATTGAAGTGAAACTTCTTTAGGTGCGTTGAGAGTGAAATTTCAAGGTCGCTTCACGGGCAATAGCGTCATGATGAGGTGGGACGATTTTGGATGTCTGTATGTTTGTCATTTGCGTAGCGGACTAACTATATGGCCGAATTGCACCAAACTCTGCAGGGGCTCCCAAGCATCCTGGAGTTTGCACCTCGGGAGTCATTTTTTAATTATTTTATATTTTACGTTATTTTTGACTGTTTTCTGTCTTTGCCATCCGAAAAAGAAGGGTTCCGATCATCCGAAAGAAAAAATAATTACACGATCAGAAAGAGGAAAGAATTTTCTTTCTAAAGAGACCTTCATGTGATCCCGAAAAATTTTGGGGGCCAAATTTTGACGAAAAAACCGATTTTGACTACCTCTAAATTTAATTTAAAGAATTTTTTCGATGCATCTCATCGTAAGCTAGCATGCACGATCATATAAACACCTCTGCAACTCATTTTGAACAGCAGCGAGTCTATTGTGGCCAGTTTTTCCATGCGGTTTATACGTACATATATGTATGTAACTCACATATCTCAAAAACTATTGGTCGTAGAATGTTGAGATTTGATATTTAGGATTGTTCTATGATCTAGTTGTGCACCTCCCCTTTTAGTCGCAATCGAATGGATAGTTTATGTACAGGACCGCCCAAAAGATTCGAAATACATTAGGATCTATGGGCCGAAATTCATTAAACTCGCATATCTCAAAAACTATAAGGCGTAGAATGTTGAAACTTCATATTTTGGATAGTTGTAACATCTAGTTGTGTACCTCCACTTTTGGTTCCATTCGACTGGATAGTTTATCTACAGGACCGCCCAAAACATTCGAAATACATTACGCTCTATGGGCCAAAATTCATTAAACTTGCATATCTCAAAAACTATTAGGCGTAGAATGTTGAGACTTTGTTTTTAGGATTGTTGTAACATCTACTTATGCCACTCCCCTTTCAGTTCGATTTGACTGCATATTTTATCTACAGGGCGGTTCAAAAGATTCTAAATACATTACGCTCTATGGGCCAAAATTCATTACAGCGTATTTTAGTGGTATTGGGTTATTTCAAACGACTCAGATGTGATATATGCTGTTAAGAGTTACAAAATGAATTTCTCCATTAAAAAAGTGTCTTTATCATTTATAGTTCTGCTACAGGAACTCTCAAAAGATTTCCAATACATTACGGTCAACAGCAATTTTAGGGGCATTCATCCATTTCAAGCACAATACCGTCCTAACACTTAAGTTAGGTAATGGTACAACCACGGTGAGGTGCCTCACTCAAGAACTACACCAAAAGTCGCCAAGCTTGGCGACTTTTGGTGTAGTTCTTGAGTGGTGTACGTGTACATCACACACATACGTGTACACAAGTGTACACATACACTTTTGGTGTACGTGTGTTCGTATTTAACTCTCAAATCTCAAAAGCTATTATGAAATTTCATATATAAGATTGTTGTAACATCTAGTTGTGCATCTCGATTTTTGGTTCCAATCTACTGGAGACTTTATTTACAGGACCACCGAAAAGAATTTCATTACTTTAATGTCTATGGACATCCTTAATATAATACAACTATAGACAGTCATTGTTTGGTCTATGCCCGAAATATTGCCAAATTTGGCGATAGTCAGTCATTTGGTCCATGCCCAAAGTATCGCCATTTGTCATCGTTCTTGGCGAGTTTTGGCAAAATATCGCCAAATTTGCGATAATCTGTCATTGTTTGGTGCATGCTTAAAATCTCATCATATGTCATCGACATTGACGTGTTTTCCCGAAATATCGCCAAATTTGGCGCCAAAAATTATTTCATATTTTGTATAGCTCTAAAACTTTAACCCGTAGAATTTTGAACTTTTGTATATAGAACTATTGTAATATCTAACTGTATTTATCTTTTTTGACAGCAATCGGCTGGGAGTTTATTTACAGAGTGAGCCAAATGACTAAATACATTGAGGTGTATGGATGCATTCAATTCATTGAAAGTCTGTGTTCAATGACTACTTAGGCTAGCCCCAAAATCTCGCAAACTATCTCAAGCTTGTCGTCTTTTGGTGAAATATCGCCAAACAAAGTGTCATAAGGAAATCTTTAAAACTGAACTCAGCATAGCGATATCAAAATATTTGGCTAGAAACCGCTAAACCTTACTATTACTGATACTTTATCTCTTTCAAACGAATAAGTTTAGAGGATGCCTGTCGAAAATATTTTTGATTTAATACACGTGCAAGGAAGTCATGTGTTGTACACATCAGATTTTTTAATTAGCTGCATTTCCCGATTTTCTCATATAATAAAATCCGAGAGTAACCATTGTATGTAGCTATGTATGTATGTAGGTAGGATTGTGACCACCGATCTTTTTGCGCTCGTCTCTCAATCGCATTGCGCCGAGACGGTTGGCCGCAGACCAACTAGACTAGGACAGATCCTAACACGCCTCGTTAGGATCTGTCTATAACTAGACTAGGACAGATTCTAACATGCCTCGCAGCGATTTTTTCGAAATTTGAATTAGAAATTTTTTTATTTTATGTTTTGTCCAATTTTAACAATTTTTCTCCCTTAGTACGTAATAATAACGGTAATTACACTCGCAAGAAAACTAAATTTGCATCATTGGATAGAGGAGAAAATTTTCTTTTAAAAACTGTTTTTTCGGACTATGTAACATAATATTCAGATTTTTGGGATTTTTCCAAAAAAATTTAAATTTGACGCTGACTTTCGTAAAATATTTTTAAAACTGCTACATCTTGAATTCTAACCGTCATAACTTTTTTATATTTTGTCAAATGACGGAGCATACATTTCGCTCTCTTTTAAAAGAAAATCCAGGGCGAAATATAAATTAGGAGATTTTTTACGAATTTTTAAGTAAAGAAGGATTTTCATTTCATAGCAGCTGCTTAAAAATTTTGGTACGATATCTTGCAGTTTGGTTGTCTGGGAGACAGTAACAATAATTAAAATCTACAGTTGGAAAAAAAAAAAATTACTTTAAAATAACTGAGTTTTCGCATGTGAGACGTGGATCATTTTGATGTCACGCGTTTAAAACCCCTTTCGAAACTCAATCAGAATAACGGACTCGCAAGCAAAACATATGCCACTCATAAAATAATTCTATATTTTATTTTACGTTGCCAGAAAAATAACTGAATGCTGTTTTTTCACCAGTGAATTATCCAGCATTATTTTCAATTGAGATTTTAAACGGGTCAGGTTTTCGAATAGCAGGAAATATATTGCGGTGTTAAACAGGGCTTGATTATGACCAACAGGGGGCCTTGGGCATTGATGAATTTGTTTTATTTTTCATAATTTTTTTTATAAAATAAGAACAACATTTGAAATTGGGGGCCATTTCGATACATGGGCACTGGGCAAAGTCCCGATTTTCCCATGAGATAATAGGGCCCTGGTGCTAAATACGCCAATCTGACAAGAATTATGCATACAAATGTATGGAGAGCTGTTTTAGTGGCAACCATAAACTGAAATGATTATCGTTTATACTAATGCATAAATTATAAATGTCATCAAAGAATAAAGGACTACATTCGTGGTAAATATCTAAGCCGTTTCTTTAAGTTAAGCATTAACAATTGAAAAACGAAAATATATTGTATTGATATCAGTAAAAGATAGTATAAATATAAGTAGATATGCTAAGGCAATATTGATAAAAGCACAATATACCGCATTAATAAATATTTTGTGAAACTAAGTCTTCTATTCCTTTTTCAACAGCTGTATTACATCACAGCTGACTAAACATTAAGTAATTCTACGTTGCGTTAATATATCCTGTGGTAGTTTCAACAGAAAAGATTGTAACAAAACTTTCTTTTTTTCTTGGCGATTCTGTTTTGTCACAAGTAGTTATGATCACATTTTGAGAAAATGTTCTCTTCTTGCTTTGCGAAAAGCGGGTACACAACTATTTAACTATAAAATAAAACGGTTCTCCACATCATGTAGTATCTAAGATGATATAACTTAAATCTAAAAAAGTGTATGATGTAGAAATGAGATATTTTGAAAGTTGGAATTTTCCTCTGCAAACCGTCATGCTTTTCTTTTTCTGATCACGAATGACACCGACAGTTTCTGTGTCATAATATTAGCAATGGTCTCAGATCAGTACTTATACTAACTTTACGAATAACTAATGAGTAACTTTACGCGAAGAGTCAAATCATTTTGCTTATTTTTAGATTCCAAATCCCTGGAATCAATTCGAATTATATATGTAAGAAAAAGTTTTGTTCCCTACCGTGCGGAGAACAGGTACGCAGCTAGTTGATAAATAAAAATCGACAACCCTTTTCTCCAGCAAATTCGGATGAATTTCTGAACGAGGAACCTATCTCAGCTTGCATCTAAAAAGGTATGGAATAGTTTTAAAAAAATATACTGTTACGGACAAACTTCTCAGCTTTCGTTTAAAAAAAAAAAATCAAGCATCTAGGATAATTTTTTGATCAGCTAAAAAATTAATTAGTAAAACTTGTACGAAAATAATTTGAAACTTCCGAAGACAAAATAAGAGATTTTTCAACTAGCTTCACGTGACATCAAAATGAAGGGAATAATTCTTTTCTCCGGAGAGTGTGTGGGTGGAGGTCCGAAAGAAAATTCTTTAGGCACGTTGTGAGTGAAACTTCTTTAGGCGTATTGAGAGTGAAATTTCAAGGTCGCGTCACGGCAATAGCGTCATGATGAGGCTGGGACGATTTTGGATTTTAAGAGATGAAGAAAGCTTCTGGACAGATCGCCAGAGAGAAAGAGACAAAAATAATAAGCATGCTATACTCTATTGCTGCAGAGAGTTTTCTTTCTCCTCTTTGTGCTACATTCGTTCTTAAGAAAGTGTACGCATGCGCTGAATATAAACACACATTGTGCATTTGGAGACGAAAATGCTGGTGCCCTGACTTACAGTTGGTAAAGTCAATTATCAATGTTATATTTTGATCAGAATCTCCAGTATTTTGAAATTGATTTATATTTATTGTTATTAACTAACTATTATTCACAAAAACCGATATCCAAGTAAGTAATATTTTATATTCTTTTTATATACATCCTCATTGTAATTTAAAATCCATGTATATTAAATGATTTTTATGTTTGCCTAATGACTTAGTTTGCTTAGTATATTTATTATTTTATTTACTATTTTCAAATTTTATTTTAATGCTGAAAAATTAACCAAATGAACTTTAAAAATATTTTTACATTAATTTAAAAAAATTTTTTTTTAATACTATGTCTCAATCCTTTGACTACCTACAACATCTCACTTTTGATCTGTTTTCAAATGTTCTCTTTAATTTTCATCTCTGACTACTTATTTGACAATCGAACAGATTTTAATCAATCTCGCCAAACAAGTTTCACTTCTGACACATGTACTCTGTACCAATGCTCTTTTTTTTTTAATTTCCTTTGTTTTAGTTTAAGGTAATAACATTTATAATTGTTTTTAAACATTCACTTTTTTTCTGTTATTATATTTTACTTGAAAGAAAAAAATTAGTGTTGATTTCATTATTATTAGCATTGTAACCTAGCTAAAGCAGTGAAATTGTGAGCTTTTCTCCTAACAATTTTAATCCTAACGCATCAAATTGCTGAAATATTCCAATTGTACCTGTTTCCTAATTTATCTGAAAGTTTACTCAAACTTCTATAAATATTGGGGAATTTTCAGATAAGTCTGTCTGTTAATGTGTATTCTGACCTGAGATTACACACACACACACAAAAAAAAAAAAAAAAAAAAAAAAAAAAAAAAAAAATATGGAATATATTTAGGGAATAAACAAGTAGCAGTATCAAGCAGGTATAATGAATGAAAGTAACCAGAAGACTATTTTTAAATGCTGCTTTAAATTCTTTAAATGCTGCTTTTATGCTTTTGATGTTAGTATGTGATATGGGATACTGATGAATGAGCGATATCTTATAAAAGTAATAGAAAATTAATTGAATTACTTAGTATACGCTATTGAAAGCTGTTCTAGAAAAAAAAAAAAAAAAAACCAACTGAAGTTGTAGCTGCCCAAAACATAATTACAACTAGTATAGCAGCTTCTCTGTTAAGTACTTTGTATTATTTGATCTGCATAAATATTAATTAAATATTAAATATATCATAGTTTTTCAAGCCCTCAAAATTTTCTAATTCCCACCTTTTGTCCCTAATTTTTAATCATTATGTCCATAAGTCCCTCATATTTTGGTCTGATGTTGTGGGCAACTATGAATAATTCATAGTGAATATACTTTAAATTATAAAGTTTTATCATTAACCTCTGAGTTTGTATTTATTTTATTATAAAAATAATTAAATACATCTACTTTTTAGAAATTTTGGCTGGAAAAATTTCTCTTTTTAACATTGTCACTTTTTTTGAGTGTGGGTGATGGCTATTGTGACTTATTTAAATGTGAGGCAAGTGGGTACCTTTTGTATTCAACATCTAAAGCTGTACATTCAAGGTCCTAGGTTCAATCCCATCTCCAATCACACAATATCCATCAAACTACAGGTTTTTAATATTTTTAAAGAAATCTAATTTATTTTTTATTGCTGATGTCCCTGTTGCAGAAAGAGGGGATATCGTCACAGAAACAGTACAATCCTCTGCAGACCAATTGTGCTCATATTTGTATCAGCCACAGATGCATAATCAGTTAGATCGCTCTTTTTAAGTAAAGTAAACAAACAGAGAAACTTTAAGAAATCTAGCAATAATTTTTTAACTTAACTATTATATTGCATTATAAGTTAATCAAAGAAAACATGAGGCTGTGAACTGCATCTTGGATTCTTTTAGCAGAAGTGAATTTTAGTAATCGCTCGGCTTGTGTGCCGTAGGGGTGTGGAAAGAAACGCTTTGACATTAGCTGACAGGGCTTTTGATGATAGTATGTGATATGGGATACTGATGAATGAGCGATATCCTATAAAAGTAATAGAAAATTAATTGAATTACTTAGTATACGCTATTGAAGGCAGTTTTTTACTGCGGGAAGAGTAAGACAAGGACTGCAGCACTCCTGTTTTTACTTTTCTTTCCCTATCTTTGAGGATTGACCCCTGTTTTCCTAGTTTTTCATTGTACTGCAATTTCACCTCCTATTTTTAACTTTTTTTTTTTTTTTTCCCATCACCAATGACTGATTCTCTTTTGATTTTTTTCTTTCAGAATAATGGCAATAACTTTACAGGGTTGCTACTTTTGATTAAATGACAACTATTCTTGTGCTTCAACGACTTTTAAGCAAAAAAATGGGCAAAGAGCAATTATTTGATAAAATAATGTCCCTGTTGCAAGGTTTAGGCAACTGTTTCCAAACTTTAGGTCACAGAGGGAGGCAGCTACCATCATTATTATTTGTGCCATTTACATGTTTTAATGCCCTATTTGCGTCATTTTTCACAATAGCCGATAACGTCATCGCGGCATCAATTTCCCTGCCCGATGAAGACTTTTGCTGCCAACTGATATTTTTCTCCCGATTTTCAAACATGCCATTTTGTTTATTTTGCAATGGATTTCTTTTTTCTTTATACAGTAATACCTCGACTTGCATGAACCTGGAGTTGCACGATTTCCAGGGTTTACCCATTTGTCTTTTGTTTACATCCAAAATAACTTAAGTTTGCGATTTTAATAATATAACATACATTTGTATTATCTATGATTTCATCAAACATTTTTTCTCTGAATTATTGTTTTCTTTAGTCTTCGGCCCCAAATAAGAATAATTTATATGCAATTAAGAATAATTTATATGCAAATAATAAATTTGTCAAATCTAATTGAAAAAAAAATTCCTTTTTTTCTGTGTATATATATATATATATATATGTCATACAAGCGCTTAAAAAGGGGGGATATGTCATACAAGCGATCATTTAATTAAAAAAAATCTTTCACTTTGTCACTTTGGGGGCATCTGGATTATAAGTTGTAATTTCAAAACATGGTGCAATACTTGTTGCCTAGGAGGGTCTAACCTGTCAATCATAAAGGTGTCTCGCCAGCAGGTGCCTCCCATGTCTGTTAATTTAACAAATGAGGATTTTGTTATGGTTTTGTGGATCAACTAGATGATGGAAAGACAGAGCTGCCGCCTAGCGGACACTCTGTGAACTTAACTAACAAAACCAGGAGACATCTACTGCAGAGCAGCTCTTCATCATTTCGAGATACAGTAGGGGACCCGAAATCCGTAATGCTCAGGACCGGACCCATTCCGGATTTCGGAATTTTCCGGATTTTGGGATACCGGCTGCGAACTTTACCGATTTCCGGAAGTCTTCCGAGGTAAGCTGTAGCATAGGCCCTTCTGCGTTTTAGCGTCTATTATGACGTTAATTAATATTAACTGAAACTCTATTAAATAAAAACTTTAAAAATATGCACACGATTATATATCTCTGATTAAAAAAAAAATGAATGAATAATACAGTATGTTAAAGATGAAGTAAAATCCATTAAAAAATTCGAAAGCTATGTTATCGAGCCGAGCAAGGATTATTTCAGACGGATGACGATTGCTGCAACTAAATTGGCTGAAAATATGTAACTTATATAATCTTAAAATTTTACTTAACGTTTTTTCATACATAGTTTCCGATTGAAATAACTCATCCTACACTGCAATTCAGCGGGCTACGGAAGGACAGATAGAGCAGTTGTGCAATTTTCGGATCAACTGCCGCCTTTCCTCGGCCCGTTGATTTGCCTAGCAATTTATTAAGCAACCCGCAACCCAACCTTTCTTCACACATCTGCAGTTCTTTGAGAAGGGGGGGGGAGGGGAACAGTCATTAAGCAGACCAAATCCCGTTTACATTTAACAGACTAGATGAATCATCAACACTTGAAGCTGCACGCCTGTGTGTGTGCGTACGTAAAGGACACATATTTTTCTCCCCATTAACGCAAGTCATTCTATAATAGCATAGAATCTATTTACGTTACGAGAAATCGAAAATTACCACACAAGATCTAACAGCAACTCGCCGATCGCAAAGCGAAGAAAGGCGCAAGTAGACGGGATCGATCATTCTCCTGGTACGCACCCGCGCCCTCCTTTCCCTGCGCTTCGCGGCGATTGACGAAATTCTTTCCAATTTAACAGATTTCCTTATTTTTGCGTATATTTAATTGAAAACGGTCTTTCAAAGAAGAAAATGGGGAATAAAAAGGAAAATATCCGTTTTTATATGCTTATAGAGAGGGGGGGGGAATGCAGAAAAAAAAAAGTTCCAGATTTTGGGTCTTCCTAATTTCGGGATTCCGGATTATGGGTACCCTACTGTACTCCCAAACTCCTCTGGACATAAACTTGTAATGCCTTAATAAAATATTCCAATTGGACGTTGCCGTTTGTGCTGTTCTTACACCACTCACGCACGACATATCTATATATATATATATAGATATAGATATATAAACAAAAAGTAAAACACTATGAATATTACTGCAAAAATAACATACTCTAAATGGGGGAGGGGGGAGGGAGGAAAGATACAGAGCCAAACAAAATGATAAAAGAATGAATGGAATGGAAATTATAACCTCTGGGACCATCCTCAGGAGCCATACCCAGAAAATTATAATTAAATACAAACAAAATAGTAAGATTTCTGTTGTGTGGCATATCAAAGAGATATTCACTTCACACGTATTGGGCTTAATCCTGCTATTAAAATAGGAAAGCAATAAGAAATCAAAATAATAGAAAAAGCATTGAAAATTCGACATATCATTCTGGATTGGTAGCAAGCACATGGAAGGCAAGCATAAAGTGTTACCAAAAGTAAAAATTGTAGTAACTGAAAATCGGTGTTGCCACAAAATAAAAGTGTAACAGAGGAAAGAAGAATATAAAGGTGTTGCCAAAAGCATTAGGGTAATATTATTTAACGTTGTTAGTAACCAGGTATATTAATTAAATTTAAAAATATATAGAATAATGAAGAATTCAAAATTATTGAACAAAATAGATGGTATAACCTGATATATATATACTGAACCTGGAGTGAGGTTCACAGACCTTGATGCCATCTTTGATTTTATGCCACTGTGCATAACACCGCAATAACAGTTAGACATGTGCAACAATTCAAAGCTAGAAAATTACAATACAAAGATTTACTACAATTAATTACTGCAATTTCAGAAAGAAACGAAATGAAATTTATACCATTAAAGAAAAGAAAAAAATCTGATTAGCAAAATGTCCTGATTTGGGGAAATTCTGAAATTCAAACTTCTGGACCTAAATTGCAGTAATTGAACTGGAAATATTTGAATTAAAATGTTATTGGATAGTTTAAACTTAATTAAAATCTATTTTGAAAATAAAAACTTAGATAAGTAAAAAATTAAATTTGAACAAATTAGCCATTTGAGAATTTAAAATTTTACATTTAAATATAAAAATTATTTAACAATTAAGATAAAATAAATTCTATTTGTATAAATATATATTTGAATAATTTAAATATTATTATATATTAGAGGAATTTAAATATCATATAATTGTGTTTAGTAATTTTTATATAATAACAAGGTATTTCATAATCTGAGCTTAGTTTTTTTAAAAGTTAGATGTAAAATAATCTAGACAAAAATAATAGCCTTTATTGGAGACATGAAAATATTTTGCCAGTCTATCTACTATCGCACAACAGGATGCCTGTTTATGCCTAGAACTTACTTAATAAATTTAGATAAAGTAGTGGTGTTGAGGCACTGAAAGATGATTTTAAAAGTATTGGCTTACTTGAAAACTTATGCAAAGAATTGAAAGGGATAAAAGCTCTCATTTTGCATAACCCTATTGTCTAGACCCTGGCATTATGTATTTTTTCTGAAATGCGAAACGTCACATGTTGTTTGAATAACTGATTCTTTATCAACTAATTATCAACAACATAAACTTGGATTGTAATTTTGTATTAATGTTTGATTGTACATACTTCTTTGTGTGTACATGCATGTATGAATATATTGTATCCGAAAAAGATTTTTGTATTTCTGGAGTTTTTCGCGGAAAGTGTGGCAAAATTCTGCTACTGGGGTTGGTGTGACCAATAATTCTTCTGTTCGTTTTTTTTTTTTTCTGAAATTTTACTCAAAAGTTGCTTTTTATTGCTAACTATCTGCATGCCTGTTCTTCGCACGGTAGGAAACAAATATTTTACTAAAATATAATCGTAACTATCTATGCGAAAACAAAATGTCAAAAAGTTCAAATAGTCTTTTTGTTGAAACTACCATGGGATATATTACGCAACGTAGGATTATAGTTTAGTTAGTTGTAAGACGATTGTTGAAAAATAATGACTACAGTAAAACCTGTGTTGAACGACTCGTATTTAACAACCACCTGGTCTTGTCGACCATGTCCTAGCGGTCCCGAGTACCATATAATTATAAATAATGGTTTATTTTCCTTACTGAACGAACACCTGCCTGATGCGACCAACGACCGCTATGTATGAGAAACAAATTTATTTAAAATCCTATTTTAATGACCACGAATTCTTAAAAAAATTCTTATTTTCCCTTATTTGAGTAAGTTCATTGTTCGGATGATCAGCAATCATGCAGTATGATGAAAACGAAAGTTGACACTTGTTCAGTTGAGTTGTAACACAGCTTCCAGTCACTAAATAATCCAAGGAGTCACACTGAACGCAATAGCGGCATGCATGCAGTTACTTGTGTTACTGCTTCTTGGAGGATATTTAATGAAAATAGAATTTTATGCCTTTAGACATTAAAGTGAATCATTCAGCACAATTTCTCCTTTTAAAGCATTTCTTCGAAAAATAATTCCATCACAAAATCTGCTCACCGTAGGAAAATACTACCGAGAATGACTCTCATGCAGAAAACGAGCAATCATTGCTACTAGGGAAGCAGATACTGTTTCAAAGTGCCCTGAAACAAATTCTTTTAGATGCTATTGTATGGTCAATGCAAGCTTGGCAAAATGTAAGTGCAACAACAATTCAGAAATGTTTTAAATGATGTGGTTTTAAATTCGAAAAGGAACCATTAGAACATCAAGAATGCCCTGAAGATGAGAGGGATAATTATTTCAATAATTCCATCGTTGAAAATAATGTCCACAATTATAAAAATTTAGCCCATGAATTATTTGATTGTGATTAAAACTTTTTGTGTAGTGTCACTGAAGAATATATGCTATTCATGAACAATTTAGTACATCAGTGGCAGAATCTGAAAATAAGAATGAACAAACTTTGCAGTGAAAATATATCATCTTCTGATGAAGACACATCACAAAAAACTGCAATCACTTTCAATGAAGCAAAAGAAGGTTTTAACACCTTGCTTAATTATTCCTGCAGGTGGGGGATGATGAACTATTTAAGCATCTGACATGTGTATAGAAGCGATTAAACAAATTATCCAAAATGTAACTGTTAAACAATCTGTTATTACATCATATTTTTAAAAATAATAAAGTACCTACCATGTAAAGAAAAATTTTACTACATTTTTAAATTTTTTTTAAAATTTAAACATACTCTAATTTCATTTATTAAAATATATATAAATCTCACTGCCTTTCTCTACATATTATAAAAAAGTAAGTATATACATGCTTTTTTATTATATCTATATAAAAGTCTTTTCAGTGAAAATAGGTAGTTATCTAATAAATTCTAATTCTATTGATAAAATTAAACATGCTTAAAATTTTGTCAAAATGTATCGTATTACCTGAATTCAAAGACCGACCCTCCTTAAAGACCATATTATCTTGGTCCCAGTGGTGGTCTTTAAAAACAGGTTTCACTGTATAACACTTTTAATTTCACGACATAGTTATTAACGTGGTATACTGTGCTTTAATCCATATTATCCAAACAAATCTACTTGAGAATACCATCTATTACTTATATTAATATTATCTATCTTCGTTTATCCATCTTTAATGCTCAATTTAAAGAAACAGATTAGATATTTTAAACCAATGATGCCTTTCTACTTTTGGTGATTCTGTGGAATTTATGCATTGCCATTAAAACATATCTCCATATATTTTTAAGCATAATTCTTGTCTGATTGGCGTATTTAGCACAGCAAAATATTTCATCTTGCGGTGGTGAAAACATCCAACCTGTACCAATTTAAATAGTATTTAAATCCACCATGGTTCAGGCTCGTGAAAACATCAAACTGTGTAATCTCAAGGAACTATTTGGAATTGCTCAAATTGCAAATAGGGTGTTAAATTGTGTTGCAGAGTTTACGAATTTCAGACAACTTTTAATCTATTACGTCACGTTCTGATTAGGGTAGTCGAATTTAGTTATTTCGCGCAGTAGTTTTCAAATGGAGTAATATTGATACGTATGACATTGAAAAACTCTCGGTCGCAACTGAACTTTATTTTAAAGTTAATTTGAGAGATACTGGGGTTATTCCTAGCTAATAGGTATTTCAAATATTTTCTGGAGCTATTTTGCTAACGGTGTCTCTTTTGTGCAAGAGCTTGTTAAATTGCTAATATTTAACCCCAAAAAAAGTATATCGAATATAGATAATATACCGCCAAAAGTCGTCCAAACTTGGCGACATTTTGCATGATTTTTGGAAATAAATACAACGACCATTGTCAAACCGATAGCGAATACTATGCATTATGTTAATTAGTATATTGCATCTTGTGGCGGCATTTGAATTTCTCCCACAATTTTTAAAAATGCAGTTTCCTTTCGTTATTATGGTTGCTGAAAAATCACAGAGCTTAAAAATCGCTTAAACTCATGGCATCATTCTCAGTTGCGATATCTAGCATGAATTAGTGGAAGAAAAAAAAAAAAACTTGTTATTTTATTTTCTACAGCATCTGATAATCTGGATGGAAGTTTATTATTTCACTTGTGGTGCAATTTTTTTCAGAACTTGTTAACCTCATTAGGATTTTTAATGCATTTTTACACTCGTGACATCAAAATGACATCAGTCTTACTTGAATTATTGAAAGTAATAAATAAATAAATCTAACTTTGTTAACTATGCTCATGAACATGCTGAAATCAGACATTTGAGTAGCTTTTTACCCTGAAAATTGCGAAAAATCATAAAATATTAGGAAACGGGGTGGATTTCCAGAATTTTAAAGCAGCCTAGAGACTATTCTACGTCATTTTATGTATATGTGCGAAATTTCAAATCAATCGGTCGAACAGTGTGGGAGGAGTTCCCGGATGAACAAACAAACTTTCACATTTATATAATAGACTAGCGACTACCCGCGACTTCGTCCACGTCGGCTTTAGAATTATGTCCCGAGAGTAACGAAGCATGTGTGAATAACAAATACGTTTGCAACTAAAGAAACCGCATTTAAATATTATTTGCTTTTTACTTATTTTAAATTAAGTATAATGCATGGTAGTATACTTCATTTAAAATAAGAGAGTATCAGGGACGTGCCAGCGTCTTGGAAAGTGGGGGGGGGGGGGAACGATTTTTTCTGACATCGGGAGGGAGGGGAGGGGGCAGTTATTTCACCAGTCCCTGATCCCCCCTCCCCTCCACCAACAAATGTTTTTAAAATAAAAGGTGTCAACCTTGGTACCAGGAAAATTTTTGTTTGAACTTCTAAAGCTCAATTACAATAATCATTTTCTTCAGGGACAGGGCAGCTATTTTGCCCCCACCCCCTTCACCAATTTTTATATTTTTATAAATGATCGGCTTCAACCTTTTCAACCTCGTCTGTACACCCTCTCAAAAAAGTATTCGAGTGCAAGTCAAATTTCCTGTATCAGTTTCATGTAAACTAATTAATTTACCGATTTTTTTTTTTTTTTTTTTTTTTTGTATCTCAATAGTGTTTGCTTAAAATAACAGTTTTCTTCATGCGGAAGGGGATGGGTGGGTGGCAGCTATTTCGCCCCCCCCCCTTTTCTGTTTGAGCTAGTAAAATTTTCGTTTATGCCTCATTACTTTGTTTAAATAACCGTTTTCTTGTGGGGAAGGGCTGCAAAAATTGCTCCCCTTGCTCCCCATCCTGAAGAAGAAAACTATTGTAAGCAAACTTTTGAAGGGGCTAAAATACAATATGGCGAATTATATAGTTCGCCCCTTCTACTCATTTACCGAGGGGGCAATAAACCCCCTGCCCCCCCTGTTGGCACGCGCCTGGAGAGTATGCAGAATTACTAAATTTAGATTTTTTTCAGGCATTTGGCGAATAGGGTCAGTTACGACTGTATTTGCGAACTGTTTTGAGTGTTCTTGTAAAAGAAATATTTATGCTTTATTCATGAATTTTAGCCTATGTTAATCAGGAATAGTGCAGCTTTTTATTAGAGAAAAAGTTTTAGAATCGGTTCTGTAGTTAAAGAGATGCCCATAGAGCGTAATGTATTAGAAGTATTTTGATTGCTCCTGTAAGAGAACTATTTGCGCTACATGCATGAATTTTAGCCTATAATACTCAAGAATGGTGTAGCTTACTATCAGAGAAAAAAGTTTAGGAATCAGTTCAGTACTTAGAGATACACATAGAGCGTAATGTAATTCTTATGAGTATCCCTGTAAAAGAACTATTTGTGATATATGCATAAAAGGTAGTCTGTAACACTCAGGGTCCCCCCCAGTGTCTAAGAGGTTCTGCCCTCAAAACTGGAAGGCGGAAGATGCCAGGTTCAAACTCTGGTCGCGCCTGTCGACCTAGCCGCTCGCAGTTTTCTGTGTTTTTTTTCCAAAACCTCGCGAAAATACGGGCTAGGATCCCTTAGAAAATTCCACACAGAGGAATTCCCCATATAGGCTTAGGACCCTATAGGCCTAGGACCATATAGGCCTAGGACTTTCTATCAGTGAAAAAAGTTTTAAAATCGGTTTAATAGCTACAAAATTTTCATAGAGCGCAATGCATTAGCATTATTTCTAGTGTCTTTGTAAAAGAATTATTTATGCTATCTGCTTGAAAGGTTGCCTGTATGTTAATCCAGGGCATAAGCTATCTTCATTACAAATTTTTCCAACCATTTTTGTGTGATTCTGTCAAAAACATCCAAACACATAAACGTACACATTTATATTATTGGTAGGATTTGGAAATTTACGAACTTTAAGAAACAAATCTGGATTTTCTTGGTACTTACGCATTATCCCGGCGGTCATTCCCGCCAAACTGTTTTTTCGTCAAATGAGTTGCCAAACTGTTGCCAGTCGTATTCAAAACCATTAATAATTTCCTGTGCCCGGCATTTATCTTGGCAAAAAATTGCTCGTCTTGGCGGACTGCCGGGATAATACATAAATACACTTTTCTTTATTTATGCTTTTTAATTTGGCATAAAATCAACATAATTTCCATACTTATTTATGTTTTCCAAATGCATGTGATTTTGCAAATAGAATTTCTGCTTTATTTCAAAAGCATAAATCATTTTGTGCAGGCGATAAAACAGTTTTTAATTAATAGTTAGAAAAGTAATTAAAATTTCTGAGCCTCAGGTACACTTTACCGAAGTCATGGGCACAGTCATGCTCAAATTTTCAAAGCTCTGCTTTGTGTAGATTTGTCTGGAGAACATTCATTTTTATTATTAGAGATAGATAGATTTGGCATAAAACTGGCATAATTTCCGTATTATTTAAAGTTTTTCAGATGCACGCGCTTCTTTATTGAATAAATAGCATTCTTCTTAGCTCAAAACATGAATCATTTGATACGGGCGAAACTCGCCAAGCATGGCAATGTAAAAATGGTTTTTAATTAATAATCAAAGAAGTAATTAAAATTCTAAGTAGGCTATAACCTTCTCCAGGATCCCATCTATATCTAAAACCAAAATTCATCATAATTTATTCAGCGGTTTAGCCGTGAAAGCATCATAAACAAACAAACAAACTCACTTTCGCATTTATAATATTAATTAGGATTAAAATTTTCTTCATCAAATTTTGTAACAATTATTTTGAGGTGTTTTTGGATCTTTCTAAAAATTCTCAGACACACAATTTGGGATATGTTCTATAATTATTATGAAAATTTGAAAGGATTGGAGTATTAATTTTAAATATTTTCTGTTGTTATAGAAATATAAAGAAAATTGAAGAAAAAATAAAAAATGCTGAAAAGGAACTTGAAGATATTGAGCAAACCAAAATTAAATTAGCTACTGAAAGACAAAATTGTGAGAATGAAGGCAAAGTTTTCTGTGAAAGAGAAAAAAAAGCAAAAGTAAGTGTTAGATTTGCAGTGTTGTATGCCCATGGCTCATGCAAAACATTTAATTTCACAAGCAAGCTCCGTGGTGTTTGGTTTCTGATAATTACGAGGGCTGTTTTTTATTAACCTCCAATGCACAGTCAAAGAAAGACAAAAGTTAATAATAAAAAGAATTTACTACTGAAAGTTGGGTACATATATGGCTTCTTTTCAACATAATCGCCATGAAGATTCAGGCAATTGTCGAATCGGTAAACAAGCCTTCTGATGCCGTCTTAGTAAAACTTTGCCACCAAAGATACGTTCAAAGGCCTAAAGTTGTTTCGCAAAACTTCATTTGACAGAAAACTTTGGATCTTCTTACTCGGGCCTTCTAGGCAGTTGTTCTGTTCAAGTATCGGAAATCACTCGATGCTAAGTCAATGGCCAATAGATGCCAAAGATCTCCTCTCACTTTACCAATGTTTTTGAACACCTTATTGGTCTCTTTTGGTTGCTGACTTAGGTTTGAGGGATTTTCATCTGTCTCTTGAAATAAAGAGCTGGCTAAAAGGCCAAAGCTTCCAGACCAATAAAGAACTGTACAACAACATTCAGGTCCATGGTTGCATAGCTGGCAGTAATGTTTCTTGAACAGGGTATTGGGAAGCTCCTCTACCAATTAGTCAAATGCTCAAATCTTCATAATGTGTAAGTCGAAAAGAGACCATGTCTGTACCTAACTTTTGGTAATAAATTTCTTTCTATTCTTTACTAATGTCTTTTACTTATTGATCATCGGAGGTTGAATAAAAAACAGCCCTCGTACAATGTGACTCAAGACTGAAAAATTTCATGAAAGATTATAGTGGTCTCAAGATGAAATAGTATTAATATAATAATAGATTTATTTTAGATGTATGGATGCTTTCAGCTTTGAATGAGATGTGTTTTGGAAAATGAGCTGTAGTTTAAAATGGTATTTAAAAAAAATTTTGTTTTAGTGCTTAATTTTATTTTGTTTATAGGAAATTATTTATTTTGCCTCATAGGTGAAAACCAATTTTACTGTAAGGCAGGGGTTCCCAAAGGTGCTGTACAGAGCAAAGGGTGCTGCAAAGTGACCATGATTTCATTAAAGTACTTGCTGGAATTTTAAATTAGAACTTAATTATGTTTATGTCCTTACTGCTTTACTTGAAGAGCCTGATTATGACCAACTGGGGCCCCGGGCATTGATGAATTTGGGGGCCCCCCATCTGTGTAATTTGTTTTATTTTTCATAAACTTTTGATATAAGAAAGAATATTTCAGAACAACATTTGATATTGGGGGCCATGGGCAAAGTCCCGATTTGCCCATGCAATAATAAGGCTCTGTTTACTTCTCTCATTTGTTCTTTGCTATCATACAAAAATGAAGTTTATATAATATAAATATATGCACATAAAATTACAGTATTCCACATATATTGATGACGAAAGTGCCACGAGAAAATTTTAATTATCGTAAGGTTAAATTTGGGAATCTATGCTGTAAGGTATAGCTTCTCTGTACATTTTTGCAGTTGAATTACTTGTCTGTATGATCGGCATTACAAAAAACTGTTTAATTCATATTTTGGTGCATCTTAAGTGCTAATTTCTTTTTAAGGCTGAATCAGATAAACTGAAAGAAAAGGCAAGGCAACTTAAAACAGCTTTAGAATCTTTTTATGAAAAGGAACATAAATTGAAGGCTGCTGAAATTGAGCAAAGAAATGATTTGAAAATCCAAGAAGCCATTGAGTCAGAAAAGCAAAGTATCATTAAAAGTTACACCTCAAGGGTAAATATAAATTTCTTTATAAAAGCATTGTCTATTTCAATGTATTTCTGTGTTAACCCTTTTGCAGTGAACAGCAAATATAGGTGCTCAACTATAAATGCTCCCTCTGAGCAACCACTGCCTATAGGCACTTAGGCAGAGTTCAGCAAAATCGCCTCTACACACCTCGTTTGGAATGCATATTATGTTGGCTTATTTCATGCCAGTTGTTGTTGCTGTCATTGTATTTGGAACATTTATTCTCGGATTTCTTTGCTTGGCATGCTGCCTACTTAGACTGTAATTCATTTCTGAGTGCACTAACACAAAAGAATTAAATTAAGTTTTCAATTTGTGGTAAGTCCAGATCTAATCTCCAGAATTCTCAAATATGTCATCAGATATAAAATGGAGTAGCAACCTTGAACTAATTATGCTCAATAAAGTCACTACCAGTACAGATTCTTTCAACTGATATAAACTAGGGCTAATGCTTTTTAAAAAATCCCTGCTTTATTTCTAACTAGCTGCGTGTCTGTTCTTCGCATGGTAGGAAACGAAAAATTTTCCTTACGTGTGTAATTCGAATTGATTCCACAGTTATGTGGAATCTAAAAAAAGCAAAATTATTTGATTCTTGATGTAAAGTTTGCATCATGAGTACTAACCTGGCATCATTGCAATATAATGACTCAAAAAACTACATCAGTGTCATTCGCGATCCAAAAAGTGAAAAGCTTAACAGTTTGCAGAGAACGCCTGACTTTCAAAATGTCTTATTTCTACATCATACTATTTTTAGGTTCAAGTTGTAGCATTAAATACCTCAGACAATACATGAAATGGTCAACCATTTATTTTTAAATAGCTGCGCACCCACTCTTCATACGGGAAGAAACAAATATTTTACTGAAATCATATCTGCATGTGAGAAAATAGAATTTCATTTTTTAAAAAGTTCAAGTAATCTCCTCTGCTGAAATTACTGTGGGATATATTAACACAAATTAGAATTGATTATCATTTAGTTGGTCTTAAGACAACCATTGAAAAAGGATAAACAGAACACTTTTAATTTCATGAAATATTTATTAACGTGATATATTGTGATTTATTCATATTATCCTTACAAATCTACTAACAGTATCTATTACATATATTAATACTATCTATATTCGCTTCTCCCTCTTCAAGGTTCGATTAAAAGAAACAGCTTAGATTATTTGGCACCAATGGGATCTTTTTGTTCTATGGCGATTATTGCAATTTTCGCATTAGCATAAACAATAATCATTTGACATAATGGTTGCCATTAAGGAAGCTCTCCATTTATATTTAATTTATGCATAGTTTTGTAAGATTGGCGTATTTAGCACTGCAAAACCTTTCATATCACCATGGTGGAAAGTATCCAAGCTGTGCCATTTTAAATATCCATGTATCCAGTATAGCGCTATCTTATAAATCCCCCATTGTTCTGTCTCCTGAAAAACATCAAACTGTGTAATCTCGAGAAGCTATTTAGAATCGCTTTAATTGTGACAGAATGTTAGAGTTGCACAGTTTACAAATTTCACACATTTTTTAAATTTATGAATTCACTGTTTAACTACCGTAAAAGATACCCAGTTGGTTGAGGGAGTTAATTTGGATATTTCACACAGTAGTTTTCAAACGGTAGCATATTAAAACTTAGAACAACGTTGAAAAATTTTTTGCTTTATATAGGACCACTATGGAGGAACGTAATCCAATGTTGAAATAAAACTTTACTCGCCACACATGCATATCTTAGGAAACATTTTTAAATAAGCAACAGATTAAAATACCACTTATAATAATAATAATTGTGAATTTCTTAGTTTATTTCTGTAGTAAGTTTTAGTTAAAATATCGCCACCTTATCACCACAAAAGAGCAGGAATAAATATATTAATATTGTGGCATAATTTTTATGTATGTTAAAGCAATTGACGTCAGAGATCCTCAGTTGCAAATTGAAAATCTGATGCCCCATTTAAAAACTCTATCAATATGTTGGAAAAACACAGTTTTTCTAATCTTGGCAACTCAACGTAAATTCTTGTGCCATGATTTCTTAATGTAATCGTGTAAGCTCTCCGCATTAAATTATAAACGTTATGTTACGTTAAAATTCATAAAAAATCACCTAATTTTTATTTTTAATTTTTTTTTTTTTTTTTTTTTTTTATAAAGAATGCAAAATGTCTGCTTTATCATTTGCCAAAATATCAAAAAGTTATGACGTATAGAATTCAAGATGTGACGGTTTTGAAATTATTGTACAAAAATTTTTGTCAAATGTCATCTTTAAATAAAAAATTCCTAAAAATCTGCAAATTATACGTATAGAATTCAAGATGTGACGGTTTTGAAATTATTGTACAAAAATTTTTGTCAAATGTCATCTTTAGATAAAAAATTCCTAAAAATCTGCAAATTATACGTATAGAATTCAAGATGTAACGGTTTTGAAATTATTGTACAAAAATTTTTGTCAAATGTCATCTTTAAATAAAAAATTCCTAAAAATCTGTAAATTATACTACATATTCAGAAAAAAACTGGTTTTTAAAGAAAATTTTCTCCTCTATCCGATAATGCAAATGTCATTTTGCTGCGAGGGTAATTACCACCGTTATTAAGCATTAGGTGAGAAAAAAATACAAAAAATCGCATAAAACATAAAATAAAAATATTTCTAAGTCAAATTTTGAAAAAATCGCTTCGAGGTGCACAACTTCATGTTTAGAACTTCCTGTGTACCAAATTTGGTGTTTCTACGTGCAACCTTTGTCCGTAATGCCGCTGACACATACAACACACACAGACAGGCAGACATCTTTTATAATGTGGAGAAGTAATTTCTTTGCATATAGTATCACAAAGTTATACTAGGCCATTGGTAATTAAAAAATTTCCACTTCGTGTGTGTGCTAAATTGTCTCGAGTCGCTAAAAAGGAGCAAAAATATTTGGATTTTGCTTTTTTCTAATTGCAGTTTAGAATTTTTGTATATTATTATACAATAGATAGCAACAATACAACATTGCAGAGATTTAGTTAGATTAGAGAATTGTGTTTCTAGATTTCAGATGTTGCCTTTGTTCCCAGAATTCGTTGATCTGCCAATGCATGTGAGGGTCTCAAGATCAATGGATTTCTTGTCAAACTCTCCCTTAATTTCCAGTGAAATACTTAAAATCAGATGGTGACACATGGCCAAAGTATGTTGAACCAGGCTCCATTATCAGCTAGATATGTTCTTTGTGACAAACAAACACTTGGGTGTAATTTGCCGTCAACAAATTTTCCTATGCATCTGCTTTTGTTCTTAATCCTATCAAAACACAATCCAAAGACAATTTTAAAGCCTTCTTCTGTTTCTTTCTGTATTCACTAAGAGTCATCTCAGCCTTCCTCTAACTTTACATGGGTCGAGAATCAGTTGAAAAGGTTTCTCTCCATTTGCATTCCTTCCCCTTTCTAGGTTGTGAAATAAAATTGATACCAGAGTTGCTGCTGCCCAATCCATAATGACTTTGTGCTGCAGGCTTGTGAAAGCATTGAGATTTTTATTTTATCTTGGTCTTTATGAATGCATCTCTTAAAGTGGCAGTAGATAGGCATTCAGTGTTTTCAGTCTTTCGTACTTCTCTTTCATTATTTTCTCTTTCCAAATCAATGACTAAAGTTGGAGGCGTATACTGAATATTAGAACTTTCACCTCTTTCTCCACCAATCTCGAAATTTCTCGTTCCAACCTTTCAACTTTTCTCTCATTCTTCATAAACTTGTCTTCTTTTCAATTCCATCGATTGTCGCATATCTAGCTCTCCTCTGGTCTGCCAGTCACTTCCGTTCTGCATAAGGTATGAACTCTGAGCCACGCCTGCTCCGGGAAAAGTCAGTACATTTGCAAGTTGCGATATTCAATAGTCATGGCCGCCAGGAAAAAGCTGTTCTCCATACATATTCGATACTTGGCGAAATATCTGTTGAGAACAGAAGACATGTTTTTAAAACTATTCAATGCTCTAGTTACTACAGGGGAAACACTAACTAAAGTTATGTATTAAGTGGGCTATTTGGCACTGCTGCGCAGGGGCGGTCTGCCTTAGATAAAGTGTGCCTTCGTCCAAGGACTTTCTATGGGGGCTCTGATGCATATTCATGTTATATCTGGAGAAAACAGGCCAAAACTCCAGACCATTAGATTGACAGCCACATGATAAGGCCCAAATGCGATATCTTCACATTTCATATCTCAACATTTTCAAGTTTTTTAAATTTATATATAGACTATAATGTGTGTTTATGCAGTGAACAAAAAATTTTATTTCTATCTCTATTTTTCATTAAAATACTGACTATGTTAAATCTTTTGCAAAAACTGCCTCTTTTTACTCAGCGAGATGTTCTATGTGTCCTTAAATAGAAATATATTATGTTTCTGTGAAAACTAGGCACCTTGGTTTATATTTAATAGAATTATGCATAGAGACCATCTTAAATGTTCATTGCAATTCATGGAAAATCTTATATTTAGCAATATTGGTTTCCAAAACTGTGCATGTGCCAATGACTTTTTTTTCTGTATGTACTTGTTCTTTTCTGATTTTTGTATTATACTAGGAGCCAAGGCCCATAGACTCATTACCCTCACTTTTCGTATGAGGCAGTCCCTAATGAGGTTTATTCGTAAAAAAGGCATAATTTCAACAGACAAAAACCAAAGATTGGATCAGATAGAATGTTACCGAAGTACACATTACTTGGTTCTTGCATGTTACTTGACACATAAAAATTTAAACTTTACACTATATTTAATTTTGTAAAACCTATGGACCACCTTGAGTATTTTCCACAAATGTTGATTTTTCCTAATTTGGCAACTTACATAGTATATGTATAGTTAATAATTAGTTCTAAGCAAACAGTGCTTTATATGTTTTTTTTGATAAATACTACGAAACAGCTAGAATAGCTTGCCACCAATGGCGATTTACCCATGCTCGTAAACAATAATTACTGCTCGTGTAAGGTTACCAGGAAAACTGTTATCCATATATTTATATACATAACATAATCCTTTGCAGATTTCTGTATTTAGCACCATGAAATATATCATCTCGCCCTGCTAGAAAATATCCAAGCTGCACTTTAACTTGTATAATGGCATAGTTAAAGCCACCAAATATTTCTACTGGTAGAAAATACCCAAGCTGAACCTAACTGGCTTTACTATAATCTGCATTTATTTATTTTTCATTTAAGATACTGGGTGCTAACATTAGGAACATGCAGTTTAGATTCACCCTCTTGGAGAGATAGCCTTTTGATAGATCGTACCTAATGCCAAAATGGTGCCTTTTAAATCGGTTAAAATTAGTTATTCTGTTTTGGAAAAATGAATAATCAGTAATTCTAAACTCCTGTTATCTAAGAGAACTTATTTGAAAATCATCAACTTTGTATAACGCACTTATTTATTTTTTGACATATTTTTTAATTTGACATAAAATTGGTGTAATTCTATACTTTCATGCGATTCTACATACTTGCAATTACTTTGTTGTAAATGCATGAATGAATTTATGCTGCCGAAAATTGCCAAATCTGGCAATCATTATGCTTATTTTTTTCAGTTTTTTTATTAATATTTTATCTTCTAAAATAGTTCGAATTTTGAAATTTAAGTCAGTTAATCGGCTTCCACAGAATTTTCCAAATCTGTGGAACACCTTCGCCAAAACTCAAATTCCCACAGTTTTGGAGAAGATAGCAGAACAAGCTATTCACAGCGGCTGTTACTTTTTTTTTTAATCGAGAGATATACTTTATGATCGGGTGAAGAAAAAAAATGTTTATATTTGATATGTTTTAATTCAAGACTTAAAAACAAGAACTAAACATGTGAAGAAAACACTCAAAATACCGGTGTTAAGTGATAAAATAAATAAAAACTTTGTGAAAAAAAACACTATTTATTTTAACTATAACATGTGTTAATTATACTTATATTTTCATTTGCAGTTGACTAAACTAAAGCTGCATGAAGTTGAAAAGGATTCAACTGAAATACCTTCTTTATCAGAGGAAGAAATAGAGAAGATACCGATAAAGAAAGTCAATGCTGAACTTGAAGTACTGAAAAGCCAACTGGAGGACATGAAACCTGTAGATCTTTCTGCAATTGATGATTACAAGAAAAAGGTACTTCACATGCTATTTTGTTTTTATTTATTTATTCTGGATATATATCTATTATATAAATGTGAAAGTTTGTCTGTTTGTTTGTCCGGGAACTCTTCCCACACCGTCCGACCGATTGGCTTGAAATTTTGTACAAATATGTAAAACGACATAGAATAGTCCGTAGTCAACTTTAAAATTCTGAAAATCCACCTGTTCCCTAATTTTTAACGATTTTTCGCAATTTTCAGTGTAGAAAGCTACTCAAATGTCCGATTTGAGCACATTAGTGAGCATAGTTGACAAAGTTAGATTTATTTATTTATTACCTTCAATAATTCAAGTGAGATTGACGTCATTTTGATGTCATGGGTGTAAAAGTGCATTAGAAATCCTAACTTGGTTAACTAGCTTTTACAAAAATTACACCACGAGCTAAATAATAAACTTCCACCTTATCAGATGTTGTAGAAAAGTAAAACAACGTGCATATTTTTTCATCTTCATTCACTAATTCATGTTAGATATCGCAACTGAGAATGATGTCATTTTGACGTCATGAGTTTAAAAATGAGTTAGAAATCTAATTAGGACTGGGATGCAGACCTCTATTAACCGTCGTTATAAACCAGTTTTATTGACGATTCCAGTTTTTAAACCAATAATAAAATGAGAATTGGTCAATAAACTGGTTTCTATAACGGTAAAGAGAGTCCAAATCCCAGCCTTAGCTAAAAGGCTTTGACGTAAAAATTTACTATTATAAAAAGCCAAAGTATATTTTGTTTAATGTGCGAGCTACCCTTGGCGATTTTTGAATACTATGATTTTTCAGCCACCGTTATAACGAAAGGAAACTTGCAGTAAAATCTTGGGAAATTCGAATGTCGCCTAAAGGTGAAAAATACTAATTAACATAATACATAGTATTCACTATTGGTTTGACGACAGTCATCATTTGTATTCCCAAAAATTATGCAAAATGTCGCCAAGTTTGGATGACTTTTGGCGGGATATATATTAGATCTACTTTTTTTTTTGCTGAATTCCAGCACCTTAGCAAGCTCTTGCAGAAAAGTTACATCATTAGCAAAATTGCTCTGGAAAATATTTAAAATACCGATTAGCGAGGAATAAATGCAACATCTCTCAAATTAACTTTAATAAGTACAGTTGCAAGTCAAAGTTTTTCAATGTCGTATGGTTCAATATTACTCCGTTTGAAAACTACTATGAGAAATAACCAGACTCAACTACTCCGGGTCAGAACGTGATGTCATAAATTAAAAGCTGTGTGAAATTCGTAAACTCTTCAACATAATTTAACTTCCTATTCGCTGTTTGAGCTATTGTATGTAGTTCCTCGAGGTTATACAGCTTTATGTTTTACACGAGATAACCATGGAGGTAAATATTGATATTGGGACAGGTTGGATGTTTTCGATCACGCCAAGATGAAATATTTTGTGGTGTTAAATAGGTCAATCTGACAAGACTTATGCTTAAAAATATATGGAGAGCTGTTTTAATGGCAATGTATAAATTCTAAAGAATCATCAAAGAGTAGAAAGGCACCATTGGTTTAAAATACCTAATCTGTTTCTTTAGATTGAGCATTTAAGAAGGAGAAACAAAGATAGATAATATTAATATAAGTAATAGGTAGTAAAAGTAGATTTGTTAGGTTAATATGGATTTAAACACAGTATATCACATTAATAAATATTTCGTGAAATTAAATTTGTTCTATTCATCATTTTTCAACGCGCGCAACGGTTTTCCGGGAACCTTACATGAGCAGTAATTATAGATTGTGAGCATGTGTAAATCGCCCAATAATGAAAAGTCGCCATTGGTGGCAAGTTATCCTAGCTGTTCCATAGTTTTATCAAAGAAAACATATGAAGTACTATTTTCTTAGAGCTAATTATTAACTATACATATACGCAAGTTGCCAAATTACGAAAAATTGCCATAAATGATAGGGAAGGTGTTCTATGGGTTTCACATAATTAAAAATAGTGCAAATTTTAAATTTTTATGTTCCAAGGAACATGCAAGAACCAATTAATGTGTAGCTCGGTAACATTCTATCTGATCCAACCTTTTGTTGAAATCATGCCTCTTTTACGAATAAGCCTTATTAGGAGCCAAATGCCTCAGACGTAAAGCGAGCGTAGCGAGTCTAGGCTCCTTGGCCCCTTGTTGAATAAAAATACAAAATTAAATTAAACTTCCAAAATATGAAAAGGGATAAACAACTATGTACTGGAAATCGCTTTATGTTTGTAAGAATTTTGCGCAGATCACAATTATTTGGCAATTTTCACTTGCTCCTGGCTAACCGAAAAAAAAAAAAAAAACACTCACAGTCAAAGAATTTAAAAACTCTACTGGACTTTTTAAAAACTTTCACTCTCATCATAGCAAATTATTTTGTCATAGCTACAGTGATATATTCTCTATTCATCAGATATTCGATTATGCCAACATTAATAAAAGTTCAGTCATCATTTTTAGGTTCTGTTATAACTGACTTCAATGTGTTATCTGAGAGTATGTTTTAGGAAATATTTCCATACACTTCATTAATAATATTATTTTCATTCCCTCTTAATTGCTGAGGTATTTCTTCAGTAATAATTTTTGAGAAAATTTGCTTTAGCATACTGCCTGTCGGGAGGTTATGAAGAAATTGTCGAAATGGCACGTTTCTGTGCAGCGTCTCTTGGATTGCGACCTGCACGGAATGAATAGTAAATATTATTCTTTCCTCCAAGGTTTTTCTACAGCTTTAAAACATTGAATTTACAACACTTCGCACACTTATCGCCGTCTAAAAAAAGTTGCCAAGCACATTTTAGTCACGGGTGTATCACCAAACTAGGGAATAATTCCACTTTTTGCAAATTTTGTTGTAATACTATAACCCTATAGTACCTCTGAAACTAAGTGTTGTTATTTCAAAATTTACACAACAATGGAACCATCGCCCGACTTGGCACGAAATACTGCGTGCCAGATTACTTCTCTAATTTTTTACAGTGCATTAGCATAACACACAAAAATTTTAACATTGGCACAAACACCTCCAAACGAACTTTAACTGTGCTGTATTTCACGGTCATCCATTCGCGCAGTGCGCTGCAAAAGGGACACTAATGTTTCACATAGCGTATTTATATATACATAGATGTCTGATTTGTGCTCAATCAAATGCACTTTCAAGAATTCCCGTCCATTGGCGATTATTTAAAAGAAACCTTTTTCGCATCCCTGTAAAAGACCCATAATATACATACTAAGTTTGAGCTCAATCACATGCACTGTTTAGGAGCTATCGTGTTCACTCTCATATACACAAACACACACACACACATACGTTCATACGTCTTGTAAAAATAGCATAAATGAACTCAAAAGACCTCAGAACGTGTAAATACACCAAAATCTCGTAGTTAAATTTTTTCATGATTACAATACTTTCCTTACATGGTGCATGTTCAGAGAGTAAAAAGTGTTTTTGCCAGTGAAATAATTTGTGGACTAAGTATGTGGAGACATAAAGTCTATTTGTAAAGGGCATTCTCAATATTGTCATGTAAGTAATATGTTTTTCAAGTCGAAAGTTCAAATACTTTTTGAAGATACTTTACATTTGTTTGGTTTGCTGTATTCTTTTTAATTTCACATGTTATGCTCTCTCAATACAGGAACAAATATTCATGGAGAAGCAAAAAGAGCTGGATTCTGTTACACAAGAATGGAATTTGCAAAACATGCGAGTAGACGAATTGGTCAAGCGTCGATACACTGAATTTATGACTGGGTATACTGCTATTGCTAAAAAACTTAAAGAAATATATCAAATGTTAACACTGGGAGGAGATGCAGAACTGGAATTAGTGGATTCTTTTGACCCATTCTCCAAAGGCATTGATTTTAAGTAAATTGCAGTTTAAATCTTATTTCTTTATCTTTGTAAGTCAAATAACTGTCTCATAAATTCATATGCATAGGTTAAAAATTAGTATCAGCTCAAGAACGAACCTGATTGTTTAATTCAAACAAATAATGTGATAATGAAAATAAACACTCAAAAAACTGGTGTTATAAGATCAAATAAATAAAAACTTTGTGAAAAAAAACACACATAAAAGGTTACTTCAAGGCATAACGATCGTTTCGACCAAAAATTCGTTCGGTCTTCTTCAGACAAACCCTTCCATCAAACAGAGCCACGGACTAAGAGGCTTTAGGACGATCATCGGGAAGCAGCAGATGGGCAAAACTGCGTCAGCCTCTGAAAGGAAAATATGCGACCCCCTTTTAATAATTAACGGCATGGGCGCCCTCTGACAACGCACGGCGTAAGCATCTCCCACGGGGTGCTTCCGTTGATATTTGTTTACGTTTTAGCTACTAGCACACGAGCATGCGCCAAAAAATTAATGTGTACGACTCCCAGTGCCACCTTTTAGGCAAATTTCATTTAGTTCTTTCACAATGCTTCGATGATTGTCCTGTACCCTCTTAGTCCGTGAACAGAGCAGAGGGAACTAAAAAAGATAAACAATCAAGCATGTTGCCACAAGGAAACAAGAAAAGGTGGAAAAAACCAAGGAGAGGGGAAAAAGAGAGTGGGAAAGGGATACAAAAAATATTAATAAATAAATAAACAATAAAGAACACACACAAAAAGGAAAAAGAAAAGAAAACAGAACAAACAACAGAACTTCTTTTGTTTGTTCTGTTTTCTTTTCTTTTTCCTTTTTGTGTGTGTTCTTTATTGTTTATTTTTTTTATTATTATTTATTTATATTTTTTGCTTGTCCTTATTTTCTTTTCTTTGTATCCCTTCCCCACTCTTTTTTTTCCCCTCTCCTTCGTTTTTTCTGCCTTTTCGTGTTTCCTTGTGGCAACATGCTTGATTGTTTATCTTTTTCAGTTCCCTCTGCTCTGTTTGGCGGAAGGGTTTGTCTGAAGAAGACCGAACAAATTTTCGGTCGAAACGATCATTACGCCTTGAAGTAACCTTTTATGTGTGTGTTTTTTTTTTCACAAAGTTTTTATTTATTTTAAATAATGTGATACTCCATTCGTACCACACTCTTACTGAATACAGGATAACAAGATTAGTATAGACCTGGAAAGTCATGGAATTGCTTGGGGGGAAACTACATTCCCTTACATAAACTGTGTTTATAATTTCCACTTAACTTTAGCATAGGTCTATTAATATATATTATGAATAATAAAGCATTTATAGAAACTAGAACTCACTTTGCTTAATCATTATCAGAATTTCCCTCTAGGCATAATATCTTATAGTCCCTAGAATTACTAATTTTACACTTTTCTCCCAATTAAGGTTTACTGCAGATATTAGTACTTGTTTACAAGTGTTGCCCCTGAAAGTGTATAATTTGGTCCCATTTTACCTCTTTTTGAATCAGTGAAATAGCCTGTTATTTGAATATTATGTAGATGCATATGATTATTTTAAAGATCTCTCCTGTTTCCCTTTCTTGTTTACTTTATTAAATTTTTTAAGCTAAAAATAGTGTTTTGTTATGTTTTTCCCTTTTGTTATTTAATTTTTGCAAACGTTTATTAATTTCTTCATTGGTTATAGCACATTTCAATAGGCTGAGTTTTTAGAAAAGAATTGTAAATGGCATGGATTGTCAATTTTCAAATTTTCGTGCTATTATCATATATTATTTACAGTATAGCCCTGTTTATTGGAACTGGTCAGGAGCAACCTCAGATAACTGAAATCTTGGATAACACAGATAATCATTAATCACAATATTTCATTATACTATATCTTTTACATAATATATATGTTTAATAATATGTATTTTAACAGAAGATTTACTGCATACATGTAATTACATATTTGCATTTGTAATTAAAAATCGAATTAATTTAGGATTACAACAGTATGGTGCACTTTTGTGGTAATTTACAGTACGTATATTTTGAAGTACAAAAAAAGCTCAAAATTGTACAAAAGTAAATTCAAAAATATACATATATCTTATTTGATAAATGCATTAAATCTCTTAGCTGTCTACAAAAATATAAGAGCCATATTTCTTTATGAAAAGTACTATCTGAAATACCCATTCTTCACATAACGGAGATTGTTAAACCAACAAATACAAATCTAAATTTTAAAAAATATTAAGTATGTTTTGGTTTTAAATTTATTTGCTTGTCTTAGCAAAATTTTAGTGAAATGCTTTATATCTTCCTGTCTAGATTAATCTTGATTGTAGTGCAGTTTTTTCCTTTTTTGTCAAATCTTGTTAGCATTTAACTTACTAAGTACCTGGCTATCGAGCCATGCTCAGAATCTAAAAATTCCTTTAGTGTAAAATAATGGATACGTGAATGGCTGGACTCTTATCAATAATCTTCATGATTATCAAAGATTTACATCGCTGTCAGATCACTCATTCATCATCAGGAAAGCTTTGGTCGGCATTCAATGTTACAGTGGCACATACTTTGTTTTGAAGAGGGATGTTAAGTTAGTGCCATCAGAGTTGAGCAAAAAGTAGTTTAACATAAGGTGCCTCCTTTCCTTCTGTAGCAGATAGTGCATCAGCGAAGATCTTAACTGATACAATGGGGATTGTTCATGCGTTCACTAACAGTATCTTGATTATCTCAGAAATATGTCTGTCCATATTGAGGAGGTTTAAATTCAGCATCATGATTTTGAGTTGGATGCAGGGCCCGATTATGACCAACAGTAGCCTCTGGCATTGATGAATTTTGGGGGCCCCACCTATGAAATTTGTTTTATTTTTCATAAAATTTTTATGCAAAAAAGAATATTTCAGAACAAAATTTGAAATTAGGGGACCTTTCAAGCCGGGGACCCAATTTGCCCATGCAATAATAAGGCTCTGGTTGGATGAGCTGTCAAATGAATGCTTTAACTCATCAAGTCTGTTATAGACTGTTCGCAACATAGCTGTACACATCTTGATCGTTAATAGTTTCAGCCGTCATATATTGTGAACAAAGCCATTGCAAAGCATGCAGACGTGAATGGATCGAAGGAGCAACCACACCAATTCATTAGGAAATTCAGGATGTCCCACATCAATCTTACCATGCAAACAACAGTCCCCAAAGTAATTTCTGCTAATTTGTTTTTTTACTCTTTCTTCAGGAAAATGCAAAGCTCCATGGTGAATGCAAGCCATGTTAAAAGGTTGTAAACTATGATAGGAAGTGTCCACATTTGTTGTAGCTTTGTTGATACTTAGACTGTTTACACAAAGTGCTTGTTGATGTCTAGCTATTCTACACTGTTTTCCTTCCAAATGCTGATTGTCTGTTTCATCTGTTCGTGTTTGAGTAACACGTGCATTTGAGCCAAGAGCTGCTGCACGTTCATGAATTTATGTCCTTGATGTTCCTCAGCCGGTTCATCATTTTTTCGCTTTGCTTTGAGATCATTAATCTCCTGAGAGTTGGAATCTTGGATATCACTCCTAAGAATAGCTAACTTATTGAAACATGATGTCTTTCCTCTCCGAATTGGTCTACCAATATCAGAATTTTCTTCTTCATTAGGTGCAAAGTCTCTTGAGGTACTCAGAATGGGATCATTAGCTGAGTGAGTTTATTTAGTCTCTTGTTCAGTCTCCTTTGATGTTCCCCTTCTGACTGCTTCTGGGAGTGCCTGTTAAAGTTGAAAGAACATTTTTTCTAGTGTGTTATTCAGAATTTATAGTGAAATATATTTCGTTAATAGTTAAATGCTTTTCTTTAAAATGTATTTTTAAGTTTGTGAAAAATGGAATATAGTATTATAATGTTAACACATATTCAAATTCTTTAAGATTGAAATTGTAAATTTCTCTATAGTGTTTCAATTTAAACATAAAATACTTATTTTTTCTTATACAAAGAAAATAATTCTTGCATAAATAAATTCTATAAGCATGTATTCAATCTCCTCACATAAATATGCTTTAAATGTAATTTTTTTTTATAAACTCACACTTCAGGGGGTGGGGGGGGACTGTAACAGATTTAAAATTATTAGAATAAAGCACACTTCAAAATCATATGAAATGAATCACAGAATAGATTTTAAAAATATTACTTTACAATAAGCTTATATTAAATTTAACAACTACTAAAATGTTGACAGTAATAGAACAAATAAATGGACTGAAAAAGAAAGAAACTTCTAACCTCAAATAAATCTAAAATACATCCTATCCTACTATATAGTTACGCTGATCCCTGACTCACTGACTCTGTCACAATTCCAGTTCAACCTTCAAAAATAAAACTTCTAAAATCATTAATCCAAACAGATTAAAAAGTTATCATCTAATAATGTAAAATGCACACTGTTCGTGGTACGATAAGCCTGAAAATTTTCATAATTATATAAAAAAAATCTTTGATACTTCTAAAATTGGAAAATCCACACATTCCCTGATTTTTAAGATTTTTGCTATTTTCAGCTCCATTTGATTTCCAAGAGTACAAAAAGCTTATAATTTGCATGTCAAAATTGGGTATTTGCAAGTGACATTAATGTCATATTAAAGTTTCGGTTAATTATCAAGCTTTAAAGGAAAATTACTATTCCGATTCGTGTAAAATAGCTCTTCTAAATTATGCAGTTTAACTTTTTTTTTTTTTTTCAAAAATCAAATCGTTTTCTATGCATTAAGCATTGATATTGAGGAGGATGTTCTTACCAAACAAAATGTTTCGAATGCGAAAAGTTTCTGCAGAGTATGCAATTCCAACTTCGGTATGTAATAAAAATTGAACATATTTATTTTAAGTGGGTAAAGATTAAATATTCTGAGTGTAGACATTCTAGCACCCGTTGTAATTGTTTCCACAATGGTCTTTAACCTCTACTTCAATAGAAGTACACAAGACAGTCTAATCCACAGCTAAATTAGAATTGAAAAATTATTAGAAAACATCTTAGTAACCAGATTTCAGCCTCCCAGTTCATTCCTTAGCCAGACATGGGCAACCTTTGAAAAGTTGCGGGCCAAACTTTGGGAAGTTAGTGAAATCGTGGGCTGTATAGTTGGAATTTATATAGGTTGTTGTTGTTGTGGGATTAAGACCATTTAGCGGCAGATGGGATCTAGGCTGATGGGTGGGATGCCTTCAGTAGGATTCTTTCTAAAGGGTCCTAGCCATTAATTAAGCTAAGAGGATTTATAAGTGATTTTAGATGGTTTATTTGTGTTTTATACACCGTTCTGCAGGCCAGATCCAAAGCCATGTTAGATGATGATAAAATAAATAAGTTGCAGTCGTCAGCTGCTTTGAATCAAAACTATGTGAAACAAAACTGGTGGCCTAATCACATGCAAAATTAATTTGAATTTCAGTTGCGAGCCCAATTTAGGAATCAATTGTATCATTATAATTTTTTTTTCACTGGAGTTTCAAAGATCGCTTCATTATAAACCGTTATCAGAAGAAAAAAAAAATTAGTTGCGGTAACAATATTTAAATATTTATTGTCAACTTGGCAGAAAAAAGAAGTTAACCCTTTCCAGCACAAGAAATTTTATTATATTTTCTCGTTTTTGCAGATGCCTGGAGTAATAGTTAAATTTCTGATATGAAATTAATGAAACATCAAATATCGATCACAAATTTTTAGAAATATGCATGACACTGTTATAAAAAACTAAATTTTTCATGTTACACAGGATCTTTTTTCTTTCCGTGTATCACTGCAAAGGGTGTGATTTTCATTTAAATTATTCGGTTAAGCTGAAACTTTTATGTATTTTTGAAATTTGCATCATATAGATCAATAAAATACATGAAAAATATTTATAGTTTTAGTATCTACATGAAGACACATTTAGCTTTCCATTAGTTACGAAAGGGTGAAGTAATGAATTCAAGTAATTTTTGACAGAAGATTTACCAATAGCTTTTGATAGTAATAACTGTAAGTTAAGAATAATTAAATTATTTACGTCTATCCCATCTAAACAACATTGTTGTTGCAGATGCTTAGCGGCATCTTTTCGTGCTTTCAGAATGGCAACGGGGTTGGTTTTTTCTTTTTCTTTTGCTGGTTGCCAGGGAGACAGTTTTAAATAAAAATAACTTTTTCATTCTAAAAAAATTACGTAGCGCTGAAAGGTGTAATGTATCCAGCGATTAAATTTATCTGACTATATGCTGGAAATCAATTTTCATTTATTTTGTTTCTTTGCATAATTAGTTTTTACTATAATGCATCGTTGATGTCAAGTTTGTTATTTGTTCCTTTTAAGAAGATCGCATCAACTATGTTTCACAAATGATCAATAGATGGTGCTACTGTCTTGCATTTTAAGCCTTTTAGGATTTTTTTTTCAGTCACGTGACAGCACAATCGTTAGCGGACTCCAAAAACCTCCAAGTGCAAAATTGTAAGATAATTGTTAGTGCCGTTTTCAAGATCGTTTGGACATACGGACATTCCTCATTTAATGTAGGAACGGATGTACTTTTGAATAGATGATGTGTGTGTGTAAACATGGCGTCAAAGAGGAAAATATTTTGTTTTCCATTCTTATGGTAATTATTACCATATAGCTACCATAGTAAGATTGTCCATTTATTTATTTCACATACATATGTCTCAACAAATCTTCCAAACTATCATATTTTCCTTTATGTAATCCGCATATTATATTATCCGCAAAGCCTGTTTTTTTTTTTTTTTTTTTTAGTAAAAAGAAAAAAGCACTGCATAGTCCGTGGCAATTTTCACGGAGAGTAATCTAAAATATATACTGCCAATAGTATCACATTAAAAAAAATACTCAATATGATAAAAATATAAATAATAAATTGTACTGTTTAAAAAAAAAAAATGAAAATCATCTATTTATACATGCAATTCAGAACATTCAAAATAAATACATGGATATTATTCAAAATGAAAAAGAAAGTACTTCTACCTTGAATAATCCTAAATTTGTTAATAATAATCAAAAACCTTCAAGCTCAGAGTCCTCAGACTCGGAAATGAATAAATTCATGATATCTTCACTTAACATAGTATTGTCAGAGTCCCTAGATGAGTCTTCATTGTAAAAGTCATTTTCATCAACAATATTGCATCTTCCAAATGTGTTTTTTATCGTAGTTTCCAAGACTTCAATTTTCCTGTGTTCGTAAAATTCTTTTCTCCATTGGGCATCCATTGTTCCTGTAATTTCCGAACTTTCAATTTAAAAGATCTGTTAACTCCAACATCTAAAGTTTGTAACTTTTTGGTCAATCCTCCAGGTATTATAGCAATTTTTGCAGATGTAGACTTCAGGGCATTTTTGACATCCTCGCTGAGATGTGCTTTCATCGAGTCTATAATTAGAAAAGCTTAAGGATGAAAAATTGAATTGTTTCATTTTCGCCAGATGCTCTGTAGCCATGACATCATGATTTCTTCATTCATACAGCCTTTCTCATTTATGCGAATTTCAACGCCTTTAGGAAAATTTTCATTCAGGAGCATTTTCCTTTTGAATATTAGCATCAGGGACAATTTCAAACCATTTGCAGCACAGCATAAAACTACCGTAAACGAAGTTCTTTCATTTCCTGTAGTATTTATAGGAATACTGCTTGTTCCCCGAACATCAGCAGTTCTATTAGGTGGTATATCAAATGACAATGGAACTTCATCCATGTTAAAAATCAAATCCGCTGTAAAATTATTTTCAGGAATAATTTTTTTACAAAATGTCGCAAAGTCACCTGATTTTTTTTACCAGTCATCTGGTAATTTCTGGCCGACTGTTGAATGACTACTTTGGCAGCCTTTGCTATAACTTTTAGTTTAAAATCTGCCATGTAACTTACACGCTTTCGTTTCAACAGGACGATATATGAACCTGAATATTTTCAGGTCAAAATGGAATTCAAAATGACGCTCGCAAGAGCTACTAGCAGGGACAATCATATAGGACGATCATTGATGTATTCAGGAATGCATTGTACAAGATCTAAATAAAATTTGCCTGTAAGATAGCTGTGAGGCGTAATAATTAATTTTTTGTTATGCGCATGCTCGCTCTCGCAGTAGATTGAGGCAGGAAAGCTGCTTACACTTTGTGTCATCAGAGAGTGCCAGAGTTATGATTATTAAAACGGGGTGGAGTATTTTCCTTTGAGAAGCTGGTACAATTTCGCCAGTCTGCCGAGTCATGAAAGCTTTCAGCGCCATCTGTCTATTTTTTAAAACACTAGGGGCCAAGGCCCCCAGACTCGCTATGCTCGCTTTTCGTATGAGGCATTCGGCCCCTAATAAGGCTTATTCGTAAAAAAGACATAATTTCAACAGACAAAGCCCGAAGATTGGATCAGATAGAATGTTACTGAGCTACACATTGCTTGGTTCTTGCATGTTCATTGGTACATAAAAATTTAAATACAGCTGAACCAGATACCAGAATACAGCTTTTAATACAGCTGAAACAGATGTTATGATTATTAAAACGGGATGGAGTATTTTCCTTTGAGAAGCTGGTACAATTTCGCCAGTCTGCCGAGTCATGAAAGCTTTCTGCGCCATCTGTTTATTTTTTAAAACACTAGGGGCCAAGGCCCCCAGACTCGTTATGCTCGCTTTTCGTATGAGGCATTCGGCCCCTAATAAGGCTTATTCGTAAAAAAGACATAATTTCAACAGACAAAACCCGAAGATTGGATCAGATACAATGTTACTGAGCTACACATTGCTTGGTTCTTGCATGTTCATTGGTACATAAAAATTTAAACTTCACACTACAGTAGACCCCCTCCCCCTCGTAACACGAAAGATATTTTGTTATGGGAATCCGTGTTGTACGGGTCCTGAGCTATACTCCACCTGGAGTGCGGACTCCGCGTATAATCGCTGGAAAAATTATTTGCACTCCTCAGAAACACAATGATATTTAGTGTTGCCATTCAAAAGTTATATTAATTAGGAGCTAAAGCATAATAAAATCAGAACATCTGTTTCAGCTGTATTTTTAATAATGTAAAACGTATTGGACATCTTGCGAATTTGCCATCCATGGCGATTTTTCATTATTTGGCGAATTGCGTACATGTAAAGTTAATAAAAGCTACGGAGCAGATAGGATAGCTTACCACCAATGGCAACTTTTCATTATTTGGCGATTTTGACATGCTCACAACCTATAATTTCTCTTCATTTAAGGTTACCGGAAAACCGTTATCCATATTTTCATTTATATAATCGTTTGCAGATTGGCGTACTTAGCACCACGAATTATACCATCTCGTCGCGCTAGCAAATATCCAAAGTGTACTATAACTGCTATAATGGCATAATTAACGCTGCCAAATATTTCTACTGGTAGCAAATAATCCAGCTGGCCGGCTTTAAAATAATCTGCATTTTAATTATTTTTTGTTTTCAAGATATTAGTTATTCTGTTTTGGAAAAACGAATAATCGCTAATTCTAAACTCCTGTTGTCTAAGCAAACTTACTATTTGAAAATTGTCAACTTTGTGTAGCACATTTTGAGTTACTTATTTCATATTATTGTAACCTATTTATAGAAAAAAACAGGTGATGCCTATTCTACTGCTTACGAAATATTGTAACAATAGATTAAATCTGTTGTGAACTAATAGTATTTAAATATATGTAAAAAATACATGTGAAGCATATTCTGTAGCTTACGAAATATTGTAACAATAGATTAAAGCTGTTGTGAACTAATAGTATTTAAATATATGTAAAATTATGTGGCATACTTTTATGTCGCATTTTTGGGACACGTTTTTCATACAGTTTTCAATAAAGGGGATGAGAGATAAAATGACATAGTCATTAATAGATGGAGAAAAGCTGGACAGAAAAATGCACAATTCCAACTGAATGAAAATTTCAAAACCTTATTCTCAGGTGTATTCAGCAGACGATAAATTGCGCCAAGCATTAAAATAATCTCCTCAAAATCGCACAAAACCGTTTAATTTTTCGCCAAATTAAAAAGTCGCACATTTTAGTCTCGGAAGATTTCTAAATAATATGTTTCTTTTGAGTATAAAACATTTCATTCCTGCTCTGATTTCCCATGCACACGATATTTTAATTTAAAAACAGCCTTACAAATAATCTAGACAAAAAAAAAATCGTTATTCTTTTATTTTTACTTCAAGTGTCTGAATCATTTAATAAACTTGCCGAATGTGGCAACCTAGATAAGCTTAAACGTCGCTTTTTCCACTGTGGGGTTACAATTACGAAATGGCAGAAAGCAAAAATTAGCCTTTTGCGATACGTTTTTTATCGATATCTCCTAAAATAATTCGAATTTTGAAAAAATCGCTTCGAGGTGTGTCGGGAACTGTCATGGAAAATTTCCGTACAAAATTTGGTAGGTCTACGATCACCCGTCTGCGAGCTACGCGAGACACATTCAAACAAACTAACTAACAGTTTACACATTGTTTTATTAATATAGAAGAAAGATAGTTTTTATTTTGGCGTAAAATGGGCCTAATTCTAACTCATGTTTGTAAATTTCACGCGATTCTAGATACTTGGAAATGCTTTGTTGCAAAGGAATGAATGATTTTATGCCAAATCTGGAAACCATTATGTTTATTTTTTCAGTTTTTTATTAATATCTTCTAAAATAATTCGATTTTCGAAATTTAAGTCAGCTTAGCAGGTTCCTCGGAATTTTTCAAATCTGTGGGCACCTTAGTCGAAACTCAAATCCCCACGGTTTAGGAGGAGATAAGTCAACAAGCTTTGATGGCAACTGCGGCCTTTACTTTTTTTTAGAATAGAGAGATAAATGGCATTTCTTTCTAAACTTTATTTGTAAGCTTTTCTGATGAAGAATGTTTTTTATCAGATTATTAGCTGTGGCATATAATACGCACAACGAAATAAAAACTTTTTTAACACATAATACACAGATTATATACAGGAAAATACAGTACCCATAGCTGCACGTACACATTATGTCTTCTCCCCTTATCAGATGCAGCGGTGTCTAGTAGTGTAATGTATAAAAATTTTTAAACATACCTTATATTGTCTGACTCTAAATCATGGAATTACAGATCTTATTTTTTACTTTCGCCATTATAGTTACCATAGTGATAAGATATTTGCTGCTACATAATACTAAATTCAACAAATAAATGAAAACAAAGCTAATGCTCAGTATTCTTTGGCTGAATAATTCCTGTTAACTTCTCCCCGCCAGGGAAATTTTGGCCATGTTGTTTCAGAAGGGTGGGAACATCTTAAACATGCTTTCCCCATTTCAGTGACTCTTTGTGCAACAATCATGGATGGATTACCCTTTCCCTCCCCTGAGGTAAAACGAACTTCTTGAACTAGGGCATTCTGTTTACGTGTGTATTCTCCTTTTTTGAAGCCAGAGTGCAACTGGAATGATGGATGGATGTTGACGTCTCTCCCCGCCCATCCATTACAAGTGAAAAATAACAGAGGGGGAAAGCATTACTTGCTGAAATATGAACCATGCTCATCCTTTAAGAGATTCTAGGGCTTGGTTGAAAAATCAACAGCCCATCTTTTTAAACAGAAAACTTACCAATTGAAAAATAAAAGTGCATAAATGTCAAACAAATGGAACATTTACTATCTGGAACTTTAACCTTCCTGTCCTGTTCAAGTTGTAGACTTTTTACCTATATGTGTCTAATCAACCGGTTTGTATAGAATGAATATCTAAGCTGCCTTGAGAATCTTTTTATGAATCTCATTTTAGATATTATCAGTATATGATGTAGCAAGGATATTTTAGTTCGTTTATCCTCTTCCTCCCCCCCCTCTGTATGGGTTGTTCGACCTGTACAGGGTAGAAAGGTTAAGACATTTAGATTTTTAGGTTATTGTTGTTTATTTTACATTTTATTTCCTTTGCATAAGCAGTAAGACATTTTTCAAAGAACAGCAGCCTAAAATGTACACAAATTCTTCAGTCTTAATCTATATTTTCTGAACTAACTTACTCGTCTTGTAATTTTATCATCAAAGCTCTTCAGCATTTAACTCTGCAATTTGAAATATTTCAGGTGAAAATGAAGCCATTCGCTTTTGGAATTTAAAAATTCTTAATACATTAATCCTTAAGGGCTGTTTTCAGGAAATGCCAATGTTTTTCTGAGATTTCACCACCACGATTTTGGTAATATTTCTTGGTATTTTGGTGATTGAATCTCAATTACCACTGTAATCCACAAGTACTGCTTATTTTAACATAAAAATTTTTTTTTTTTTTTTTTTTTTTTTTTTTTTAATCGAAGAGGAAGCCACATTGGTTGGCATCCTCAACATTTTTCAGTGGTGGATTCAAAAAAGAATTCTAGAGGAAGCAAAAAATTATTTCTTCTCCTTTTTTTTATAAATTCATTTGAATTTACAAAATAAGTCAATCTTTGTTGTGTGAACATAGTTCATTGGGGGTAGGATGTGTGTAGCCCAGTGCTCTGCATCTACCAATGGTCTAAAGCAGTGGTCCCCAACCCCAGTCCGTAGACTGATATGGGTCCATGGATCAAATGGTACCAGGCCACCCAAGGAACATTAATTGATTTCTATTTTATTTACTGTGGTTTATTTCTTTCAGGTTTTGACTTTATTGGGCTTGTAGTAATTTATATTAACAGAAGAAATCGCATAACTATTTTAAATTTGTTTATTGTTTATTAAACATTTCAAGATAATGAATTAAAATTGCAGTCACTTAAATCCCCTAATTTCCAACAACCTTTCTGTGTGAAGCGAGGTTTTCTGCTTTCTGCAATGACAGAAACAAAACAAGAGAATAAAATGTACAAGCAACAAACACACTTTGGATGTCATTGTCTTCTATTATTCCCAGATGGAACTATCTTATTGCAAAGAAATAAGCTCAGGGTTCTCCTTCATTTAGCATTCTAGTGAGTTAAAATGTTGTTTTAATGGCGGGTACTTGCTGTTTATGGTCATTGTCCACTACTAAGGCCGGAATTACATGTTTCTTTTCTATGGAGGCACCTAACAGGTGGACTAGCATTACCTCCTATGAAGGGACGGACAAAAAAATTACACCCAAGCCCCAGCCGGGAACTGAATTCGGAACCGTGGCATGGTAGAATGGTTCTCTAATCACTACACAACCCGGGCAACTGAGTTAAATTGCTAAATTACTTTATATTCATTTTTTGTGCAACTATGTTTAAATTTGAAGACATGTGCAGGGGTGCAGGAAATGTTTTTACTCTCAACATTTCCTTCAATCCATATCAAAAATTTCTCCTAAATTTTGACATGTTATAGACTGGCATAAGTTCTGTGTTACCATAGATGTAAAAAGACTTGCAATGTACAAGCTACATGCATGTTTACAAAATAGCAAGTGGTCCAAGTTAACTGAAAGCAAAATGGCTGATGGGTGAAAAAGTTGAAAAAAAATTGCTTTAAAAGTGGGAAGGGGAAAGAAAAACTAGAATTTTGTAATTAATGGTTAAAATCAAATTCAGTTGTATATTTTTCTGCAAAATTTCCCCAGATTGCTAAAATTCCCCCTGATCCTAGATCGCTGTGCATTTTTATGACAGTTAAATGGTTCGAAAAAGTTTAATTTCTATTAAAAAGTTTTGTGTATTATTTTGGCAAATTGCATTAACCTTTCATTAAATGAACTTTTGAAAATCAAAATCAAAATTATTTTTGGAATGGTTGGCTTGTACCTAAGTATAGAAAAATTACCAGTTTAAAAGTAATAGAATGAAGTGAATTTTTGGTAAAGTTTCAAAATTGATACCTTATGTATGAAGGTTTTTTTCCTGAAGCATAATTTTACGCTTCATTTATGATTTCAGAAGCCATTTACCTAAACAATAAGCAGAGTAAACTGTCTTAGATGAAAAATGGTGCTAAAAGATTAAAAATGCTGCAAAATTATATACTTGTCAGAGCTGAAAATGGTAAATTTCAAATGCAACTTTTAAGAGAATACATCTGTTATATACATATTTTATACATCAAAATGGTGCAATATGTACTAGCGAAAGAAATATATTGGCATTTTGATGTAAATATTGAAAATAAATGGTTTTAGAGTTTAGATACTGTCCTAAAAGGATAAATTTACAGCTCTGAATTTACGTATTTCCTGCAAAATTGCAAAACAGATTGAATTATTAACCCAATGTACTAGGGGGGGGGGGGGGGGGGAAAGTAGCTCAAACTCAAATAAATATTTTAGAATCAAATGAGGTGTGGTATAACTCTTATTTTCTTAACAAAACATAGCAAAGATCACTAGCATAGCTTCAACACATTGCTAGTTTGTTTGGAATAAGTAAAAAGAAGTTCTGTGCATGATCCTGATTGAGTCTGCCATGAATCACCAGTTAACTTGTGATAATTATTTTTGACTACCAGGTTAACTCAGGATTACTAGGCAAGTAGTTAAGCAATCATTGAATGAATTAAAGAGCATGCTGTATTGTTTAAACTCACTGGTTTGACTTGGTTATCTTTTAATAGAGAAAATCAAAACAGGAGTTGTAAAACTTTTGTAACTTACCTTAAAAATGGAAGTCATTAGAATGTTTAATTTCAAGCACACTTTTTCTGTTGAAGATATATTTTTTTAGAGCTGAATAATTAATTTTAAAAAATTTATTGCATAAATGAAATGTATCAAAGTATTAAAATTCTCTAGACTTTGATTAATTCTCTCAATCTCAGTAATGTAGAAATATTAACATGCTCATTCCTAAATTAGAAATTTACGCCTATATTTGATATGATTATTTTGATTTAAAGGATTGTAAACTTATATATATATATATATATATATATATAATTTTTTTTTTTTTTTTTTTTTTTTTAGTGTTCGACCACCTAAAAAATCTTGGAAATTAATCAGCAATTTATCTGGTGGTGAAAAAACCTTAAGCTCCTTAGCTCTGGTATTTGCTCTACATTACTATAGGCCTACACCTTTTTACGTTATGGATGAAATTGATGCAGCATTAGATGTAAGAAATGTTGCCATTGTGGGATTTTATCTCAAGGTAAAGTATTTACAATGTTTCTTATAACAGAAATAATTTTGCTGTGTATTGCTCCAATGAATTTGCATTTTTAATTTATAAAAAAGTGCATATCATCATTCACGAACCAATATATGCTATGTGTAAAAAATATAACTTTGAGATATTTAATAAAATCATTCTCCTGTTTCTGGCTGATGCACATAGCAGTCTTTTTATACAAAAATTTGGTTAGTAAACTAGTCATAATAGTAAAAATGTCAAAATCTCTAAATAATGCATATAGCAAATATTGGTTTGACGATTATGATATATCATTAAAAGATTAAAAGGAAATGTGGGGGATATTCCACAGTTACACGCATAGATTCAATACCTAATTCCCCCGGAAATATATTTCGGCCGCTTTCCCACGGCCATCTTCAGCCCAGCTCATTCCTCCACGGGAATGGCGTCATATTCTGTTGCTCCTCTTTCTCCCCACGGATCTTTCACCGTATGACGTCGGAGTATGGAGTGAGCAATCCCGGCATTTGAGTAGAATTGTAGTATTTTTTGTTTGTTCCTTTTTATATTAGACGGTTCTAGAACCTATTTCATACATGAAAGCCAGATTTTGGACAAAAGATTCACTTAAAGTGACGGGCTTGCACTTTTCGCAGTACTTAATTCATGGCATCTCTTTTTTTTCTCACTTAATATAATATACTTATATAAATAAGGCAAAACACATGTTATGGAACATAAACAATCAAGTGAGTGTGATGCGTGCAGTGAGCAATAAAAATATTATAATAATACGATCATTACGATACATTGTTATACCCTATAAGGGTTAACTGTTTAGTGGGCGATAACAAATGCCCATTCAATAATTTACAATTGAAAATTAGTTATTTGCTTTCTAATAAGCAGTGCAATGCGCAATATCAGCATTGCTGTAGAAGTATCAGCATTGCTGTAGAAGGAGATACAAGGTTGTTATTTTCGGTATTTACATACTTCATTAATTATATGATTAATTAAACAATTATTTCGCATTTGATCATTAATTAAACATTTTATCTCTCTATATAAAGGAAGATGTCCTGACTGACTGACTGACGATCATCGCCCAGCCAAATCTACTGGAGGAACAGACATGAAATTTTAGGAGCTTATAGCTTTTGTACCCCAAGCGTCATTTAAGAAGCAATTTTTAAAAATTCGAACCCAGGCGGGGATGGCGGCCCAAAATGTTCTTTTCATGTTTCCCTTCATATCTCAGGGTTAAAAAGAGATAGCTGTACAATTCTTGCTTTAAAATGTAACAACAGAGATACCTAAAAGTTGTTTTCAGGGTTTTTTAGAATTCGCACCCAAACAGGCGTAAGGGTCCAAAATGTTCTTTTCATATTTCTCTTGATATATCGGAGGGAAAAAGGAAATAACCTTAAAATTGTTGCTTAAAATTCGTTTTCTGGGTTCTTTAGAATGCGCATAAAAAGGGGAATAAGGGGCCAAAACGTTATTTTCAAATTTGCCATCATATCTCAAAGGAAAATAGAGATAGTCATAAAATTCTTGCTTTAGAATATAGCGAACAAGAATGCCTGAAAATCAGTTTGAGGGTGTTTTAGAATTCGCATCCAAGTGGGTGTAAGGGACTGAAACGTTCTGTGACGTTCTTTTCACATTTCCCTTCATCTGTTAGAGGAAGAAGATAGCCTGAAATTCTTGCTTAAAAATATAGTAAACACAAAGGCCTTAAAATCATTTCCAGGTTTTTTTAGAATTCGCATCATAATGGGGATAAGGGGGTCAAAATGTTATTTCCAAATTTTCCATTATATCTCAAAGGGAAAAAGAGATAGCCAAAAAATTCTTGCTTTAAAATGTAGCTAACACGAATACATAACAGTCATTTTCAGAGTTTTTTAGAGTTCAAACATTTTCATATTTGTCTTCATATATCGAAGGAAATTGAAGATAGCCATAAAAAAAACTTTCATTGGGATGTAACGAACACAAATTCCTCAAACTTTTTTTCAATTTTTTTTTTTTTTTTTTTTTTTTTTTTTTTTTTTTAAATCAACCATTATAAAGCATAGTTGACAAAAAAAGGTATTTTTCACGTAATATTTAGCTCTTGAGTGCTGTTAATTTTAGGGCATTGTCTACCTGGTGAAAGGGCGAATCATGTTTCAAGTGTTGCCAGATTAATTGTGTAAAATCCCCAAGATCCATTTTTGATGATTTATCGCCAAAATTAGTATAACAGAAATAAGTCCCCGAAGCGATATCTTTCATCTTTGTCGAGTGCCCCACCAGTGGCCATGCGCATAACAGGCTGAACTGGGAGACGGAAGGTACTTGATTCAAAACCAGGTCGCGTCTGCCAACCTAACCGTTCGGAATTTTCTGTGGTTTCTTCCGGAACTTAGCGTAAATACAGGTTAGGATCCTTTAGAAAGACCACCGCGGAAGGCACCCCGCTCCTTGGCCTAGAGCCCACGTGTTGCTAATTGGCGGTAATACCACAACATAAGCATCTTTGTCGAGAAATTGCGTAATCCTACTGTTTATTTAATTGGAATATTGGTGTCTATATTCGAGTAAATAAAGATGAAGTATAGTTAGAATATGTCTGGCGGGGATTAGGCAATTTTAATATAGATTTTAATTTTGATGAACAAGAAGATAAATGCGCGGGGAATATGATGCACATTCCAAACAGTATTTAAAAAAAATCAAGTATAGTTAGAATATTCTAAAACAGTTTTTGTAGGTGATTAAATTCATATATATGAAGTATATTGTGCAATCAGAAGGGTCCCCTTTTTTCCGTGCGCCCCCCGGTAGTCAGTGCTTCTCTGAAGCACTGAGTTTATTTAAAATTATAAAATATCATTACCCCTCCCAGACTGCAACTCTAGAACCGCCCTTGGCTCAAATTAACATCTCTATAAACTGGAAATAAAATATAACTGAATTAAGTACTGGCCAACAACCCCCCCCCCCTCTTCTCACTGGCACAAAATAAATTTAGGTCTTTTTTTTTTAAGTTAAAAACATTTAAAAGCCATTAAAATATTAAAAACAACATACCAAGTGTTTAGTTAGCGCTTTCAACTACACAGTCCGCAGTTGTCTTCAGAACTGATGAGAGTCTTCGCTCGCTCCAGCACATCATGCCAAGCTCCATCGATCTGCGCGTGCATCAAGTTGTTGACGGCGCCCTCTTGCTTAAGGATTTCTATTGCTTCACATTTGAGACTATAGTTATTATTATTGTAGTTGGCTATTTTTTTAGCATTATTGAAATCTATTTATATTCGGGATGTCACGGATATCCAGCAAGTAACCGGTATCCGGCCTATCCGGCTGATTTTTCAATATCCGAAATATTGTCGGATATCCGAATCATAACTACCGCTTCTCTGACGGTTATCCGGCTATGTACTACTAAAGTTCTATCTATATATGCATAGGACAGGATGAAAAATTATACTTGAACATTCTTGATAAACTGATACATAAGACGGATATATTTTTGATTGATGTCTTATCATGCAATCAAATTGATTTGCAATATCAGGTCTCTATCCTAGATTGAATTAGTGAGTGGGGCTGAAAATAACCTGGGTAGGCACTAGTTCCACGAATGAAGCCACTTGTTTTAAAATACCTATCAGCTCCACCAAGCTCTGTAAATTCTAAACCTTTATTTAGTTCAGCAAAAAGAATTTATACAGGTAATAGAAATCGTTTGGCTCCAAATAATGCTGAAAAACTTTTGTTTATCATGCAAAACGTGAAACGTAATAAGTACTCTATTCATGAGTAGAAATAAGAATGCTTAGAAATCTCCATGCAATCTTTGGTTGAAAACAGTTTTTCCTGGAGGTGTGTTTTTTTTTTTTTTTTTTTTTGTTTTTTTTTTTTTTTTTTTTGTGTGTGTGTGCCTCTTATTGCGTTACATTCTGATTTTTTTTTTTTTTTTTTTTTTTATATATATATATATATAGATATTTTTTCATGCTCAGTATCTCTCATGTAAACATTAAATTGGAAAGTATATACTATAATTAATTTAGGTAATAAACACGCATAAGAAGTTATAGGTAAGAAGATATGCACGTTTCGGTCAAAAATTGTTTTGACCTTCATCAGTCCAAGCCCTTCGTCACAAGGAACACAGGGAACTCTGTGTTCCTTGTGACGAAGGGCTTGGACTGATGAAGGTCAAAACAATTTTTGACCGAAACGTGCATATCTTCTTACCTATAACTTCTTATGTGTGTTTTTTACAAAGTTTTTTATTTACTTTATAATTAATTTATTTTCACCATGCAACAAAGCCTTACTTAATCTGCAATTTAATGCTACTTTCCTCACTAAAAATGAAAAAAATTGACTCAAAATTATATCAATAATATTTAGTGGCAATGATAAAGTAGAAAATACAATGTGATGTACAAGATAGTAATCATTGAACTTCCCCTGAATAGGGTTTTACCACTAAAACGAGTGAACAGATAGCTTTTACTAAAATGGAGAAGTCTTCCAGTTTTGGATATAAAACAGTTTCAGTTCGATTAAAATGTTTTCCTTTCGGCATACAAATTAATTTGCCTTTGTGCTCGATCCAATGGTAGGTGCATTTTTCATCTCTCTCATACTCCCATGCAGCAGCACGATTGACAATTTCTTGGACTCTTTTAACAACTTTCAGCTTGAAACCCACAGTATGACTTCTCAAAAATTTGGGTATCATACTTTTTAATTATTTAATAATTAATTGCAATAAAATGATCTCCCACAGTAAGAATGAATGTAAGTCTTTGAATTCGACTGTAACCAGAAGGAGTAGATAAACCAAAGCACAAAGCTAATTACAACTAAGTACAGCAGATTCGGGTCAGCTTTCCCGTACTTCCTCTTTCCACAGGAGCTTTCTGGGCTTGTTCCTCATTGGCTACTTCAGAAAAAAAAATATTATTAGGAATAATTCTCCAAATTGAGGTACTACAAATCTCCATCGCATTTCAGTGCATCTGTGCATCATTCTCCTTTCCATAAAGCCACTGGAAGTTACAGCAGGACAAAGATTTCAATTGGCTAGCAAGACTTGACATAATAATACAAGACAAAAATTCCAGTTGGCTAGTGAGACATGACGTAACAATACATCACTTGGGTTGAATGATAATAATTACCATGCAATTACCATTAATCACAGCTATATATTACTTATTGTATAAGTAATAAAATGAAGCACCAGGCAGCCAGTCAAGTGTGTTCTGTTGCTATTTCTAGATGCCTATTCCTTTCCAGCTCTTTCAACTTTTACACCCGAGCAAAGGTGCCTAACAGGCATTGAGCAAACTCAAATAATTTCATTATTTGAGGGAAAAAGGGAATTAGGCAGTCATACAATTATGTTTTCTTTTTCTTTTAAATGAATGCAGTAGCATAGGAGTGAGTAAAAAATGGGGGAAAATGTTACAAAGTTAGGGGAGGGAAATATCAAGATGGGTTGCACCCTCAAAAAGTTAAACTTTTTTTTTCATGTGAGCCACTGCTCTTCTCCTCATTTTTACTAGTTAAAAAACTTGGGACACTTTTTTGGTTTAAAAAATGCCGTTTTCATACAAAATATTCAGTGACTCTTCCTTTATTTCAGGCAACTCATTTGACGATTGGGAAAAGAAAACTTTTGTTCTTTGTAATACATGTTTGTTTTCTCTTTATACTTCCTTTCATAATTTTTGTTATTTCTTTTCTTAGGAGCGTACAAAGAACACACAATTTATTATTGTATCTCTAAGGAACATTATGAATGAACTCCCTGATCATCTCCTTGGAATATATAAAACAGATAATTGCTCTAAAAGTGTCAATGTCAGGCTAGCATCCAAATGGAAGGAAGAAGACGATGAAAGAGAACATTCTAACAAAAGGAAATCATCATACACATAACCTTTTATAAATAACTCTTTCCATTGTATTTCAACATTTTTCATGTTTTATAAATTTTAATACAGTGTTGTGTTGGTTGGGTCTGAATAAAATGGTTTTTATAAAAATACTGGTTTAAGTTCTTGTTTGCAATGTATTTGCAACCTGCTCACATACTTAGAAAAATTAAAAATTGGGTAAAAATAATTAAATTTCCTTAAAAAAAAATTTCAACTGCTTCTTTCTTATATTTTCTATTTTTATTCAATGTAATCTGTCATTTTCCTAGCCAAGAAGAAAGAAAAATTAATTGTAATGGATGCAAATGCACCAAGAACTTCTTTCAGGTGGAAACATCTACTTGTGAATTATATTTCTCCTGCGCAAGCCAAAGACTGGCAGTAAAAAAACATTTCCAAACTCTTGCTTATTTATTATTGTTTGCTATGTACAGGGAGAGAACCTCAATAAAGTACTTTTTGTCACTCGAAGATTCAATTGACTTTGAACAGGTCTGCTACAAGGTACCATTCATATACAAAAAATTGGTAGGTAGAAAGTCTGTGGTACACTTGAAAGTTTATAAGCAGATTTAATTTTTTTCTTTTTTTGAGGCTTGTAAGTGTGTGTGTGAGGGGGGGGGGGGGGGAGATTACACATCATAACTTAAAATTTAAATTACTTCCTAATTGTTTTGCATCAGTTTTTTAAAGTTTTATAAAAGTTTCAGATTCAAGAAATTGTAGAGAAAAATACTAAAAAGTAATGCAGATTCATGCACTCCTTAAAATTCATTTTACAAAATTTAGAGCCCTCAACCTTTAACTGACCAAATTCAGCTCCAGGCATAGTTTAAATTAGTTTTTTGTATGTATTCTCTTCTAATGTGTTAGTGAAAAGGATATTAGTCATTTAAATGAGGAAAAAATTATACAATTTTCATTGTGTTCCCGATTGAGAACATGGGTAATTTCTGAATATACTTTTACATTGATTTCAAAAATGAAATATAGTGATGGGTAGTGTAAATAATAAGTGAAATAACGATTTATTTTTAAATTTAAGTAAAGGTATGAATTAAGTTTGAAGGAGAAGGGGTGTATCAAGATAGCTCTGTACAAATTTATGAAAATGCCTACTTTTATGATTTTTTGACCAATTTCTCACTAAGGATAGAAATGCAACTTCTCTTCCAAAAAATCAAGTTATCTTTTAACTATATCTGCTAATTTTTTCAAGCCAATATTGATAAAATTTAATTTTTCAATAAATTTTAATTTGGCATTCCCAATTAGGAACATTGGTCTATAAAACGTTGAAGTTCCTTAATATTATGTGGAACCTCCTTCAGGGGCATAGTAGCCTATAAAAAGTTGAAGTTCCTTAATATTATGTAGGACCTCCTTCAGGGGCATAGTAGACAGGGCCAGTCCGACCCTATAGGCAACCGCCTAGGGCGCCGAACCAAAGGGGATAGCAAATACCAGGTAGCAGACTTTTTTTTTTTTTTTTTTTTAAGCAATTTGTTCCCATTTCTTTTCTTTTTTCCCAATCTTTTGTGTTAGGAAAAAAATGCAATTTTTGACTTACCTTTTTATTTCCATGACATTTTTATTTCTAAATTTGCTAAAGTGAAGAATAAACCTTTTTGTAAACCTGTTTTAAAAGTCTTCTAAGTGAAAACATAAGTTCGTTCACATTTAAAAATGCAGTGTAAACATACACCATATTTCTTTACCGCCGTAATAAAGTTTATATTTCTCGCTGATAGATGAAGTTGTTTCTAATTTGCATAAAATGAGAACTCTTTATTTTCCTATGCAAATATCTATCGTAGTCCCGCACTAACTGGCAGATATAAAAAGGCATCACAAGTTACTTTTCTGTGTGTGAACTTCTCCCTCAGCCGCTGTTACCGTGATGTGTGTGTAATAACAGATTTAGCCATGAGCCGTGTCGCTCGACTGATTGAATTCAATAGAACCGGATCGGGGATCCATACTGATGTATCCAAATGATTCAATGTGTTGTGTTTTTCTATCTAAAAGATCGCCGGTGACGACTTATTATAAAAAGCTTGCTTTTGTGCTACGCAATGGATGCTGTTTAATATGTTGTGTCATCATCACCTCATGTGCCGTATGTATCTTCACCTGTCATCATAGTTTGTTAAAATAAACTACAGAAAAGGTACCTACTTTGTCTTTTCTTGTTTTCTCAGTATAAAACATATTCAAACCAAAATCTTCTGTTGTGCTTTAAATGACGTGAACTTGAACTCAGCTTAGACTTTATTTTCAGACAAAGTGACTATTTACTTCAATCAATGACTTTAATTTAAATTTTTGTTTAGATATTTTGGTCCATATCTCTCTCTCCGTACCAGGCAATAGCAGACTGGTCAAACAGAAGATGGGGAAAATTCCACAAAGACTGCATACAGTTTGGGCCATTTTTAAAAATCCCCCTCTTGTTTCACTTCAGCTGCATCCATGCACACAATTTGGGCAGTTTTTTGAAATCCTCTTCCCCCTTTCATTCTACATCGGCCGTGGCTATGTACAGTTTGGGCCGCTTTAAAAATATCTTTCCGCCACACTTTCCAAAAAGTTATTTTTCTATTTATAGGCTGGACAGTTAATAGTGTGATGATTTATGTAGATTAGATGGTTTATGAAGCAAGATCGGTCATGGCATTAAGGAATAAACACTGAAAATAATTTGCCATTAGTTCTTACGGGCAGGGGTGGGTGTGTGTGTGTGTGTGTGTGCACATGCATGTGTATTGTGGAGTGTGTGTGTGTGTATATAGATACATATGTATGTATAATCCAGTGTTCAAATGCTAGTGCACTGGCCGCTCCATGGGTGGATTGCGCCTTTGTGCAAACTACTTTTTTGGCAGCCCCCCGTCTTCTAAAATTAAGATTTGTTTTAAATTTTGATATAAATATATAGCTAAAATTTCCATATATATGCCTATAACGTAAGTAACATTTGTTTATACTATCAATAAGTAGAAAACAAAAACGAATATTCGTAGCATTGCATGTAACATGTTTATTATCACATTATAATTATCAAGTACTCGAAAAAGAAGCACATTAAAATTAAATAAAATTTTCACTAATATCATAAAAAAAACTGTTAGAACTAAATATTTGCTTTTTGTGCTTTCACTGCAACAAAATTCTTAAGTTTTTTATATCTAATTTATCCAAAATTTTGGTTTCAATTTCCTATGCAAATCATTGATAAGTCTGTAAGTCGTTCTTCAGACATAGTTGAGCGTAAATAGTTTTCTATTATTTTTAATTTCGAAAAAGTTCTTTCCCCGGAGGCTACAGATACTGGTAACGTCAAATAAATTCTCAGTACCACAGTGACATTTGGAAAGGTTTCTTTTAAAAAACATGCTTATATAAATAATTAAGTATACATCAGTTGGAGTGATATTGTCTTTAATAAATTGCTGAAGCAATTTCAGTTCTTCAAACAAATTTTTCCCATCAATATCGCTTTCAGAATTATTTTCACATTTAAGTTTTAGATGCAAACTCTGACACATATTTAATAAATTTTCATCTTCAAATTCTTTTAGCTTATTTATATTGTGAATGAGTTTAAAATCGTCATTGTGTTCTTTGATAAATAAGAACCTTTTCGTAACTGATGCAATTGCGGTGTATCTAAAATTGTGATAAAGAAATTCACTTTAAAATTTTCTTTTCCATCGTTAATAGCTTCATCTGGTGCTTCATATTCAAACATTATTTTCCTATTTCTTCTTCGAATTTCGGGAAAAGAGCTTTCAACATTTAGGTCAGTTGCTATTTTCATTGACGACGATATGAAATTTTCGAACATTTCATCACCCCGTTGTTCTTTGAAATACTGTAAAATAGAATCAAGATTTTGTATGACTATTTGAATGCAATATGTGAGATTTTGCATCATCTTGCTTATTACATTAATATGGCTTAAAATTTCGTACCATATGTTAATTGAACAAATAAATTTAAATAAAATTAATTTCGTTATTAAATTATCTGCTTGTACCCTACTTATATGCCTTTGGAATTATCTTCCGTTATCTCTAAAAGAGCTTGGTAAATTTCTTTGAGGTTATTCTTAAGATTTTTAATTGCCTCTATTCTACTTTCCCATCTAGTTGTGGACAATGGTTTTGAATTTAAATTTGTAACATATGTTTTGATTATAGCCCATCGTTTAACAGAACTTAAAAAAAATTATACAGTTCTTGTATTACGCTTAAAAAGTTTACTGTTTCAAATGTCACTTTTGATGCATCATTAACAACCAGGTTTAATGTATGGGCAGCGCATGGAATAAAAAAAGCGTGTGGTTTTATTTCTTTGATTTTTTGATGTAGTCCTTTATGCTTTCCTTTCATATTTGTGCCCTTGTCATAGGCTTGGCCCTTTAAATCTAAAATATTAACATTCAGTGAATTAAGGTATGTCTGCATGAAATCACATAAACCTTGACCAGTAGTATTAGAAACACTCTGAAACCCCAGAAAGTGCTTACATATTTCTGACATATTTGTATCTTCTTTATAATAAACAAATCTTATAACAATAGTTAATTGCTCGGTATGACTTATATCGGGTGTAGTATCCAAAGTTATGGAGTAATACTTAGACTGCTTTAACATGTCTAATATTTTGCTCTTTATAGCCTCAGAAATAATATGAATTATTTCGTTTTGAATTTTATCGCCCAGGTAGTGAATCATATTTTGATTTTTTGATGCTTCAATTCGGCGTAAATGCTCAGACACCACTGTGTCAAACTTAGCTATTGTTTCCACTATAAAAAATTGCCATTATCATTGTGAAAAGGCTATTTTGAAGAACCCCTGAAAGCAAGACATTGTCTTGCTAGGTACTGAATTATTTAAATTAATCTTTCCACTACTGAAGTCCAGTGTTTCTTTTCTATTTCGTACAATTTTTGTTGTGCAGAATCGATGGTAGTATTTCTATCTAAAGACGTTTTAAGTTGACTATACTTTAAGCTATTTTTAATATGTGATGAGATAGATTCATGCTTTTTAAATATGTAACTCAGCTCATTACTTTCGCTGCCAAATAGTTTGCAATGGTAACAAAATACTGAATTCGGAGATTCTGAACATAACAGATAAAAGACGTGTTTCGGAGCTAAAGCAAGGACATTTTGAAATATTATCCTTTGAAAAAAAATTGAAATAAAATGAATCAAGACAACATATTTGCTAAAATTTATCTCGGTGACGAAATGTAAGACAAAATATTAATTGTTTTCTTTCAGCATTGTTTTCCTTTAACGGCTGGAAACGCAAATATATTTTAATTTGTAAAGTGGAGTCCTATCTGCTTATTTAATTTTCGAAATTTGTTTTGTGAACCTCCATTTAAATAAACCACGAGCCACCACTGCTAGTACGTAACGTAGTAGGTGGTCTATACGTATGCATAGCTAATGCACAAAATGGTCTGATCAATAGTCTTCCGGGAAGAAGAAAGTTGGGGACACAAAACAATTTACGACTCTGATTTGTTACACTTTCAGTTCTGATTTGTTAGATGTTCGGTTCATTTTTTATTGCGCTTTTATTAGAGATAATTCTACATGTTATTAAGAACTAATTAAAGCTACATTAAGTTTCGATTTTTAATTACTAGACGAGGGCGTATTGTAGCAGTGAACTGTGTAAAACTATAGTAATGTGATCCAGTAATGAAAGCAGCTTTGCAATCATTTGAGGTAGGGAGACTGGGAAGTTCCATGGAAAAAATTAGTCTGTAAATTTTTGAATGTGCCTTGTATTCATACATGAACTTATATCTCTAACAGGTTTGCGCCTTCTAGGCCTGTTCTATGTAAAGTGTTCTTTTCAGTTCACACATTTTGCTTCTTTTTTTTTTTTCAATAGAAAGAAAAATGTTGCAGTACTTCATTTCCTTAAAAAAAATGTGCGGAGCCCGTGGGCTTCTGCAGAATATTTTCCAAGGAGGATGGTATTCAAATATAGGTATGGCAAACGGGGCACATGCCCCGGACGCCGTGAGCACGAAAATTGTAAGAAGAGGGCGCAAAATTGAGGTTTGTCCCGGGTAACACAATCACCAGTTGCGACACTGGTCGAGAGTATTAGAAAACAATCATTTACAGAGGTAAAAACCAGGAGAATAGATAGGTGGTTTTGCACCCCTGGCAGAACACTCCAAATTGCGCCCCCCCTTCTTGAACAACTTTACTAATAATTTTTCATTCCCTCATAATTATTGTACTTAATAAAACCCTACCAATTCTCCTTACAAATGTGCTATTTTGAAAAAATAAAATAAAACAGTGAAACTCAACCTATACTTTTTGTGATCCAGCTGATCTTGTGTTCAATTTTCTGATTACGCCCCAGACGGGGACCAGTCCCGCCAGGGGTGGCCCTAGACTACGTGTCAACCCCCTGCAAAAGTAAAAAAGGCGCCCCCTTTTATGCTCTTGATAAAATTCTTCTCCCGTTTTTGAGTTCGAAATGGCGTCCCTGCGAACATCGCGCCCCGATACTATGCTTACCTCGCTTACCGTGTCGGGCCGCCCCTGAGTCCCGCCAAACCTCTAGCTACGGCCCTGCTAAAAATAATTCTTTTTAGGACTTTAAGTCCCACTTTTGGTGATATAATATGAAAATAGAATCACTAAAATCGCACGTTAACAATATTAGCTTCATGTACAAAGTGTCTTGTCTCCGTTTGGCGCCCCTAGCACCGAGGCGCTTTTGAGCGACGCACAACCGTAAGGGGCGGCCCTGGGCTGCAGTGTATAAAAATACTTTTTTTTCTAACCCTGTAAAAAACAGTAAGTTCTATACACAACAAAATCCATGCAGTATCAGTATGTAAACAGTGATCTATAATATGCGTACCTAATTCGAGGTCAATCAATGACATATACTAGATAATTGCGTACTTTCAACAATTTGCGCATATAGGCCGTAATGTATAAGAATTTTTTTTGTAACTGTCTGCAAAAACTATTAGCTCTACACACCAAAATCTATACAGACTATCTGGCGGTGATCTATAAATATACTCAATTTGAACGCACCATTTAGAGGGGTAGCACACTTTAAATGATTTGCAGTCTATGTTCCGTATCCGGTGCTGTTTACATTTCAATGTTCATTTGGTGTTGGTTCTGGCACTATCGTGGGCAATGCTCATCGGGAGTGAAGTACCCTGCCAGTGGTAGTTTTGACTGGCAATCAAAGAAATGTGTATCACTTGGCGACAGTTTTTTTTGGAGATATGATAATGCACAAAATATTGCAAATTGGATATTTTAGAACTGTTGAAAGATCCTAAATTTCTTGCATTTTCGCAGATGCATAATTGCTATTTTTTATTCTAGCTACTGTTGGCGTACACAGATGAATTTAACAAATTCGCTTGCTCAATTTGGCATCACTAAGCCATTAATTTGCATTTGTGTGCATGCATTATTGTTATTTTTCGTTCTTTCGTAATCTAGCTATTCTAATTTGTTTTAACTTCTGCAGTTAACGATAACTACACCCTGTCAAGAAAACATTAAAAGGTAAAAGTGAAACTTCTTACGTTTGTTTCATGCATTAAAAATTATTTATGATAAAATATGAATTAGGTTACATATAATTATAACTTCTCATGTTTTTGTTGAGTTGTGCATTCTCGAATACTTTCTTTTTGAGGGTGTACATGATAGTCTGATGTTTTTAGTTTAGCAAAGGGCCAGTGTTAGCATATTTTCGAGGGGGACCCCCTAAAGCGATGGCCGAACCCACTGATGTTTTTTTTGGTGGGGGGGGGGTCTCGCAAAGGGTCAGTGTTAGCAAATTTTCAAGGGGACCCACTGATGTTTTTTTGGGGTCTCGCAAAGGGCCAGCGTTAGCAAGTTTTCTAGGGGACCCCCTAAAGCAGGGGTTGGACCCACGGATGTTATTTTTGAGGCCCGCAATGGGTCAACATTTGCATATTTTCGAGGGAGGGTCCCTAAAACGATGGCTAGACCCACTGATGTTTTTTGGGGTCTCGCAAAGGGCCAGTGTTAGCATATTTTCGACTGGGCCCCCTAAGGCAATGGCCGGACCCACTGATGTTTTTTTTTATCTCGCAAAGGACCAGCGTTAGCATATTTTCAAGGGGGACCGCCCTAAAGCGATGACTGGACCCACTGATGTTTTTTTTTTTTCGGTCTCGCAAAGGGCCAGCTTTAGCATATTTTCGAGAGATCCTTCCTCTTTTGTTTTTAATACTTTGTTATTTTTACTTTAAATAACTCCATTTTTAAAAATATTTGGTTTTCCTAAATCACCATTTTGTTTACATTTCTGTATCTACGGTGCATCTTGGTAAAATAATCGTAAAAATCAAGTGCGCTTCGTCCATGGCTGAATGTCACAGCCTTTAGCGTACACGCGCGTTGCCGAAAGAGAAAAACCAAAACAACAGAACCCAGAGATTATGACTCGAAGAGGTTGCAAAGAAGGACGAAGATCTCTTCTGAACAGCATCTGGGAAGGAGTGAAGTCGGTAGTCTCATGGACGGTACTCCTATAGGCCAGCAGGAAGAGGGGGAGTTTCTTTCCCAGTCCTCTTGATTCCTAGACCCCAAGAGCGCGAGGATGTTCAAAATAATGCGATTGAACCTCTCCACCATGCCGTCGGATTGTGGGTGTAAAGGCGTAGTCTGGGTTTTGTGGATACCAAGAAGTTGACACAGTCCTTTAAAAACAGCAGAGGTAAAGGTGGTGCCTTAGTCAGAATGAAGTTGAAAAGGGGTTCCATACCAGGAAATCCATTCTTGCACCAATACCTCTGCTGTTATCGTAGCTTACTGATCGAGAATAGGATACGCTTCTGACCATTTAGAGAAGTAACCAAAGGCAACTAAGATGTACTTGTTGACATCTGCGGTTCGCGAAAGCGGCCCCAGGATGTCGAGGGCAATTCTCTCGAAAGGCACTCCTACATTGTAAATGCAGTTTTCCAAGGCTTCGTTCCTTCGGGCCTTTATGGGCAGCGCAGGGGTCACAAGCTTGACACCACTTTTCAACATCGTCTGGAGTCCTAGCCCAGTAGAAGTGCTCGCAAACCTCCTGCAGCGTCTTCGTAATGCCAAAATGGTCCCCAGTTAAGCCATTATGCAGCTCTTCTAGAACCTTCGGAATCCTCGAACGAGGGAGTACTAACTGACATCGAAGCATTTTGCCGTCGTCCGACTCCCATTTATGATACAGGACTCCGTTTCTCAGGCGAAGCGAATCCCACAAAGACCAGTATTCCTTTGTTGCCGGACTGCAAGACGATATTTCTGGCCAGTTGGGCTTAGCGCTGGATGTTTCGATTAATTCCACATTAGGTTTAATGCCGCTATGAGCTAACTGGTCCGCCCGAGCATTTCCGTCCCTCCAAGGATCTTGAGATGGTACACAGGATATAACTTGGCGGACAACGGGATGTTCCAGATGATAATTTTTCTCTGCCCTGGGGCAATAGTGACAACTTCTATGCAGGGAATTCTCGACAAAGCATCTGCATTTCCATGTTGTGCTCTCCGATGACGTATTTCTGTCATATTCTTGAAATTTAGAAGCCATGTTAAAGAGGCAAGGAATTGAAAGACATTATACTTTTGCCAAAAAAGGAGCATAATAATGATCTTTTGCTTTAGCAGTGTACAGGGGCGTAGCCAGAAATTTTTCATGGGGGGGGGGGGGTTACGACTGCTACAACTCATATATATGTATACGTGTATGTGATAATGTGAAGAATATACATTTTGTATGGCAAAAATTTCTCATGGGGGGGTTATGGCCCCCTAACCCCCCCCTTGGCTACGCCCCTGGCAGTGTAGCACTAGGGTTATTGGCGCCCGGTGCGGTCCTTCAGTTTGCTGCCCCATTCATTCTAAGTTTCAGCATTCTGCCCCCATTTTGGTCCTATAGTTTTCCACCATATTATTTTTAAGTGTCCTGCCGGCCACCATTTTTTTTTTTTTATCTTGCCACCCGGGCGCCCCCCCCTCTTATTACGCCACAGTTTTAATTATATAAAATTAGAGTAACTGCAGAATTTAGTAAATCAGACTATTGACAAGATTTGGTATTCTAAATATTCATATTATATATTTTCTGTTTTTTTTTTCTTTTTTTTTTTAATTCTCACATTTTAATGAATGAAGAAAAAATATTAAAAGCAAAAGATAACTAGTTCTGGGAAAGGATGTCTTAAGAAAGCAAACTGTGTCATAAGTTAACAGCTAGGTTATTCATAAAACAAACTGTCATCAATTTAAGCTTATTTTCAGTTTTTAAAAACTAAAAGAAAAAAAAATCGAAATAATTCTGGAAGGTTTTTCAATATATAATTTTGTTTGAGTACTTCTGGCAAAAGGATGTTAATTATTTTTTTATATTTTAATTATTTTAAGCTGATTAAAAACATTTGATAGTTAAAATAAAATATTAATGCTTTTTTCATTTTCAAAAGATTAAAGCAAGGTTTAAAAAAGAAAATTTTTAAAGAGACCTTTTTAAGTATGTTACAAAAAATTAAAAATAAAGCTTTATGAAAAATAAATTATTTAAAATATGTTAAACTGTATTCCATACCCTTGGACAATTCTGTGAGTTAAAAAAAATATTTATTTTATACCTGCTAAAAAACTTACATGTAGTAATTATTATTTTTTTTTATTTTAAAGAATAGTGCTTTTTAAAAACCTTATATTCATTTTTCACGAATGAGCAAGAACAAATATATTTCAGTGATTTGATATGGTGTTGTACATTCCAACCATCGGATCAGGGACGTACCCAGAAAAAAATTTCGGGGAGGGTCCAAAAATTTCGGAGGGGGTCCAAACACTGAAAAAGGGAGAATTTTCCAAAAAAAGACTTCATCATTGTTATTTTGCTAACAAAAATCGAAATTTCGGGAGGGGTCCGGTTCCTCTGGACCACCCCCCTGGGTACGTCCTTGCATCGGATGTAATACAAAATTTGCATGACTATGTCATTTATTCTAGCAATCTTCTGTGTTCTGAATTCAATTTTCCCAATTTCTATAGTTATCAATTGATGGATGAGTTGAATTGTTTGATGCAATTCCAAATGATGTCTAATAGTAATAAAGGTATATATTCAGTTACTTTAAAAATCTTTACTTGGTAATCATTCAATAATTATTGCGAACAAAAGAATTTAAATAAAATTATGATTTATATTATTAAATTTTATACATCCTGCACTGCAGAAATTTTATTATTTTTATTACATGCTAAACACGTCTATCCTAATCCACTTACACTGGCAGTCCTTTTCTGTTTAAAAGTTTGTACAATATAGGTGAAATATCATATATGAATGTGATCCAGTAATTGTGGTCCAGTAGTGATAGTGTGATAAAATTGAGGAACAAAAATTAACAGTCCCTCTGCCTTCCCCTACTGCCTAACAAATTATGTCTGGTTAAAAATTTCTGAAACCTTCTTCAATAAATGTACTATTCTTATAAATAATAAACATCTACATCACGTAATTTTAAGAAAAAAAAATAAGCAGAAAATTCAAAATTACTTAGATTAAAACTTCTTTTTTTTTTAATCAAAAACTTCTAGTTATGTACAGATTTAATTCACATATTTATGTCATGTTTAGAGCAAAATATTATCAACAAATCATTTTTCCTATTTCGATTTCACTTACTTCTACAGGATATTTTCGCCAAAAGAAGGGGAGGGGGAAACTAAAGACAAACTGGAAAAAATCTAACTATGCATTGTAAGTCAGAACACATATTACAACTCTACATGTTAAATTTTCGGGGATCAGATAGTTTCAAACCAGTTTCTAGATATGTTATCTACCTGTACATTCTTGTGGAAACCCAAAGTGTCCTTTTTGAGAACAGGGTGCCCTTTTTGAAATTTCCCCCCAGGCGGCTCTTTTTTCTAGAGTCAACACAGTAAAATCTTCAATTTTATGCTCCAAAATCATGTTAATTATGATCCCAAATCTTAGTTTTCCTCACGGAAGCTAAATTTTTTGTGCTCCCAAATGGAATTTTTCTGCTCCCAAATAGAATTTTTCTGCTCCCAAATGGAATTTTTCTGCTCCCGAGGTGCTCCCAAATGAAATTTTTTCTGCTCCTGGGGTGCTCCCAAATCGAATGTTGGAGTTAACATCCCTGTATTCGTTATCGGCTTGACGACGGCCGTCGTATGTATACCAAAAATCGCGCAAAATGTCGCCGCATTTTGACGACTTTTGGCGGTATAAATATATATTACATTAATTATACCTTTTTTTGGCTGAATTATAGTAACTTAACAAGTTCTTGCACAAAAGTTACGTCATTAGCAAAATAGCTCCGATAAATGTTTGAAATACTGATTACCTAGGCATAGCCCCAGCATCTCAAAATTAAATTTAATAAGCTCTGTTGCAAATGAGTTTTTCAATGTCGTAAGTTTCAATATTACTCCATTTAAAAACTATTCTGAGAAATAACAGACTCAACTACCCTGATCAGAAAGTGACATCATAAATTAAAAATTTGCGTTAAATTCGTAAACTCTGCTACAATATTTAACACCTATTCGCAATTTGGGCGATTCTAAATAGCTCCTCGAGATTACACAGTTTGATGTTTTTAACAACTGAACGATGGAGGATTTAAATAGTTAGATTCATACAGCTTGGATATTTTCCACTACGACGATATGAAATATTTTGCGGAGCTAAATACGCCAATCTGACAAAAATTGTGCTTAAAAAGATATGGAGAGGTGTTTTAATGGCAACCATTATAAATAATGTTTATCGTTTATGCTAATGCATAAATAATCATTTATGCTAATGCATAATATCGTTTATGCTAATGCATAAAGAACCATCAAGGAGTAAGAAAAGGTACCATTGGTTTCAAATATCTAAGTTGATTCTTTAAATTAAGTATTAAAGAGGGAGAAACGAAGATCATTAATATTTAATCAGTAATAGATAGTGTAAGTGATATGTAGTAGATTTGTTAGGTTAATATGAACTAAAACACAGTACAGTGTGTAACAAAATTATAAGACCATCCAAAAAATCACTCATTTTAATATTACACATCATAAAATGAATCATTTTAAAATTTGAAACAATTGAAAAAAATTATATTTTCTCAAATAAATCGCTAAAAAGAGAAAAAATTGAGTTAATTTCACACAGCAAACGATTTTTTGAAATCTCTGTGTAACATAAATATAAGACCATTTACTTTTTTATTTAAAATCGTCTTCGTTTTCAAAACTATTTTATTTTTTCTTTCAAAATTGTAGATAAACTGTAACTTTACATCACAAAAAAGGCCAAACGATAATAATGTAAAAGAAAATGGAATTTCATTTGTTTGTTTTTATGAGGAAATTCAAAATGCCGCGTGGAAGAGAATTATCTGAAGTAGAAGTTCGAAAAATTTGGTTTTATAAGGGCTCTGGAAAATTGGAACGTGAAATAAGTAAGATACTTAAACGTTCTAAAACAGCTATTCACAATGTTTTAAGTAAAAGAGTATGATTATGTGTATGAATTGGAACTAGCTATCGTCGATGAATGGGACAAAATTCCCAAATCTTTGCTCGAAAACCTAATTAATTCAATGAAAAATCGAGTATTTGAAATTATTTAGAAAAATGGTGGATCAACATCATTTTAGTTTTATTAAAAATATTTTTTTAACTAGTGGTCTTATAATTTTGTTACAGTTTTTTGATTGGAAAAAATTTAAATTGTTGATAAAATAATTAGTATATTTAAATATCTCTTAAAAATAATATACATATATTTTATATTTCATTTATTAACATCAACCTAATTTTTTTTTTTTTAATTATACTATTTATAGTAAAAATCACAAAATCCACAGTGGTCTTATAATTTTGTTACACACTGTAAACCACGTTAATAAATATTTCGTGAAATTAAAAGTGGTCTATGAATCATTTTTCAACGGTGGTCTTACAACTACTAAACTTAAATCCTACGTTGCGTTAATGTATACCGTGATGGTTTTAACAAAGGGACTACCTATAAATTGTAATGTTTTTTTTTTTTTTTTTTTTTTTTTTTTTTTTTTTTTGGCCACAGGTAGTTATTTCAGGAAAGTATTCTTCGCCTACCTTGCGAATAACGGGCACGCAGCTAGCATACAGATAAACACAATGGTTAATCAGTTCAGATTACAGATAGACACATTGCAAGTGCACTTGATGAAGTCCAAAGTAATTGATGCACAATGTGTGGAAATTTGGTGCAGATTAAAGCAAGAAGTACGTGCTGCCATGAGAACTATGTTTAAATAGCGATGAGAACGTAGCCATCTGCGATAACAAAAAAAAAAAAAAAAAAAAAAAAAAACTCAAAAATTTTTGCTCGACCTATATTCTTCCTATGATCAGCAACATTTTTTTATAAAACTGGTTCTTTGAAACGATGGAAGCAGCCAGATAATCATTTGTTGAGCAGTAATGGTAATGCTATCTTTATTACTTCTTTACTGTGATTACCCTTCTTCGTACGGAAGAAAGCAGACATTCTTCTGCCACACATAATAACAGGTAATCCGATCGCAGCATAATTTTCAAAACTACAAATTTGTTTCACGCTTACTAAAGGCTTGGCATCATAATGCTTAAAAGCGTCGCAACCTATGGAGACTCGCGCCCTACATCTCATCTCACCCCAAGTATATTTTTTGACATGCTAATTTTAAATGTTAATTAAGATACATAAAATTCGCATCCCCCATAATCAATAGACAATGACGTTTGTGGTTAGGATTAGGGTAGGTGGGTGCAAACGTCCATAATTTTAAATTATAACTCATTCCTGAAGAACTGCAACAAGTTATGAACCTAAACTTTTTATTACAATATAGCTTAAACCTTTACTACTTTAAGATATCACCCTATCAGGGGCGTAGCCAAGGGGGGGGGGGTTAGGGGGTCATAAACCCCCCCATGAGGAATTTTTTGCCATACAAAATGTATATTCTTCACTCCCTTATCACACACATGCATGCATATATGGGAGTTGCAATAGTCGTAACCCCCCCCCCCTTGAAAAATTTCTGGCTACGCCCCTGCACCCTATTACCTACTTTTAGATCAAAGTGATCATCTAACCGCGGTGGTTGGACCTGACAGAATGAAACCCTCTTGCAAAGTTGTCTTTGCTGCAAAAATATTATTTGTCAGGTTGTGAGGGTGATTGCTATCAGCACCTTCAATACTTGGTGGAGTATAATTAAATTTACTCTTTTTTTCCCCTATGAACTGGATGGGAAAATTTTGATTTAATAGGATAACAATCTCTAAAATATGTATTGTAAACTTAGTTTAACAAAAACAGATAGACAAAGAATAAAAATCACCGTCAGTTAAATTAGAGAAACTTACAAAATAGTGGGAAGAGACAATTGGCTGTTACAGAACTAAAAGGTACTCAAATCTCTAAGGGCCGTAGAAAAACTTATCATATTGCTAAAACGAACTGATATGAACGTAAATGTTGCAATCACAAGCTGAGAAAAAAAAAAAAAAAAAAAACAATCCCTGCCCGAAAATTTTACATGCTCCGGGCATGTCGGGCAATAGATTTTTCCAGCCCTGATGGACATCATCATCAGAATGCCCAGAACTTAGTACAATATGGTGGCTATTAGAAGGCTCGGTACTTGACACAACATGCGAATATCAAACATACAAAACCATTATTATAAAGCCCAAAGCATTAGGGGGCAAAGAACCTCATTCGGATCTTTGCCCCGTCGTACATGAGGATTCTTGCACCATTTGATGAAGATATGAAAATTACTTTCCTACGGTTTTCGTCAAAAGTTGTATCACTTGAAACATAAAGTAATGAGATCATTATTAGGTTAGCTTCACGTATAAAAACCACCTAAAACATAAATCCTTAAAATTGTGAGCAAAAAATTAAAAAAAACTACATCAAAATATACATAAAAGTAGTTTACCCCATTGTCTGAAAACTGACAATCGCACATTCGGGATTCTTTGTTTGCAAAACTAGCGCCATTGAGGGAACTTGTGAAAAAAATCAGAATGGCTAATTTAGATTTCTAAATAAAAATAAAAAACGCTTGTGGATCTTTACCCCAGGCACGTAGCCAGGGAAATTTTTCAGGGGGGGGGGATATGAACCCCCATAATGGAATGAACTTGGGGGGATATCCCCCAGGGAGGGGGATATGAACTTATATGTGTATAAATAGACGGCATTTCTGCACGGCATAAATTTTGTGATCACTAATCCAAAAATTTTGCAGGGGGGGAGGGATATATTCCGATAACCACCCTCTGGCCACGCTCCTGCTTTACTCCCACCTACCCTATAGAAGATTTCTACTCAGTGTTGTAACAATAGGGAGGCACGACGTCCTAGATGCCAAGGGTCCCCCTAGCTCGCAGGCGGATCCTAACATTAATAAAGGGGGCCTCCATACGATGAATTTCCCACGGGCCTCATGGATATAGTTACGCCAATTTTTGTAATTAAAAGCTACTAGGGGATGTCGTTTGATGATTTTTAGATCTTTCACATTTTTTATTTTTTTTTAACCGTGCTATTTCTCTCTTTCGAAACACGGGACATTTCCGCGGTTATTGGGGACAATGGGACAGGCTAACTAAAAGCGGAACGGTCCCGCTCAAAACCGGACGTGAGGTTGCTTTGCCTATGGATAACGGGACCATATTTTTTTTTTCCTTCAAAACGGGCATCTACTACTTTTTTGGCAAAAGTGTGTTTATTTTCTTCCTCAAAACGGGACATCTACTGTTTTTAAGGTAATAGTGTAAAGAGACTGAATTTCAGGTCTGGGTATCTTTTAGTTGTTAAGAAAACGCGCAAAAAAGCTTATGCTAATGTTAATTTAAAAATAAAAATGAAAAAAAAAACTTTGTTAAAACACACGTTTACTATAAAAATAGTGCAAGACGTACGTTTCGGATGGTACAAAGAGTAGACCCTTCTTCGACTTCAAAAACACCATCCGACACAAGGCAGGGAGGTAGGAAAGTGAGAAATGTAAACAAAAGGACACACAGAAAATTCGAAGTTGTCATTCGGAAGAAAAAAAATTCTTTGACAACCACAGTGAAACGGGAAAATAAAGTGGAGATCGGGGGGTGGGGGTGGAGGAATAAGCAAAAGAGGAACATGAGTTTTAAAAAAGGAATAAATTGAAATAGTTGACAAAAAAAAGAACATTAAAAGAACAAACACAAAAACAATACATCCCCCGGCTCGGCGTTTTCGTTGCGTCTCGAGAGGGGAAGAAGAGAGGTTAGGCTTTTTTACTTCCTTGTACGGAGTATAAGGAAGTAATGTAATCCCGAAATATTTCGGGGGCCAAATTTCGACGAAAAAACCGATTTTATACCTCTAAATTTAATTTTAAGAATTTTTTCGATGCAACTCATCGTAAGCTAGTATGCACGACCATATAAACGCGTCTACAACTCATTCTGATCAGCGGCGAGTCTGTTTCGGCTAGTTTTTCCATGTCGTCTGTACGTACGTACGTATGTATGTATGTATGTAACTCGCATATCTCAAAAACTATTGGTCGTAGAATGTTGAAATTTTATATTTAGGAATTTTCTATTATCTAGTTGTGTACCCCCCTTTTGGTCTCAATCGACTGGATAGTTTATATACAAGATCGCCCAAAAGATTCGAAATTCATTACACTCTATGGGCCGAAATTCATTACACTCGCATATCTCAAAAACTATTAGGCGTAGAATTTCGAAACTTTGGATTGTTGTAACATCTAGTTATGCACCTCCTCTTTCGGTTCCATTCGACTGGATAGTTTATCTACAGGACCGCCCAAAAAGATTCGAAATACATTACGTTCAATGGGCCGAAATTCATTAAAGCGTATTTTAGAGGTATTGAGCTATTTTAAATGACTCAGAAGTGATATATTCTGTTAAGAGTTACAAAATGAATTTCCCCATTAAAAGAAGTGTCTTTATCATTTATAGTTCTGCCACAGGAACACTCAAAATATTTCCAATACATTACGGTCAATGGCAATTTTAGGGGCATTCATCCATTTCCAGCACAATACCGTCCTACCAATATAAGTTAGGTAATGGTCCGACCACGGTCACGTGCCTCCCTCAAGAACTACGCCAAAAGTCGCCAAGCTTGGCGACTTTTGGTGTACGTTTGTATGTATTTAACTTTGAAATCACCAAAATTATTAGTCGTAGAATGTTGAAATTTCATACATAAGATTGTTGAAACATCTAGTTGTGCATCTAAATTTTTGATTCCAATCTACTGGAGAGTTTATTTACTGGACCACTGAAAAGAAATTCAATACTTTAATGTCTATGGACATCTTCAATATAATACAACTGTAGACAGTCATTGTTTGTTCCATGCCCAAAATCTCGCCGTTGTCGTCGACCTTGGCAAGTTTTGACAAAATATCGCGCAATTTGGCGATAGTCAGTCATTTGGTCCATGCCCAAAATATCGCCATTTGCCATCGTTCTTGGCGAGTTTTGGCGAAATATTTCCAAATGTGGCGGTAGTCTGTCATTGTTTGGTCCATGCCCAAAATCTCGCCATTTGTCGTCGACCTTGGCGAGTTTCATCGAAATATCGTGAAATTTGGTGCAGAAAATTATTTCGTATTTTGTATAACTCTAAAACTTGAACCCGTAGAATTTTGAACTTTTGTATTTAGAACTATTGCAATATCTAACTGTTTTCAATATCTTTTTCGACTGCAATCGACTGGGTAATTTATTTACTGGGTAATTTATTTACAGGGTCATAAAATGACTATAAATACATTAAGGTGTATGGATGCATTCAATTCATTGAAAGTCTGTGGTCAATTACTACTTTGGCTGTCCCAAAAATCTCGCAAACTATCTCAAGCTTGTCGGCTCTTGGTGAAATATCGCCAAATAAAGTGCCAGAAGGAAATCTTTCAAATTGAACTCAATTTGGCAATATCGAAATATTTGGCTAGAAATCGCTAAACCTTACTATTACTGATATTTTATCTCTTTCAAACAAAATAAGTTTAGATGAAGTGCACCGAAAATATTTTTGATTTAATAGACGTGCAAGGAAGTCATGAGTTGTCCACATCAGAATTTTTTTTTACAGACACTGCCGTTGGATGATTTTAGAGTTTTAGCGGCCTTTATTGCAATCGTTACCGTGGGTTTCTCTTTTTCTAAAAACGGGATATTGCAGGGGACATTTTCTAAAAAACAGGACATTACGGTGTCCCAAAGCTGTGCTTGGGGAGAACAGGACAAGCCACCTAAAAACGGGACTGTCCCGTTCAAAACGAGGCGTATGGTCACCTTACCTATGGAGTCAAATCTTTACATAGCTTCGTTCCTTGATTTTTTTTTTAGACGTTCGCGCACAATACGTATTTCTCATTATCTTAACCCTTTGAAGCACAACCATTTCCCAATGATGAAAAAAGGGCAGCCGTTGCCATAGATTGATTTAACTACCAACAAGATGGCGATCAATGGAATCGTTCATCGCGTGCCACAGATCGAGAGACCATTTTTGACACAGCTGGCTGTGCGTGCACAGCCATCTTGCTGGTAGTTAAATCGAGCGATGGCAACGGCTGCTCTTTTTTCAGCACTGGGCAATCTATCCAGTTGTTATTCAATATCAATGCATTTCCATCGTATTCTTCCAGTTTTCAGCAGATGCCGGTTTTGTTAAAGTAATCCTAACAGCTTTACAAATAACACCGTCAACAAAAAAAAAATTTTTTTGGGGGGGAGGGGCTCTGTTCTCATGCTTAAATTCTGATTCTAGACATTGAAAAACACTTAAATTTTCGTTTTTAGTTCTTAAAGTTTGCTTTTGTCTGATTTACGTCGATAAGTATATTTTAATTTATTTCATAAACGAAAGATGGCAACACTTTGATTAACCCGAAAGTAAACTGTATTATTATTTGTAACTCTGTAGTATTGCTTGTAGTATTATTTGTAATATTATTATTTGCTCATACGAACATAAAAGAAATACGAAAAGTATTCACTTTTAGACATTAATTTCTTATTATTTTACATTTATATGTTACTAGCTGAAGTACCCGTTCTTCGCACGGAATGGATATTGTAAAACCAAAAAATACAAATGGAATATAAATAAATAAATATTAAACATATTTTTAGATTTAATCACCTTAAAAACTGTTTTACAGTATTCGTTAGGCATATTCTATCTATACTTGATCTTTCTAAATACTGTTTGGAATGTGCATCATAATGCGCGAGTGTGTCGTATTTGTCTTTCTTGTTCCATAAAATACTTCTTTAAAATCGAAATCTATATTAAAATCACCTACTAAAACTGTTTTAATTCTCGCGAGGCATGTTCTAAGTATACTTCACCTTTATTTTCATGAATATAGACATCATTATTCCAATTAAATAAACAGTAGAGTTAGGCAATTTCTCGATAAACATGGAAGCTATAGCTAAGCTGGCTCCAATTCCGGGAACTTAATTTTTTTATGCCAAATTTGGCGATAAATCACCAAAAAGTGACAAACCTTTGCGACTTTTCACGTTTAATCTGGCAACCCTTAAAAAGTCATTCGCCCTTTCACCAGGTAGACAAGAATTTTGTCTGAAATTAACAACACTCAAGAGCTAAAACACTTTTTTTTTTTTTTTTTTTTTTTTTTTTTTTCTACTACCTCTTTTTGAGGTCGATTTTTGTCGATTTTTGCGGTCGAAAAATCTTGAAAAGGATGTTTATGAATTTGTGTTCTTAATGCAAAATTTTTAAGGTTGTCATAATTTTCGTTCGAAATATAAAGACAAATATGAAACAATGTTTTGGGCCCTTACATCAGTTTATACACGAACACTAAAAAACCCTGAAAATGACTTTAGGTATTCGTGTTCGCTACATTTTAAAGGAAGAATTTTATGCCTATCACCTTTTCCTTTCGAGTTACGATGGTAAACTTGAAAACAACGTTTTGGCCCCTTATCCCGTTTTGATGCGAATTCTAAAAACTTCTGTAAATGATTGTAAGGCGTTTGTGTTCATTATATTTTTATGGAAGAATTTTAGGCTACGTCTTTTTCTTCTGATATATCAAGGGAAATGTGAAAAGAACGTCAAAAAACAGTTTGGTCCGTCACCCCCGTTTGGGTGCGAATTCTAAAAAACCCTGAAAATGATTATTAGGTATTTCTGTTAGTTACATTTTAAAGCAAGAATTTTGAGGCTATCTTTTTTTTTTCTGACCCTCAGATATTAAAGAAAATGTGAAAAGAACGTTAAAAAAGTTTTGACCCTTTACCACCGTTTGGGTACGAATTCTAAAGAATCCTGAAAATTATTTTTAGGTATTTCAGTCCGTTACACTTTAAAGCACGAATTTTGTTATCTCTTTTTACTTTCTGAGATATAAAAGGAGATATGAGAGAGAGATATGAGATATGTGAAAAGAACGTTAAAGATCGTTTTGGCCCCTTTCTGCCTCTTACCCCCGTTCAGATGCGAATTCTAAAAAAGCCTGAAAATGAGTTTTAGGTATTTCCCTTAGTTACATTTTAACGCAAGAATTTTGGGCATCTCTTTTCTTCTGTGATACGAAGAAAAATGTGAAAAGAACGTTTCTTTCACTTACCCTGCGTTTGGGTGAAAATTCTAAAAAACCTTGAAAATAATTTTTAGGTATCTCTGTTAGTTACATTTTAAAGCAAGAATTTTACGGCTGTCTCTTTTATCCTCTGAGATATGAAGATAAATGAGAAAAGAACGTTAAAGAACGTTTTAGCCCCTTATCCTCGTAAGGTTGGGAATTCTACAAAACCCTGAAAATGGTTTTTAGGTATTTCAGCTAGTTACATTTTAAAGCAAGAATTTTGCTTCTATCTCTTTTTACTTCTGAGATATAAAAGGAAATGTGAAAAGAACGTTAAAGAACGATTTGGCCCCTTACCCCCTTCGGGTTGGAATTCTAAAAAAACCAGAAAATGATTTTTAGGTATTTAAGCTAGTTACATTTTAAAGCAATAATTTTGCTCCTATCTCATTTTACTTCTGTTATATAAAAGGAAATGTGAAAAGAACATTTTGACCCCTGACCCCCGTTCGTGTGCGAATTCTAATAAAAACCCTGAAACTGATATATAGCAATTTCCGTTAGTAACATTTTGAAGCAAAAATTTCGCGGCATCTCTTTTCTGTTCTGAGATACGAACGAAAATGTGAAAAGAACGTTTTGGCCCCTTAAACGCGTTTGGATGAAAATTCTAAAAAACCCTGAAAATGACTTTTAGGTATTTCTATTAATTACATTTTAAAGCAAGAATTTTACATATATCTCTTTTCCCCCCTGAGATATGAAGGAAATCGTGAAAAGAACGTTTTGGGTCGCCACACCCGTCTGGGTTCGAATTTTTAAAAATCGCTTCTTAAATGACGCCTTGGGCACAAAAGCTATAAGCTCCTATAATTTCATGTCAATATCTCCAGTAGATTTGGCTGTGCGGTGATCGTATGTCAGTCAGTCATTCATTCAGCCTGGACGTCTTCCTTTATATATAGAGATTGTTTATCACAAATCTTGAATAAAAAAGACTCTTATATCCAGCAAAAACTTTCCTGAACATAATTTAGAGTGAAATTATAAAAACAATATAAAAATTAGCGATTTTTGCCAAAAAATTGAAAAATTGCTTTAATTTCTACAAAAGCAAACTTTCATAAAAAAAGAATTATTTTCCTTAGTTTTGGCGTAAGAGAAACTAAAATTTAACATGTATAAGTCAGACCCAAAAATCGTGTCGACCGGTGTAATCGACCATTTTTACGGGAAATGATCTACTAAAAAGTAAAGGGGATTTTCGTGTAACTATGTCGCCTCAGGTATTTTTATAGAAATCAAATTTATTCTTCGTAACTGACAATAGTTCAAAACGTCAGAGTTTTGCGTCCTCACGGTGAGGACACTACGCGTTAACCCACTGAGGCGCAACCCTTTCCCAATGCTGAAAAAAGGGCAGCCGTTTCCATCGCTCGACTTAACTACCGGCAAGATGGCGGACGATCGAAACGTTCATCGAGTGCCACAGATATAGAGACCCTTTTTTAACGACAGCTGGCTGTGACGGCACAGCCAGCTGCGTCAACAAAGGGTCTCTAGGTCTGTGGCACGCGATGAACGTTTGGATCGTCGGCCATCTTGCTGGTAGTTAAGTCGAGAGGTGGCAACGGCTGCCCTTTTTTCAGCATTGGGCAATCTATCCAGCTGTTCTCGCATTCTTCCATTTCTCAGCAGATGTCAGTGCTGTTAAAAAGAATCGTGACATTTTTTTTTACGGGAAATGATTGCTAAAAAGTAAAGGATTCTCGTGGAGCTATGTTACCCGCAACTATTTGTATAGAAATCAAATCTATTCTTCGTGACCGGCAACAGTCAAAACTTCAGAGTTTGGTGTTCACTGCGCCTTAAAGGGTTAAGCTGAACGCTCCTCCCGCACTCTCTCTCATTGGACAGAGAGAAAGAACTCGAAGAGCTGGAAGTCAGCAGAAGAGCACCACTTTCATTTTTTAGTTCGGGTCGGCAAAATAAGTACGCTGTTCATTTGAGTGCAATAATTTTTTTTGTTTGTTTTTTGAATCAGTGACAAGCAGGTAAGTGAGTTTTTGGTTTGATTTTTTTTTCTTTCTCCTGTTGGTTTATAAAATGTTGCTGATTTACTTGCAAGGAGACAATCACCAAACATGACAGTCATTTTGAGGATGCTGGAATATATTATAGAATTTGTGCTCCTAGTTATGCTGGAAGGCCCTTCTCTAAAGGGGCCCCGAAATTCTGGGGCGACATTTTGGGTACAAGTGTAACACAAATATCGATTTGTTAAATACATGAAATTTTTCTTTCGCTAAAAAGTTACAGTTCGATTGACCGATATTCAGGGACTGATTTCCAGTAGGGCATTCGGGACAAGCGCCCGTACCCCAACAAAAATTGGGCCCTCAAATTACTTTTTAAGTATAAAAAATTGCAAATTTCATTTCATTTAAAATAAGAGACAGGGAAACTAATTTTATGAAAAATAATAGCAATAATAATTACTCAGTTACTATTTCATTGAGTTAGCATTATATTCACAACTTTTTTCTCAGGCAACAGATAAAAGGAAACAGCTTCCTGCGTAGAGCAAAGTGAAGATCTATAATAAATACTCTGATCTAAACATTAAGAAAATAAATAAAAAATATTACGGAACTGCTTGAAAAATATGGAATGAAACGAACGATAGAAAATTAAATAATATAATTGAAATATTATTAATGACTATGTCATTTTATCTCTCATCCCCTTTATTGAAAATTGTCCCAAAAATGCGACATAAAAGTAAGAATAAATTGTTGAGTATTGAATTGTTTATTTTTTTACTGTGCAATGTCTTATACTCCTGAATTCTGTATCCTTCAATAAACATTTATCTACTTAACTGTAACTGGGCTCGCGCACGCATTCTTTTTACTTCTTCTATACTTTTTTCCTTCTTGATGTTACCTTGTTATGGATGTGCCTGTTTCTTCCGTTCACATTAAATAAAGTAAATGTTATGTTAAAATCCCACATTTACTATGTTTGTGCCACAACTCTGCTAACATTTCTAAAACGTTATGGACACCAAATGGATTAATTTATTTATTTGCTGATTTTCAACTTTCGTTTCAAGGCTGCATCATTCATCCTCAAAATGACGACTGGAACTTGGCGAATTGAAACGCTGAATATCATAAAATTAAGGATGCATCAAGAATAACTTGTAAAATGTGTAAACGCATCGGGCACTGGGCTAGCGAATGTGAAAGTGGAAAAAAGAATAATTTTAAACATAAGCTTAACAGCCTGGGATTGTTATCCACTCTGGATGGCTCGCTACCAGGCGAAATAAAGCAACCCCACTCGCCTAAAGCTCTCTCAACAATATCAAGTTACGAAAAGCAAAATTTTTGGTGTGTTAAGATAGATACTAAAAATTAATATAAGTTACTTCAGTTATCATCGACCCACGTTTGCAATTGACAGGAAAGATCAGGAAACCCTCCTACTTTCAGTCGATGAAATAAATGTAAAGGAAGAATAAAAGAAAAAGGGGTGAGAGATAAAATGGTATAGTCAATTAATATCGTTTTAATATGGCAATAATGAAACTAAAAAATTAGGGGGGTTCAGGGGGTCTCCCCCTGACGAGGCTCGAAGCCCCGAGGATATTATTATACATAATAATATTATTATCAAAATATTGCTTTTCATGTTTCAACTTGATTAAATAAACATTTTTATGCTGTTACAACATCCTTCTTTGTATGGCTTGATATAAAAGTTGCTTTGTTGGGTAAAGTTTTCGTAAGAGGGGCCCCGAATGAAGCTTTTGCCCTGGGCCCCCCATCTCTGCAAATCGGTTCCTGCCAATGCGGCATTTTGGTCGGATCAGTTAGCTACTTTAATCAGAGAGAGAAGCGACATTTCACACTTTCGTCCGGAGAGGCAAAACGGTTAGAGTGGATCCCGATGATGATAAAGTATTTCATGCCAAAGCACCTTAGGCCCCACCATGGTCGAGTAGTTAACTTGGTAGACAGCTGAAGTGCGAAGATCCCGCGTTCGCGGGCCCGGCCGCGCGGCTGTCGATCTAACGGTCTGGAATTTTGGTCGGTTTTCTCCAGATGCAACGTGAATACGCGTCAGAACCCTTTAGAAAGTTGACTGTTCGAACCACCTCCCTCCCCCCATTCTAGGCGGATACCCCATGCGTAGCTTTGGCATAACAACATGTACAAGTACCGTAATTTTTTTTAAGAAATAAATAAAAGACTAAATTCGGGGAATTCGGTATTAATTTTTATATACGAAAAGTTTCGTCAATACTGCTCTTAAATCAAGTAGAAGGGTCGTTTTTGGATCTGCCTTACTTCAGAGTGCTTATATTTTTAAAGGAATAACAAAAAATCACACACACACACACACGCATTTAAAAACAGAAATCCGATACTTGTCTGGGAAGCGATGGGTCGGGGTTAAAGAAAAAGTACATTCGGGGGTTTTTATTAGCTATATAGCATACACATTATGAAAATAGTAATAAAATTGGTACATAGATGACATAATTGCAATAGCCACTGATAATAATTTTACTGATTCTGATAATTTCCCAATAGCTTACCATTCAGCCCTAGAATTAATAAAAAATCCTAATGATAATAGAATAATAAACTTCTTAGACTTACAACTTAATATTAATGATGATAAGAGTCTATCTTTCAATATATTTAATAAAAGAGATTATTTTAATTTTCATGTTAATGCATTTACTCATTTTACTTCTTGTATGCACACATCTGTTTTTAGAAACATAATCTCCAATCATAAATATAGAATATGACCTATATACCTATATAAAACAGCTCTCGCTATTACGTAAGTTTAGCTATATTATTTATATATATAACACAACACTTATATATATACAGGGTGTCCAGTGCTAACGCTGTCCAATAGCTATTTCCTAAACCGTTAGTCAGAAACACATAGTTCCAATTGCAAAAATGCTTTAATTGTATAATCTATTATATGAGAAACAATTAAAGTCAATAAAACAATTTCTATAAACACTAAGAAATTTAAATTTTTATACGGTCCCCCGGTCCTATCGGTTATATTTAGAAAGATTTTCTTTATGCAATTTCATGCACAATTAAAAAAAAAATTCGTCCTTCTACGACCAAAATTCATCGATTTATGAAGCAGCAAACAATGTGACTTAAGTCACTTTTCCACGTTTAAAAATGTCCCGTTATGGTAAACCGTTAAGGGACCATATAAATACTGAAATTTTAAATTATAGGTTTTAATTTTATTTTCTGGCGTAATGCGGAAAAAGAAGCAAAACTAATTTTAGAGTACTGATCTTCAAGCAGACAGGGTCTTATTATCGCATGGGCAAATGAGGACTTTGCCCAGGGCCCCCCAATTTCAAATGTTGTTCTGAAATATTCTTTTTTACATCAAAATTTTATAAAAAATGAAACAAATTTCATAGATCAGGGGCCCCCTAATCTATAAATGCCCGGGGGCCCCTTTTGGTCATAATCGAGCCCTGCAAGCAAAGGGTTATAGTCAAGCTCTATTAAAATCTATCTGAGGTCAGACTTACTAAATCGTATATAGTGTTACGAATTTTCGGAGCAACCCGCTGTTCTGGGGCTTAAAATAGTTCAAAATTCGTATTCTACGCTTCAAATAGATAAATTTTGCTTTTTGTTGCATCAAAATCCGTCAACTAGAGCCGGAGATACGGAGGTTTCGGTTTCCCATTCAAATATATGGGGTTTCTAGAAATCTCGAGAAATATTGGTCCTAGGGCTTCGATCTCTTCACTTTTGGGGACTTATTTTTGGCGCCAAATTTGGCGCCATTTCGCCAAAACTCGCCAAGCTTGGCGACATTTTGGTCATTTGGCGCGATTTTCCTTTTGGGGCCTGTAAAGTTGCTTTTGCTGCATTAAAAACGCATAATAACCTATCATTTCTCTTCTATGACGTAATCAAAATTACCGCTTTATGTGGAATCCTCGAGAAATAGACTTTTCTGGAAGCTTCTTGTACCTTCTGCGTCGGCTATAAATTGAAGCGCTTCGGAAGCCCCAGTTCAGTGCAAGTTGAACGCCCAGTGTGCGAAGAGCTCTCTCAGTGTGAGTACGGTTGATAGAAGCGGTGTTTCGCGCTTCTTTTGGAAGCTGTTTTTAAAGTGCTGTGTGTCAATTCTTCACTATTGAGTCTTGAGGGATTATTAGTGTTATCCTTCGTATATTTCCACTGAATTTTATCTGTGGAAGTGTTTTATTTTGTGTGAGAATTACAGCCTTTGTGAGAGCTTCTAATCTAAGCGGACTGTTAATAGCACATTACTGATTAAGTGTGCTTGTGAATTTTGTACTGCTGATTGTTCAACTAAGTTCTAGAAGCAATAAAGTTTGTGTTCCATTCTGACAAGTGACTTTTTACTAGAACTTTCTACACCAACTGGACTTTAGAACGACGAACCCAGGAAACAAGCAGAAGCTAGGTAGCATGTGCCAAAGGTAGCATGAAGATGTGTAACATAAGAGTATGCTACGGAAAGTACAGGAAGAGTTTTCTGTACGAGTGCATATTCAGATTGCAGTCGAGGGAAGTTATTAAATGCCAGTTCATTTAAAAAACCTGTTTAAAAAATTCTACTTTCAGCATAAGCTATATTTTTATGTTACTTTATTGGATACACATTGTTAAACGTTAATCTTCTTTATTGCAATCTATATTCATAAAATAGTTAATGAAATTGCTAATAAATATTGCAAAGCTCAAACCATGTACATTAATTTTTCTCAAATTCTTTTTGTATACAACCCCTATTTCACAGCTCGAAAACTGCTCTAACTTTCAGCAGCTGTAACTCAGTGAATTTTGGTCGTAGAAGGACGAATTTTTTTTTTATTGTGCACGAAAATGAATAAAGAAAAATTTTCTAACTATAACCGGGGGGACCGTATAAAAATTTAAATTCCTTAATTTTTATAGAAATTGATTTATTGACTTTGATTGTTTCTGATATAATAGATTATACAATTTAAAGCATTTTTGCAATTGGAACTATGTGTCTCTGACTGACGGTTTAGGAAATAGCCATTGGACAGCGTTAGCACTGGGCACCCTGTATATATATATATATATATATATATATATATATAGATATATATATAAATGTTGTTATAAATATTCTGTGCGGTACAGCCAGCTGCGTCAAAAAAGGGTCTCCAGATCTGTGGCACACAATGAACGTTTCGATCGTCCGCCATCTTGCTGATAGTTAAGTCGAGCGATGGCAACGGCTGCCCTTTTTTCAGCATTGGGCAATCTATCCAGCTGTTCTCGCATTCTTCCATTTTTCAACAGATGTCAGTGCTGTTAAAAATAATCGTGACTATTTTTTACGGGAAATGACGTGCTGAAAAGTAAAGGATTCTCGTGGAGCTATGTCACCCGCCACTATTTTTATAGAAATCCAATCTATTCTTCGTGACTGGCAACAGTCAAAACGTCAGAGTTTGGTGTTTCCAGAGCGAGAACACTGCGCGTTAAAGGGTTAAGGAAGTGTGGGAGCCTAGCCTGCCCTGCGGTTAGAAAAAAAAAGTTGCTGCAAACGCACGGGTCCCAACAGATCTCCAGTTCAAACTCATTTACGAAGCGACAAATGCCTAATACGTACTAACAACAGCAATTGCCTGCTTTGGTTGTATGAAATAAAATATACACGTTTCATTTCAGATTTTGTAATCTTACTTTTTCATCAAACCTCGTAGATAGTCACTCAGCTTAAAATAGAAGCTGAGAACCATGTCAAAAATTTCGACAAATTTTGAGATTTGGCATATTTTGCTTTAACGTGAACAGTTAATCATTCAAATAGTGCAACCCAATGTGTGGGTTGCACTATTCTGACCCAGACTGAATTCTCGGAGGGGGCCATTGATCTTTTACATAACTTGTTCAAAATGCAAATTGAATGCGTGAAATCGTGAAGTATGCGATTCCATAGTTGTAAAACAAAATTTCGGAAGGGGCCATGGCCCTCATAGCCTCCTCACTGGAGCCGACCTTGGTGCAACCTTAATTTAGCTCGTTTAACAATGTCAGAAAAAAAAAAAATCAATCTTACGTAGCGACACGTATATGTAATATTGCATTTTTAGCACTAGGGTGCTATTTCGCTCAGTACGAGAATTATGTCTAAGCAATTTTGTCTAAGCTATTTTGTCTACGCGATCTTGTCGACAAGTTTTGCAGATATGAACTGTCAGGGTGAAGACATTTTCAAATGTGTTTGCCAGATAACGTGGAGAGGGGAGTGGTGGCATTAATAAAATGGTGAAAGTCACACAAGGTTTGCAGTTTTTGATAATCGATCGTTAAATTTGGTGCCAAAACACGACAATTTGTGATAAATATATTTCGAGTATAGTTAGAAAATGCCTGGCAAATATTGTAAAATAGTTTTAGTAGGCGATTTTAATATAGATTTTAAATCCGAAGAAGTGTTTTATAGAACAGAGAAGACAAATACGGTACACTCATAGATTATGATACATTTTCCAAATGGTATTTATAAAGGCGAAGTATAGTTTGACTATGCCTGGCGAAAATTGTTAAAAAGTTTTGGTAGGCGATTTTATAAGGTTGTAACGAAAGTTTCCCGCTACCGCATACTTCGTCAGCACACAGTTCTTGTTGGCGTATTTGCTCATATTTTGTCGAACGATTTTTGGCATTTGAAAGAAAGAGGTTTACTTTATAACACTGTGTTGTGAAATCTGTAAAAATTATAGTTATCATTAAGTATAAGGTGTCTCAAATGGAACTATCACTCTAGAGGATTAGAACCATCATTTACTTCCAGTTGTGTTGCAAAAAGTCAGCTACATAATATCAACGAATTATGAGTACAGCTTTAAGTACTATTGTTGTATCATGTGACACTGTGCAGGTTTGGTACCGAAAGTTCAAAAACAGTTATCTAAGGAGTTAGAAGTTAGTATTTCAGGCAGATATGGCGGAAAACTTTCGTTACAACCTGATAATATAGATTTCTATTCCGATATGTGTTTTATGGAACAAAGAAGTTAAACACGGTACACTCATGTATTATGATGCCTATTCCAAAAAGTATTTAAAATGTCTACGCGATATAGTTGGAATATGCCTGGCGGAGATTGTAAAACAGTTTCAGTAGGCGGTTTTAAGATAGATTTCGATTCCAAAGATGTATTTTATGGTACAAGAAAGAGTTGATTCCTATTTTAATGCCCCCACTCTCGCCAACCTAAAAAATCGCAGCACTTTGGCGAGCTTTGCAGTCATGGGTCTCTAGGAGTATGCACAAGTTTCGATGCTCTCAAAAGAACTAGATGAAAACTAAAGTGAACAAGTTAGCGATAAACGCACCAGTTAAAGAAATTGAAGTCACTTAATTATTAAAACTACATTAATTGCCAACCCAAAATAAATAAATAAATAATGGAATGCTGTATTTACATGTTGTTCCAAATCGCCATTTCATTTCTAAATTTCGGTTGCCATATAAATACAAAAAATCGTCATCGTAACTGCATATGTTTAATTATCGCCACCTTGGTGAGAGTCGGGGCGTTAACGTAGGAATCAACCGAAGAAAGACAAACACGGTGTACTCGTGGATTACGATGCACACTCAAAACAATTTTTAAAACGGTGAAGAACAGTTGGAATATACTTGGCGAAGATTGTAAAATAGTTTTAGAAGGCCATTTTAAGATAGATTTCGATTCCAAAGATGAGTTTTATGGAACAAGGAAGAAAAATACTGCACACTCATGTATAATGATACACTTTCGAACTTAATAAGGAAGAAAAATAGGCATGACGCATAAACTATACGCTTTTAATATATAGCACTTTAGTGCGTATTTAAAATCTGAAAGCGTTTCGGATTTTCTTACTTTTTTTCTCTTGTCAAAAAAAAATTTTTAACGTTGAGATTTTGTAAATTTTTTTTGCATATTAGTACTTAAAAACGCCTTAAGCTTATGAAAGAAATTATATATATATATTATTAATAATAATAATAGGATGATGTTTCTTACTTCATTTATACATTGTTTGATAAAAACATTTTTTTTAATGTATAAAGTGCTTATTTAATCCTAAAGCAGTCAACATAATTTGAAGGAATATTTAGTAAGACTTGTGAGTCAAATTTACGGTATTATTTAGCGAATTGCCTGTTTTGGTAGCGTGCCATCTAAATAAATGCTTTCAGATCATGAACGCGAATCTGCGGTAAACGCCGATATCATTAAATGACGGAACCTGTTGGACATGTACGGCTTCTTCCATGCTGACTGAGTGATACCTCCAACTGAGACAACGGCACACATTTAACTTATTTTAATGAGGATGGAAATAAAATAAATGACAGTCATATCATTTCAAGGCTTAGAATCGAAAAATCATCTGCGGGCCTAAAAGGGGATTCCTTGAATATATTTATGCAATGTAGCAGCAGGAATATACCGGTTGTTCGAAGGTTTCGGCAAATTATTTCACCAATAAACATTTCTGTTAAGCACTGTAGCCACAGGCATAACTATAGCTTTCACATGGAAGGGGTCCCGTTATAAGGTGAGAGGGATGGGGGGCATCCGTTCTTTCTGTAAAACTTCAGTGATAGCAAACTTAAGTATAAATATTTTGACAAAAAATTTCAATTACAACGCAATTTTTTAAGCTTCTTTATAGTAAATTTTCTTTATTTCCCATTGAATTACAGAGTTTACAAAATTAATATAAATTTCTGAATTAACATCGCAATTTTAAAAATCAATATGCAATTTAAAAACATTTTTGCCGTATATTATTTTGAGGAACGAGTGCAAAAGATCAGTGGCGCACACAAGGGAGGGGTCCAGGAGTTCTGGACCTTATCCAAAAGAGTTATCAATTTTGCTTCGTTAAATCATCATGTAGTTTCTGACATTTTAATAAGTTATAAGACTATCAAATTCTTATTTTTGGCAGTTAAGTAAATAAAAATACACAATTCAAAAACTTGCAAGTATATTGAAGTGTGGGAAGACTTTGCATGGGCGCCACCAGGATTTTTTGCAAGGGTGGGCAAAATCTGAGAGTGAGACGCGCTTGCGAGCATACACATTCGTACATAAATATATACATATTTTACGGCTCCTTTCACAAAGTTATAATCGATTAAAAAGACAAAAAATACAATCGATTAAAACAACTCTTCATTGGCATTTTACAGTATATTTTAATTTGTTTTGTAAATAATTTTAAGGAAAAAAGTGACTTTACAAATACTGGTATGAAAATTTGCAAAAATAGATGTTGAAATTAAAAAAATAGGTATTGAAATTCACAAAAATAAACAGTTTTCAGTAATACGCGAATAAAGGTACATCAGTTTACTATGCTTCAACCTCGCCAAAATTCATCGTAGCAATATGCATCATAGCAAAGTATATCTCATGCATAGAGCCCGTACCCAACATTCAGCAGCCTGTTGACATCTATTTGCTTTCTGATAGATAGCATACTGATGCATAAAAAATATTCATATGTAAGCACAATAGTTCTGAAAGTACATTCAAAACTATTATTGCAGAAAACTCTGCTTAGTTTCCGGATTAGTATAGTTTAAAAGTACATTGTAGATGGAAAGTTCTAGTATACAGTTCAGTTGACAAGAGAAAACACAAATTTTATTAGAAATTGGATGAACAATCTGCTATTAACAAATCACTGTGATAAATAAGCAATAACACGTTTTATAACAGCCAGCTTTACACAGAAGCTTTCTCAGATGCTGTATTTCACACGCACTAAATTTTTTCAACTGGCTAAAATTCAGTGGAAATTCTCGAGGAAAATTATCAATAGTTCCTCAGGATTCAACAATGAATAAAGCACAAACAGCTTTTTAAAAAAGCTTCTCAAAACAAGCGGTCGATCACTTACAAAAGTACACAATCAGAGCCTTGGACTGTCAGCAGAATCAACGTCTGCTCACAACTGCTGACTGAATTAATTATGCATTACTCAATTGCATTTCTATTACTTAATCAAAGTTTGCGATTGACTGAGATTTCTAATTACGTAATAGAGAGAAATGCAATTGAGTAATGCATAATCCTATTTCATAATACTAATGCAGGGAAGCAAACATTACAGGACTCATTAATAAAAACGCGCCAAATGTCACCAAGCTTGGAGAAAAATTGCCGACAAATTTGGTGCCAAAAATAAAATTTCAAAACTCAATTCAACTAAACGACAGTGATAATATTTCTCGAGAATTTAAGAAAACCGTGTGTTTAACAGTGGGTACACACAAAACTCCCTATTTCGTGTTCTAGGTAACTGCATTTCATGCAACAATATGCAAATTTTAATTATTTGACGCGTAAGACGTGAAATTTAGACTACCGTATTGGTCTCAATGTAATGCGATGTTTTTTGACTGATCATTCCCCGTTAAAACCCTGACTCGCATTAAATTCGAGGTCTAACTTATAATTATCTTAATGAAAAATTTCGGGGTTGAGTTATATTAGGGGCCCTACGGCTAATACGGTAGTTTAATCCTCAGGCGAGCGGGTCACTCCAAAAACTCGCCACTCTTATACATCTGCTAAAGAAATAGCAAAAGCTCATAATACTGAACTGAAGTGTCCTAGTACTTAATCACCAAGTTCGCAGGTCTAATCCAGAAATTAAAACAGAAGCAGAAGAGTGCTTCTGTTGTCAATTATTTGAAAACAGATGTCAATTATTTGAATGGTTGGTTGGTGTCGTGTCCATGGGAGATCTATAAATGACCATGAGTGTGCAGAACACAGCTGGCTATCTCCTTGATGTTTTCGGAATTAGTCCAGGCAAATTAGATCAAAAAACAGCAAATGCGGGAAAAAATTTATATATTTTTGAAACTTGGGGAAAACACTAATTGGGTATGTAGTTGTATGAAACAGAAAAGTTCTCCCCTCTCGGGGGCCGCGTCCCCCCTTTGCCCCCCCCAAAAGGTCACTTTTTTAGATTTTCACTTCTATCTCAAAAATCGTTCGTCTTAGCAAAAAAGTGTCAATTACAAGTTGAAAGCTGATAAAATTTCTTACAAGATTGTAATTGGTTATTTTTTTCTATATGCAATAGCTTTCGAGATATGTTTTAGACAAAATCGCAAATTTTTGGAAAATGCTTCTTTTTATCCCGATTTTTAACCAATTTTGTCTTTTAACTCTTCAACCCTCAGTTTTACAACAATTGTCTTCATAACAAAGTTCTAGAGTATTCAATTACCTTTAAAGTGAGTTATTATTTGTAACTTTATCTTTAAATGATCAAAAGTTATTGCAATTTGAAATTTTCAATAAATTTAGCAAATTTGAATGAAAACTACATGGCGCGTCAAAGTATGACAAAATCTAGGAAAAAAATTATAAAGTTTTGAAACTTTGGGAAAACATTGGTTGGGGACGTAGTTGTATGAAACAGAAACGTCCCCCCCCTCTAGTGGGGTCACGTCCCCCCTTTAGCCCCCCCATAAAAAAGGTCCTTTTTGGGATTTTCACTTTTATCTCTAAAAACCGTACGTCTTAGTAAAAAATTGTCAGTTACAAAATAAAAGCTGAAGAAGTTTCCTACGAGATTGTTGCGGGTTATTTTTTTCTAGATACAAAAGCTTTCGAGATATAAGTTTTAGAAAAAATCGCAAATGTTTGGAAAACTCTTCTTTTTATCACTATTTCCCACTAACTTTGCCTTACAGCTCTTCAACCATCAGTTTGACAGGAATGGGTTAAAGCAAAGTTTTAAAGTATTCAATTACTTTTAAATTTAATTTTTATATGTAATTGTATTTTTCAGAATGCAAGAAGAATGCGTCAGAATGCAAGAAAAAAACCTAGGAAAAAGCTTATAAACGTTTGAAACTTGGGGGAAACACTGGTTGGGTATGTAGTTGCATGAAACAGTCTGTGGGGGTGCCGCGTCCCCCCTCTTAGCCCCCTCCCTCTCAAAGTTCACTTTTTAGATTTTCATTTTTATCTCAAAATTGGTGCTTCTTAGCAAAAGCATGCCAATTACAAAATGAAAGCTGATAAAATTTCCTAGAAGATTATAATTTTTATTTTTTTATGTATCGAATTATTTATTATTCGATATCTTTATAATTAGTATTTTTTTTTCTATACCGAATATTTTTTTCTATATCGAATAGCTTCGAGATATGTTTTAGAAAACCTCTCAAGTTTATGGAAAACGCTTTTTTTTCATCCCATATTTTTACTAACTTTCCTTCTAGCTGCTGATTCTTAATTCAGAGAATCGAACAGTCGAATTGTCAAAATTTGCAATCCCCTTTTTTCAAGAAATTCCCCTCTCTTCTGTTACATTTTCCTTATCTTTAAATCATTGTCCGAAAGTCTGGGAAAATTCTTCAAAAGACGGCCAAGTGAAATGAGCGGGATAACAAAAAACAATTTGTAACCTAGGAACTGGGGGTGGAGAAATCTGAACTCATCGCTCTCTCTAGTTTATATGAAACGAAAACCAGCTACAGAAACAATATTATTACTAATTTCATGAAGATGCATTCAAATTTGCGGAAAGAAATGCACGTGTGTGAAGGGCAATTTGCTCTGTACAGCAATGTTCAGGAAGACTACGAGGATACATTTTTATAAAAATAAAATTGTTCCATAGGTTTGTTGCACTATTATTGTACAGATGTTGCACACAAGAGAAAGTAAGTGTGCTATAACTATGCAGTAATTTTTTTATTAATTTTTCTGACATTATTAATTCTGATGATGAATGATCACTGAAATGCAAATGTCAAAGTACATAGTATTGAACAGATGCATTGCATTACAGAATTCTATTGATGTAAAAAATATCACTTTCAAAATACTTTTTAGGGGGTGGGAGAGGGGGTTAATTTACACTTTAATACTAACATTTATGTGTTAAATATGCATTTATATGCGAATAAAATGTAACTAGTTCAGCAGAAACAATAGGAGGAAGAAAAAAAAAAACGAAATAAAACCAAATCGTACGCTTATGTAATATAAATTATTATTGAAAAAAGAACCGTTTCGCATAAAAAAATTGGGGGAAAGGGGAACGCGCCCCCCCCAAGGTAGAGGAACTTTCCTGTTTCTTAATATTGCACCACCAACAAGTGTTTTCCCCAGGTTTCAAAACTTTATAAATTATGTTCTAGATTTTGTCGTACTTGGTTGAGCAATGTAGTTTGCATTCGAATTCTCTAAAATTTATTGAAAATTTCTAATTGCTATAATTTTTTATCCTTTAAAGATACAATTACAAATAATAACTTATTTTAAAAGAATTGAATACTCCTGTAAAAGTGAGGGTTGAAGAGCTAGTATAACGCATAGTGGAAAATTGTGATTAAAAGAAGCGTTTTCCAAAACTTTGCGATTTTTTCTAAAACTTATATCTCGAAAGCTTTTGTATCTAGCAAAAAATAACCCCAACAATCTTGTAGGAAACTTCCTCAGCTTTCATTTTGTAATTGACAATTTTTTGCTAACACGTACAGTTTTTGAGATAAAAGTGAAAATCCCAAAAAAGGACCTTTTTTAGGGGGTATAAAGGGGGGACGTGCCCCCCGATAGGGGGGGGACTTTTCTGTTTCATACAACTACATCCCCAACCAATGTTTTCCCAAAGTTTCAAAACTTTATAATTTTTTCCCTAGATTTTGTCGTACTTTGACGCGCAATGTAGTTTTCATTCAAATTTGCTAAATTTATTGAAAATTTCAAATTGCAATAACTTTTGATCATTTAAAGATAAAGTTACAAATAATAACTCACTTTAAAAGTAATTAAATACTCTAGAACTTTGTTATGAAAACAATTGCTGTAAAACAGAGGGTTGAAGAGTTAAAAGACAAAATTGGTTAAAAATCGGGTTAAAAAGAAGCAATTTCCAAAAATTTTCGATTTTGTCCAAAACATATCTTGAAAGCTATTGCATATAGAATAAAATAACCAGTTACAATCTTGTAGGAAATTTTATCAGCTTTCAACTTGTAATTGACATTTTTTTGCTAAGACGTACGGTTTTTGAGACAGAAGTAAAAATCTGAAAAAATGATCTTTTGGGGGAGAAAATGGGGGGACGCGGGACCCCGAGAGGGGGGAACTTTTCTGCTTCATACAACTACATACCAAATTAGTGTTTTCCCCAAGTTTCAAAAGTATATAAATTTTTTCCCCCATTTTTCCTAATTTGACTGGACTATATAGTAGAGATGAGACGGGCTCAGCCCGAGCCCGAAAGCCCGAGCCCGAGCCCGGGCCCGACTCGGGCTCGGGCTCTGTAATTCACGATTGCGTTCGGGCTCGGGCGGGCTCGGGCTCGTGAAAACTTTCTCCTTTGTTGAACATACTCCTTGAAACAGATTTTAAAAAGTGATTCATGGGATAAATAGACGTACTTATTTTAAAAAATAGCGGCACGGGGGACTAGAAGGTATGTGAAGCTCCAAAATTTATTGTATCCTATTAATGAAGTAGTTAAATTTATTTGTCTTTAGCTGAAATTTCGGGCTCGGGCGGGCTCGGGCTCCAACTTTAATAATATTGCTCGGGCTCGGGCGGGCTCGGATTAAAAGTCCTCGGGCTCGGGCTTCAAAACATGAGCTCGAACTCATCTCTACTATATAGACTCTTTTCGATGTCAAAGGAGGAGAATCCCCCGAGCTGAGCCTGAGATTTTAAAATGGCAGGGCAGTCAAACATGTGTTTTGGAGTCAGTGGCATATTATTGCAAAGACGGTAGATTCTATTGCCATCTCTTTGGATCTTCATGTCTCGAATTATTTGAATGGATTAATAATATCGCTTGGCAAAAAGGTTCTATACAGACAACGAAGTTGCCTACGACTTTACACATTATCCAACAACGATGAAAAAAGTTGGTGTAAAAGATTTTATCAAGAAAATGAAGCGTGTCGGAAATTTCTATTGAGTCTTTTTACATAATATTTTGTCTAAAACCGAAGCAAGCATGGTATGATTGGCTGTGGCAGTGGCAGATTTATCCTCCAATAACAAGAAAATTCGAAAGAAAAACAATTTCGATTTATTAAACCATCATACTAAGTTCTTCCTACAGTGTAAAATGCTTATAAATAGCTGTAACATCTGCAGCTACTAAATAACAGTAGAAAGATTTTTTTCAGTACTCGAGTTAAGTCCTTGATAAGGTCAACAATGACCGATTAGAGATTATCAGAACTTAGCATGCTAAGTGTTCACCGAGAAAAGTTAATGGTGATTTGGAACACTTCATACAAAAGGTTTTAGGGTTTTAGACGGTACTCTGCAACTAGAGTATATATATAAGCTACAATTTTTATTGCTTTAGTTATATTTCATCTTTTCTATTCTATTTTTTTTCCCAAAGATATTCTTCAAAAAGTTATTTTAAGATTATCAATTTTGTATATTTTTCCTCTATAACATATTTAAGGCTTAGTTCGAAAAAATCATGTGATTTTGGTACATAAATACAAATAAACTAACTATGTAATGCACTTCAAAATTTTTAGAATGTCTCTTTACAAGCTGTATTTATACTCTGTAATAAACGATAAACCTGTATCAATAGCGAAACTTTCAGAAAAAAATCTTAAAAATCGAAAATTTCGCAGAATATGCTACTTTTCGAAAGTTTTTACCGTGCAATTCCATGTTGAAGAATTTTTTCCGAAAGTTTTATAAATGGCACCATTGTTCCATTTATTGCGGTGTGTAATACAACTTAGAAAGAACCATTCTGAATTTTTTCGAGCCTGTGATGTAATTAGTTCATTCTGATTTGTGTACTTAGACCGTGAGGGAGATTTTCAACTACACCCTTAAGAGAAATTAATAGTTTGCTTAGCAACAGTTTTTAAAAAATGACCAGATTTCAGATTTTTTATATGTATTTATAGTGTAGTACAATTTCCTTACGAAAGGATTCGGCATTTACCTACCTTTGCATATAGCTGGCGGCGCCCATCAGACTTTACAAAAGATAGTCTCGAGAGAAAAAAAATGATCCTCATTCTTTTAAGGTGGTTGATGTCAGAGCTGGGTGGTCTGGACCCTTTCCAAGAGAAAATCCTGTGTGCGCCACTGCAAAAGATGGATATTTTGACAAAATTAGCATTTTTACATAAACTAGTTTTGGAATGTCCGATTGCAAATTTGGAGTTCAATTTTGTTTCTTGTTTACTTTTCGGTCCCCACTATTTTGCGACACGATCAGTTGACTGCTGATTTTTTTTTTTTTTTTTCCCGAAATGATCGTCCAGTTCGATAAGAACCTTTTTATGTGTGTTATTATGCAAAGTTTTATTTATCCCATCTTTTAATACCAGTTTGAGTGTTTTTCGTTACTTGCTCTTGCTGTGAAGTTTCGGGGTAGCATTTTCTTGAAAAACCATACCACGCAAATTCCAAACTCTTGTAGTCTTCCGGTTCCAATGCCTGGACGCTTTGTAAATGAGAAGGATGCAGCCCTTCATCGTGTACAATGCGCCAGATCGTCGGTTGGCTGGATATGGGCGCGTCAGTAGATAGAAAAGGCCGGTTCTGCTTCAGGTGCAGGCGTAAGGCGTAGTGCGCAGACTACAGGGAATTTCCCCCTCTTTTCAGTGATGCTCATCGGTTACGCCCTTGGCGAAACAGAATGGTTTAGGATTTTTTTTTCCTCTATAATTTTCTTTCTTTCTTTTTTTTTTTTTCAGATTAGTGAGACTTAGAATTATTTCAAAAAATGTAGGTTTCTTTGAGAGTGGAGGAGGAGGCAATAAATAGAAGGAAATGCATCTCTGTAATTGAACACAAATGCTGTCATTCCATGCAATGTGGCTGAGAGTTTCGACTCTGATATTTGCTTTTGCAAGAAAGTTCGTGCCGTTGCTATTTCAGCAGTTGCGCCATCTAAATCGATATAGCGTAAATTTGCCAGACACCTGAGGTGCTGCATGTCGAACGAATTGCTGTGTGTGTGGTCATGGACGTAAAAGCTTTCATACTCTCTAACAATTGTATCTTCCCTGGGATGAAGCGTATATTCAGCTCTGCTTTTGTTCAGTCAAAGGCATCATGGTGCATTCTTAGTTGTTCTTGTTTCAACATTTCCTTGGATTCCTGGGAACACGGGCGTCCTCCTACGGACTCAGCCGTGATGAAAGCTGTGAAATGGATTAGAGCCACGCATCTAAGATTGGAGCCGGAATCTCTTCAGCATGCCAGAAGATAACATTGTATTAGCCGATTTGCATAAGGTGTCAAAATGTTCAACATTTTGATGCTTTTTAATTTCTTCTACAACTCTGGCAACAATTTCACTCGCTTGTAGCAGGTCCATAGCTTTAGACTGCAGTGCATTATTGGCTGGATCTAACAGGGATAGAAGGGAATGCCAAAGAGTTCCAAGAAATACAAACCGAGGAGTTTTAAACTGGGAAAGCAGCCCAGTTGGTTCCATTGAAATATCACTAGAGTTTGAGTCAGCACACTTCTGAAAAACCTTGATAAGTTCTGAGTAATTATTTAGTATCGCTACTGTACAGCGATAATACCCAGACTATCGTTGAGTCAATAGACGATTCAGTGCTTGCCCCTCATACACATTCGCAACGTGATGCTTTCTAGTGAATTCATAGAGTCCAGAGGAGACTGACTGCACAAATCTTTGTCCCCTGAAATAGCACTTATAACCAATAAGTGCCAATTCTGGTTGTAGCAATGAATGTAAAGAATTTCTTGAGTTTATTTTGCATGCCACCGTATGCTCCAGCCATGACGGCAGCACCATCGTAGCATTGAGAGATGATGTTCCTTGGATCCAATCCCAGTTTATTAAGCTCATCCAGAATTGTTGTACAGAACGCATCTGCATCCAGATAAACTGTAGTTGCAATGCTAACTAAATGTTGAAATGCAATTCCTACTTTTACTGCACGGATCACAATAGATACATTTTCAGTCCCATTTATATTCTTCGTTCCTTCCACTTTGATAGTGAAGAATGGAACACCTGCTCCCGGAACTCTCCTCGCCATTTTTTCTTGAACCATTTTCGCCAATGTGGAAATAATTTCATTCTGCATTCCCGGAGATTTGTATGTAGCATTCTTTGGTATTCCGGTTATAATATCAGCTAGTTTGTTGTCCTTTCTAAGTGCATATTCAAAAAACTGCCTAAATAAATCTGAGGAAGTTATCGTAATATATTTCGAGACAAACCTGATTTTGAACAACCAAAGCGATGTTCAATTTATGTTCCGATTCAGATAGAGACCATGATACGACCGCTTGTAAAGCCCGGAAGCAGGGTGGGCACGGCCCTCGTAGGCCCACCCGTAGCTACGGACCTGCTTCTATAGTAAGTTTTAATCAAAATATCGCCTCCTTGTGTTAAAAAAAAAAAAGAGCGGGAATAAATGCGTTAAAATTGTGCCGTAATTTCTACGTATCTTAAAGCAATTGACTTCATAGATCCTCACTTGCGAATCGAAAATCCGGTGCCTCATTTAAAAAAAAAAAAAAAAAAAACTATCGATAGTTTGAAAAACACCTTTTTTGTAATCATTTCTGTGGCAACACAATAGAAATTCTCGTGCTATGTTTTATAAATATAATGCCGTAAACACTCCGCGTTGATGCTATTAAATTCTAAACATTATGTCACATTAAAATTCGTAAAAAAGCACTGTTTAAACAATTTTTTAATTTTTATTTTAAAAGAGAGTGAATTTGCCAAAATATCAAAAAGTTTTTACGGATAGAATTCATGATATGGCAGTTTTAAAATTATTTTACGAAAATTTTTGTCAAATATCACCTTTATTTTGAAAATTCCTAAAAATCTGCAAATTATGCTACATATTCAGAAAAAAAACTGTTCAGTCAACTAAAAATTTTCTCCATTATCCGATGATGCAAAAGCCGTTTTGCTTCAAGCGTAATAACCGCCGTCATTACGAATTAGGTGAGAAAAATTCGAAAAAAACATTACATAAAACATTAAAAAATATTCGAAATCGAATTTTGAAAAAAAATCACTTCGATGTTCATAACTTCATGTTTAGAACTTCCTGTGTACCAAATTTGGTAATTCTACGTGTATGCGGTTGTACGTAACGCCGTCAACAAACAGACGGGCATCTTCTTTTATAATAAGTAGAGGATATACCTATATTAATGACTATGTCATTTTATCTCTTTATTGATCCCCTTTATTGAAAATTGTCCGAAAAATGGGTCCTAAAAAAGCGACATAAAAATGGGACATTATTTTACATATATTTAAATACTATTAGTTCACAAAAGCTTTGATCTATTGTTACAATATTTCGTAAGCTGTAGAATATGCATCACATGCATTTTTCTATAAATAGGTTACAATCATAAAAATGTCAACATAGGGTTACTAGGCGAAATACACGAAAGATGAGAGATAAAATGACATAGTCAATTAATATCGTTTTAATATGGCAATAATGAAACTAAAAAATTAGGGGGGTTCGGGGGGTCTCCGCCCCTGACAAGGCTCGAACAGCCAAGTTATATATATATCAGGGGCGTAGCCAGAAATTTTTCATGGGGGGGGGGTTACGACTACTACAACTCATATATATGTATAAGTGTGTGTGGTAATGTATTGGATAATGCACATTTTGTATGGCAAAAAATTCCTCATGGGGGGTATGACCCCTCTAACCCCCCCTTGGCTACGCCCTGATATATATGTATATATATATATATATATTAAGCTTGAATCAGATTAGTTTCTCTGAAGTGCCATAGATCATAATGTAAACAAAATAATGCGAATAGCTATTTTTTTTGCGTGCTCCTGTATAAGAACTATGATAATTGCATACACTCATTTTCATTGAAAACATTGTTTTATAAATCTTAATAATATGTATCAAATTTGTTTTGTTTGAAGTGAATTTACTACTTTTCCAAAATACAGTATAATGACTGCCCGTAGAGCGCAAACGAGATTTTAATTATTTCAGTATCAGTGGAAAATCTTCAGTTGCATAAACAGAATGATAGAATTTTACGATGAAATTCAAAGGGAAAAAAATTATGGAATGTATTCGCATAACACAATTATATTTCTCGGAAGATTTAAAAAAAAAATCTCTTCTAGAATCTTTTAATGACTTTGAGAGGCCAACACTTAACTGTACATTCCTCAGCTACCGATAATTTTTGAAAACCCATCGACTTCCAGAATCTTTTAGTGGCACAACATACTAAGAGTCATATTTTCAGTCTTTCCCTGTGATCACCTTCCCCTCCCAACCACGTCCATCCTGTTTATGCAAGGACAGCTCTCCCTTGTGCAGCAACGCTGGATGTTCGCGCAACAGATGCCACCTTTGTTAACTTTCTGTAAGCAAACGCAATTTGTGCTTTGAATAATTTTTTGGAAAAACAGAAGTCCCGCTTCTTTAAGGTCACATCTGGACAGGCCGTCGATAAGATTCCTGTTTACGTTAAGAGAGCTTATTTCTTGGGCATCCCATTTTTCATCGATCTTATCTCTTCCTAAATGAGAGCTAAGTGGAGGTCGGATCGGTAAGTCTTTTGAAGTACGTAAGCCGAATTCTTAAACTAAAACGTTTGTCTCCCAGCAACATTATTATTTTTTTTTTCCTTTTTTTCTTCATTTTTTTAAACTTGTTTTTTAATAGAGAGGGGATAAAAGTTGTCATTTCCCAGGTTTGATTTCTAGAAGTCAAATCATATCCAGGGCCATTGCTAAGACATTTTTAGGGGGGTGGGAGGAGATGCCAATAACTTGCCATGTGAAATATCGGTTTCTACCACCTAATTTATTTTTCATCAACTTTATTACCAACTTCTTACTTTTTCCAACTAGGTTTGTGTAATTTTGCCAAGTGTACCAGGAATAGAAAGTAAATTATAATTTTCGTAAATTTTTTTTACCAAGTTTGCCAACTAGGTATCTAAGTTTGCCGAGTTTTACAGAACTTGTGAGTATTCGGGGGGGGAGACCGCCCCATCTCTCCCCACCCCCCCCTATTAGCAAGGGCTCTGCTCATATCCAGTGGATATTCATTTACATTCATTCATCGTATAAGGTCCTTCCTTTATCAGGCATTCTAAAACTGGGCAGGACCTGATTTAGAGGAGGGGCAACCGGGTTCGTAGCCCGGGTCCTCCACAAGAGAAAGTCCCACACAAGAGACATTTTTACATCAAATTAACTGCGAACACAGAATTATTAAAAAGTAAAGCAGTGGCGTAGCGAGCAAAACCAGCGCCCGGGGTACAATACCTCTTGGTGACCCTCCCTCCTATTTTTTGTCAAATTTTCTTTGTCTTATGGACGATTTGGCGCCCCCCTGCGAGCGGCACCCGGAGCATGATAGACCCCCTTGCACCCCCCTCACTACGCCACTGAAGTAAAGTAACCACCTTTATCCCCAAAGGAATTAGGTATAACATAACTGTTTCTTGAACACATTTCTCATACTTCTGGTACTGAATGTGATAGGTTGCAAATCATACCAACTTTACTTTAAGAGTGCAACGCCAGACAAGAAATAGATGTTATTTTTAGCTTAAATAAATCCACCTTCACCGGAAAATGAAAACAGGGACCGCTGAGCTATAAGTCAATTCTTAACCCACTAAGTCATCGCAAAGTTGTTTAACTTATTTGAAAAATAATTAGTGGCTTCCACTCCTTTGTTTCCCCCGGGCCTTCAAACCTCTAAATCCAGCACTGAAACTGGGCAGTATCTCTCCCTTATAAATACGTTCAGATCTTGATACTTTTTTGTGTTTGTTTTGTTTTGTTTTTGTGTATGCACATTAGTAGGTAACATAAATTAATTGAATATAAAACTAAAAACCTTTACTAAATTTTCTACTAACAAATCTCAGCAACCTCCTGCGTTCGCCGCCCTCTCGGACCTTGCAGTGAGGCCGTGGTATCTTGCCCGTTCTGCCGTTCTATTGTTACTCTAACTCCACTGCTCATGTCACCGATTGCAATGTTCTATAGAGTAGGGGTATTGTAGGTTCCCAGTATGAGAACATAGAGCACGTCCTTCAAACACTGATTTAATGTCTTTATTCGCGTAATAGTCGCCCTCGCATAACAGTCGCACCCTTGTTTTGAAACAGAGAAAAAATCGTCAAACACCTTTCCTCGCCTAAGACTCACAGTCACTTTTTTGACTGTCATTTGTGTCTATAAAAGTATTACTATAAAAACAAACATGCCTCTTTCTTTGTGTGTACAATTGAAGAAAAGATTATTTAATATTCGGCAAATAAACTGGAAACATTTGGTCAGTTAGTTGTTTTATTATAATACCAGTAATGTTTTAGCAAGTAGATTTCTCCCCATAATGGTCACACCTAGACTTTCTCCATGAAAAACTGTCAAAAAGTGTGCGACTATTACACGAGTAAACTCGGTAATTGCAGTCCATAAGTAGTTGTGCATCATACCAGGGATTATTATCTTCATTAAGTAAAAAATCTAAAAGACTCATTACTCTTTTAGAAAAAAATTAGAAAATGTTATTAAAATTACAAGACGTGTCTTGTTAGACCCTCAACGAATAATATTTTACATATATAGAAAAGCGCAATATGAAAATGCATTTTCCTAATTGAATAAATTTAATTTTCAGTTATTTAAAAAATAGTAATAAAAATACAATATATTATTCTTTTCAAAAGAAAAAGAAAAATAAATAAAGGAAGTAGCTTTTAGTACTTCAATAACTCTGCTCACTTTCAATGCAGCTGTAAAATTCGCTTAATCGGACATCTCCAAAGCAGAATGCCAAATTGCCGCCATCGTTAAATAAGGAGTGCCTCTGATTGGCTGAAGGAAAAAAGTTGCCCCAACTCACACAACTTTTCCCATACTGGTCGGGAAAAATTGCGTTTGTCGAACAACAGTATCACACATGGTTTTTTCCCCAACTACAGGGGTAAAACCGGTTGTCCTAGTTGTCTGTGTAGTTTGTCGTGTATTATTTGAAGAGTCTGATAAGGGCTTTAAATGTAAAATAAATAAATAAATCTTTGAGTGAAAAATACCCTGAGCCCTAATCAACCTGCTCGCAACTTTTCACACACAAACCGTTTCGAATTGACAGAGATCGCTTTGGCCTTTATAATTCGATAATGTAAACATGTTAGATAGCAAATCAGTCATTTCCGAATATTTTGTAGGATTTTAACCGATTCATGTTACTACAGGAGAAGGTTTATTCAATTTTGTGTTAGATGATGTACTTCTCAGTTTAAATCTAGATGTTCAAAACATTCTGGGCCAAGGATGCGATAATGGTGCCAACATTAGCGGAAGAAATGTAGGTCTGCAAAATAGGCTATTAGATATTAATCCTAGGGCATTTTTTGTACCATGCGCGGCACATTATCTGGACTTAGTTGTAAAGGACGTCATGGGTTACCATAAGGGGGGGGGCAAGGGAGGGCCATTCTCTTCACCCCCCCTCTACAGATTTAGCATATTGTGCTATGATGTAAGCTAAAGTGCATCATAAAGCAAAATTGGTACTCAAATTGTAACAAGTGTGGCATTTGCCCCTGCCTCTAGATTTTTTTTAAAGTTTGCCCCCCCCCCTCTAAAATTTTGTTTATGGGCTCCCATGAATAATGCTGCTAAATCAAGCGGAGTGACTGCAAAATTTTTTGATATTATTCAAGAATTATACAACTATTTTTCAGCTTCGATATACAGGGGGATATTTTATTAAAGATTACAGTTACAAACTTTTCTTTAAATTCGCTAAGCGATACTTGGTGAGAAAGTCGATTGTCTGAAATACGACCGTTGCAAACAGACCTTAAAAATATTCCCGTTGCGCTAAATCAACTTAAATTTATATCTTTGGAAATGATTTGGTACGATTTGATAGAAAGTTTAAATATTGTTTCAAAAATGTTGCAGCAGTCTAACATAAACTTGTCAAAATTTCGTACGCCAGTATACCAGTGTGAAAGGTATACCTTTCAGCTAGTTTATAATCAAACTTTCTGTCCACTCTGATTAAAATATAAGAAACAGACAAAAACTATGGTTAAACTCTATCACTTAGTTCGACTTAACGCTTTTGATCTGAAGAACTAAAGCTACACCTAGAAATAACCAAAGTGCCTACACATTTACAGCAATGCTATTCTTTCTTTTGTAGTCTAGACAGGACTTATTGATAATGTAGATGAGCTAAAAGCAAAAAGGAAAAAAATTCTCATCTCGAGAAGATGCGGCTTTTTTTTTAAGGGAAAGAAAATAATTAATGAACGTCTTGAAAAATTTCTCTTTAATTTGATTTCGATTTTTTCTAATTTTCCCAAGGTAGCTTCCATTTTATCCAATCTGGTTTCATCTCTTTCTGTCTAGCTTGTATTTTCTTCTCTAGTCCAGCTTTTAGCTCTTCTTGTCCGGCTTTCATGTCCTTCATGATGTTTGTCAGTTCTTTAAGCAGTTCGTTCATTTTTCCTCAAGTCAAAATCCTACACTGGAAAATTAGATTTATTTTAGAGTCACACTTCTGACACCAGTAATGCAGAAAACTTCGCTTTGTTCTTGGGTTCCTAGCCTAAAAGTCCACTTATAGGGAAAATCCTAGTAAACAGTCCAGTTGCTAGGACGAAACAGAAATTTTAGTAGTTCTAGAAGTCCGACGGGCTATCTTCAGTACACAATTCACCGATATTATCAAGATATAACATGTTTCTTTTAAGTCAGCCACTCTGAAGTAAATTGGCATGTAACATCTTAGAAGGGGGGGGGAGCAAAATGTTTACTATTGTAGAAAATATTTTCAAAGACATGTTTCTAAATTTTTTTGAATTTTTTTTTTTTGGGGGGGGGGGGCAATTTAGGGATGAGTTCGCGCCCATTTTAAAGCCATAGCCTGAGGACTTTTAATTAAATCCCGAGGAATATAATTTAAGTCTGAGCCCGAGCTCGAGCCCGAAATTTCAGCTAATAGATAAATAAAAATCAATTACTTCATCAATAATGCTGATTCGCTGCTCCCCATTTATTTAATTTAGGTTTCTTTAATTTAATAACTAAACAAATATCAAGTAAAAATTCATATACTAAAATCAAATAGAAAATATTCAGCTGATCTTTGCAATTAACTCGGGCTGGGGAGAAAGCGAGCAGGAGGGAAAAATAAATACAAAACAAAGCCTCGATAATTAACTAGAGAAAAATACACGAAGAATTAATGAAAGCAAATTTTCATTAAAGTACACCTAATTTATTTAATTTTTGCATTAAAAATCTACATGAATTTACTCTATTTTATTATAAATTATTGCTCACTCAAAATGGTAAAAATGGATGGTGATTGAACGTATTTATTTTAGGTGGATGAAAATTAAATATATTGAATTTAGACAAACTTTCGTCAAATGTTTTTTCTAGCGCCTGTTGTAATTGCCTCCACAAGGGGTTTTGACTTCTATATAGTTTTAGAGATATTCTGCTGTTTGAAATGAAACAAAATTGATTTATGTTATTAAGTATTATAAACTGAAGCTTTCCATCGAAAATAGTCCTTATATGGTTAATAGTTTTTTACAGAAGCACTCAAAATAATTTTAATACAATACGGTCAGTGGCAGTCTAGGGACAGGCATCTATTTAAAGCATATAATACTAGTCTACAATATGATTAGCTAATAATCCGACGACGATCGTGTTGCCCCAAAAGCCACCAATGTTGGCGACTTTTGCGATAAATTGCCAAATATGGTTAAAAAAAAATTCTTTGAAAAATGAACAGAACTTAGCGATATTTTCATTATTTGGCGATAAATCGTAAAAGGTACTTATGTATTATCCATTGACGCCAAGCTATTTTCTTCTCAAATTTGCTGGCAAACTGTTGCCAATCATATTCCGAACCATCAATAATTTCATGTACTCGGCATTCATCTTGGCGAAAAATTGCTCGTCTTGGCGGACCGCTCGGATTATAAATAAGTACCTCGAAAAATATCTAATCTGATTATATTAAGCTAGGACGATTTCACTGGGAATTTTGAAAATTCCTTACTCGCGCTGAAATTAACCGATTTAGCATATTGTGTTTTGTTAAGGAATGACTAAGAGATATCTGCTCAGGAGTGGGAGGGGGTGGCGTCGGTCGGAGGAATTTCTCCGAATGACGAAAATCCGTTATGAACATTTTTTTTTTTTTTTTTTTTTCACGTTAAACCGAAAAACCGTTAATGAGTTTTGTTTCACGGTAAAAGTCTAGGTGCGGGGGATATCTATTATACATAATATTGTACATTCTAAAGCTGGAATATTACTGGAATTACAAAAAAAAAAAAAAAAATAATAACTTACCAACGTTGTCCACATTATCTGCAGTATATAAAATAATATTTTTGTCAGCTGCACACGAAAAAGGGGTATTTTTCTTTTTATAGTAATACTAGCTGAAGTACCCGTTCTTCGCACGGGAATGAATGGACTTTTTGATATTCATATTTGTTGTGATTACTATTTATTGTAATAAAGAGATATAGCAAAATGGATATCGCGTTATATTGTGTTCAATAATCATGCATACTGAATTTCAAGGCAATCGTTTTTACGGTGCAGAAGGCGATGCGGCGTAGCACAATCTAGTGGCGAGTTTTAGCAAAACGGATACGGCAAAAATATTCTTCGCATTCAGATATCGATGTATACGAATTTTCATGACGATCGGCTGAATAGTCTTGAAGTTCATGTGTTGACGCGACATCTAGTGTCAAGTTATAGGAAAATGGATCGTGCAAACTCTTCCCCGTGTTCAAATATCTATGTATGCCTATTTTCATAGCGATCATTCGCACAGTCAAGAAGTGATACACTGCAGGGCCATCTAGTGGTTAATTAAAGTAATGATTTGCTACAGCGCCGTCATGTGGCGAGTTATAGCAAAATGGATAACGCCAAAATATTCTCATTGTTCAAATAGCTATGTATACTGATTTTCATAGCCACCGTTTGAATGGTCAAAAATTTGGCCTGCTGCAGCGTCATCTAGTGGCGAGTTAAAATAATAATGCATTGCAGTGCCATCTAGTGGTGAGTAACATCAAAAGTAACGCAGTTAGAATATATTCTTCGTTCTCAAATGTGTAAGTATAAAAAATTTTATGCCGATCGGTCGAACGCTATAGAAGTTGATGCGTTGCAGCGCTATTTAGCGGTAAGTTACAGCAAATGGATAGTGAAAAATATTCTCCGTGTTCTAATATTCGCGTGTACCAAATTTAATCGAAATTGGTTCGACGATATTCGCCTAGCAAACGGCTAAACGGAATAGAATTCGACGTTCTGCTGCGCCACCTAGTGAAAAGTTAGAGGAAAACGGATAGCATAAAAACCTTCTCCATGATAAAAGACTTAGGTGAACCAAATTTCATGGTGATCGCTGAAACGGTGCTGGAGTTTTTCAACCTCCTACACACATACCAACATTCATTTTTATCTATAACCAGTCTTATTATACGTATATACCAGTCTCAAGTAAAATCCAGTTTCAAATCTAAGCCTCGCCAAAGTGCCAGCATACGCCATTTTGCAAGAGTTTTTTCAGGGAATCATTCGAAGCATTGACTTAGCAGCAATCAAAATAGGAAATGGTTCGACCGCCAGGCATTTATTTGAAAATTGGAATCCCTTAATACAGCCGATTTTTTTTTTAATTATCAACTATAATGTGTTTTATTCATCGTTACTCCGATGTACTAAATGAGAAGATTTCAATTTTCTGAAATTTGGCGGAATTCCCCCAACTTAAATCAATGTACTCAATTGGCGAGAATTCTGAAGCTACATCGCTTGAAATGCCCTAATAACTGCACTATTTCTGCACGGATAGTTAAAATTTAATGCTGTATTCTAAGAAAACCTATACACTTGTTTTCAAAAATGCTATTCCCTTAAGCTCTCAGTAAATTGCGCCAAAAAGCCTAAAACTGTGCAAACCGCTAGAACTCACTCTCTAAAAATCGGCCTATCAGCCATTTTTTTTTTTTCGCCAAACTAAAAAAAATTACATATTAATCTCGGATATCTTCGATCCTCATTGTTTTGCGTATAAAACATTTCATTCCTGCTCTCATTTCTTATGCGCACACGATATTATAATTAAAAAAATAAACTAAAAAAATCATTATTATTCTTTTATTTTTACTTTAAGAATTTAAAACATTTTATTCGGCAAAATCGCCACACATGGCAACCAAGATGCTTATTTCACACACTTTTTTCACTACAGGGGTTAATATTACATAAAGCTTTCTGCGTGGAGAACATAAAAATTCTCTTAAATTCCGGGAACGGAAATTAAGAGAACCATTCAGGAGGAAAGCGTTTTTAAGTGGAGTTTCAAAGTTTTAAAGTGGACTATCATTTATTCTATATTATTTTACATATCTGTGTAAAATTTCAGGCTGACAGGTCCATTTTTGTGGAATCGTATACTACCCAAATCAACAAATTGACAAAGAGAATTTCATTTTTATTTATAAGATAACCTACGCTTGTTTTTAAAAATACCCTCTCATTAAATTGCGCCAAGCGCTAGAATCATAGAAAATCTGACACACTTTCAGATTTTTAAATACGCACTAAAGTGCTATATATATAAAAAGAGTTATAATCCATGGGTCTTCCCTATTTTCGTTCCTTCTTTCATTAAGTTGGAAAGTGTATCATTATTCATGAGTGTGATTAAACAAAATTAAAATTGATATTTCTAACATCCTTTTTTCTGGATGTAATACATTAGATGCAGAAAAGCTGCTCAGAAAAATTCCAACTGAATGAAAATTTCAAAAACTTATATGCAGGTGTATTCATAACCCAAATAGCAGACGATTAAATTACCATAAATAGCGCCAAGCGTTAGAATCCTCCTCAAAATCGCGAGAATGCTGAAGATAGATCGCTTGAAATCCCTTAATAATTGCATTATTTTCGCACGGATCATTAAAATTTAACGTTGTATTCTAATAAAACCTTTGCACTTGTTTTCAAAAATCCGTTTCCTTAAGCTCTCAGTAAATTGCGCCAAGCCGGAGCGGAAACTGTGCAAACCGCTAGAACTCACTTTCTCGGCATTTGAGCCATTTTATTTTTTCGCCAAACTAAAAAATTTTAACATATTAGCCTCGGAAATCTTCAATTCTTATTGTTTTGCGTATAAAACATTTCATTCCTGCTCCGATTTCCCATGCACACGGTATTATAATTTAAAAAAATATAACCTTACGAATATAAACTAACAACAACAAAAAAAAAAATCATTATTATTCTTTTATTTTTACTTTGAGAATTTAAAACATCTTATTCGGCAAAATCGCCACACATGGCAACCACGATCCTTATTTCACACTTTTTTCACTACAGGGGTTACAATTACGGAAAGCTTTTTGCGTGGAGAACATAAAAAAATCTCTTAAATTCCGGGAACGGGTGGACTTTCAAAGTTTTAAAGTGGACTATGATTTATTCTATATTATTTTACATATCTTTGCAAAATTTCAGGCGGATAGGTCCATTTTTGTGGATTTGTATACAACTCAAATCCACAACCAAACAAACAGAATTTCATTTTTATTTATAAGAAATAAGATATAGTAAGGCCAAATACATGACTGTGGCGTTTATGCCGGAAAAGTATTTTGTCGATTTTTTCTGCTTCAAAACGAGGGTGCGACTATTATGCGAGGACGGCTATTACGCGAGTAAACACGGTAAATATACACAATAGTTATTTTTTTTATAATTGTTTTCTAGAAATTATCATTTTCTATATTGTTACTTTTTCCTCGCCTTATGTATTTAAAATTGGTGAAATTATCTGTTTAATATTAATGCACTTGTGTTCTCTTACGGAAATCACTAAATTATTTCCTTTTAGAAATGTATTTAAAATTTCATTTATTTTACTACTGAAGTATTTAGCGCAATTTTTAGTAATAATTTAATTTAAAATACGTAACAGGAGGAAAAAATCCGTTTTTCTATTACAGAAAATGCAATATCTGAAAAGCATTCAGAAAATAATAATAATAATAGAGCACTGATTTTAGTACTTAATACGTACACTTAAGGACACAGTAACACATCTCGGAGAGTAAAGAGAGGCATTTCTTGCAAAAGATTTAACATGTATTTTATTTCAAAATAGAGATAGAAATGTCATTTTTACTTTCCGAACATGTACCATGTAAGGAAAGTATTGTAATCATGAAAAAATTCGACTTCGAGATTTTGGTGTATTTACACGTTTTGAGGTCTTCTGAATTCATTTATGCTATTTTTACGAGATGTATGTGTGTATGTGTGTGTGTGTGAGTGAACACGATAGCTCCTAAACGGGGGATTCGATTGAGCTCATATTCGGTATATATGTTTTAAACCATCGTCGCAAGACCGGTATTGATTTTGGTGTGTATAGGACTTATAGTTTTTCTACAGGGCTACGACAAAGATTTCTTTTACATTATGGTCTATGGGAGGAAATTCTTGAAAGTGCGCTAGCGTTTAAACGGTGCATTGGATTGAGCTCAAATTCGATATACATGTTATAAACCACCATCGTAAGACCGGTATTGATTTTCATGTGTATAGAACTTATAGTTTTTCTACAGGGCTACGACAAAGATTTGTTTTACATTACGGCCTATGGGGGGGAAATTCTTAAAGTTCCGCTAGCGTTTAAACGGCACATTCGATTGAGTTCAAATTGGGTATACATGTTATAAACTACCATCGTAAGACCGGTATTGATTTTGTTGTGTATGGGACTTACAGTTTTTCTACAGGGCTACGACAAAGATTTCTTTTACATTATGGCATATGGGGAGAAATTATTGAAAGTGCGCTCGCGTTTAAACGACGCATTCGATTGAGCTTCAGTTTGGTATATATGTTTGAATTATTCATTGATTAAAACTTCTTTAAATGCTTGGTAATGATCTTAATCGTAAGTGTTCGGAAAGTCGAGTGGAGTCACTCCAGATTTTTTTGTATGCTGTATGTACAAACATAACATTCCATATTCCATATATAAATTTAAAACAACGAATTTGATTCAAAAATTAGTCTTTAACAGCTAATTAACATTTTACACATCATTACATACACTAACATGCTGTTCAAAAAACTTTTTTGAACAGCGTATTAGTTTGGTACACTTTTCTAAAAAACTATTAAGTTTATTATCTTAAAATTTTGTACGGTATCAGAAAACATACTGTCTGAGAATAATAAGAAGTGATTTTGTTTTTGTTAAAAAAGAACTAAAAAAAATCATGAAAAAACCCTTTTAAAAATATAAAAATTAAAAAAAGCACAAAAACCTTTATTTTCAAATTGTTTTTCTCTCAGATCTCTAATGTTAGGTATTTTTAAAGAAACGGGTTAGGTAAAATTTTTTCTAAAGTTTCAACTGTTTACCTGAAACAAATTCTTAGAGAAGTGTAGCAAGGCATTTAAAAAAAATAAACATTTCGAGTAAAAGTGAAAAAATTAAAGCTTTATTGCAGCCAAAAAACGTTTGTTTGCATTTAAAAAAAATATATTTTCAGTAGTTTATATAGTCTAAAATATGGGGTGGGGGGAGAGGTATATGTTCATAAGATCATCTTAAGTGTCGCTCTGTTTTCTGGCCAAATAATGGTAACTCATTTTATAGAATTGAACCTTTTTTTACAAACCAGCTAAATCAGCCAACTCATGCTTAAGCATTCTATTTGCTTACATCAAGTTTAAAAAAATGTAACTATAATGCAAATAAGAGAAAAAGACTTTATACACTACTATAAAAAATATCTTCAATAATAATCTCTAAATATCATGATTACGATTCATGTCAGTGAAACATTTTTGAAAAAAAAAAAAAAAATAAGACAATTTTATTGGTCATGTTTTTTAATTGCAGATGGTCTAAGCTTTTCATACGTACATATATTTTTGGTTCATTATTTTTAAGATTTTTTAAATATGCTCATGTACTGTGTACAACGCTTTCTTTAATTGTACTAACCCCCCCCCCTCCAGTGACAGTTTCTGACTCATCCCAAGCCACCCCCTGCACATTTGAACAAAAGCGGTTGCAAGTGCTACGCTCAAATTAAAGTGGTCGGACGTGCGACGTTTTCCACCCCGGTCGCAAATAAGACGTAACCAAATTGGTCACCTTATACAGGTGGTCACCTTACTAAGGTAGCACTTTAATAATATAACACTCTACAGTTTATTTATAACAAGATCTCAAAATCAATAAATATCCATGAACAAAAAAGAGGAATGTAGGGAGTAAAATACTGAAACATTAAAATGCACATTGCATACAAATTGTGTGTGACTTCCTTATACTTACGTTTCAATATGTATTTTAATACTTCTTGGTCACAATGAATAATAAAAAGTAATAAATATGAATAAAAAAATATAAATTTCTATTATGCAGCTTGACATATTACTGAAGTACAGTGTGAATGTTTTTGGGTTGTTTTCATGTTTACACGAATAATTTTCACTAGTGTACATTAAGAACACATTGTTTAGATGACACACTGTGCTGTAACAACAAAGTTCTAAAAGAGCCGGTCGCCAAATAAATCGCCAGGTTGAAAAAATGAAAAGAAATGTTAGGCTTTGGCAAAATTTAAATGTGATTCGCCACAGGGGTGATCGGAATATAGTTTTGTAGCCTAGACAAAATTATTGTAATTCTGTGGGAAAGGAAGAAAATTAAATATATTCTCAGACTACAGACGCCAACAAAATGCATTACAAAGGCTAAAACCAAAGTAAATTAAGAAACAGTTAAATAGCATTATTGACAGAAGATCAAGTGTTACAGAAGAGGAATCAGTGTTGAGATCAAATCTTGTGTTAAACAACTGAAAAGGGATATAGTACTCTACATTATCTGAATGTGTTTTATTAGGTTGTAACGAAAGTTTCCTGCCACCGCAAACTTCGTCAGCACACAGTTCTCGTTGGCGTATTTTCTCATATTTTGCCGATCGATTTTTGGCATTTGAAAGAAAGAGGTTCACTTTATAACACTGTGTTGTGAAATCTGTAAAAAATATAGTTATCATAAGTATAAGGTGTCTCAAATAGAACTATCACTCTAGAGGATTAGAACTATCATTTACTTCCAGTTGTGTTGCAAAAAGTCAGCTATATAATATCAACGAATTATGAGTACAGCTTTAAGTACTATTGTTGTATCATGTGACACTGTGCAGGTTTGGTACCGAAAGTTCAAAAACAGTTATCTAAGGAGTTAGAAGTTAGTATTTCAGGCAGATATGGCGGGAAACTTTCGTTACAACCTGATATATTTAAGAGGCATTTTATAGTGGAAAGTGGTCACATTTGACAGGCTAAAAAACTTAAATTTGGCAGATTATCTGGTCACTATACAGTTTTCGCAGGTGGTTACTTTACAGGATATTTTCCCCCATACATTTTTTATGAGCTACAATGAAATTTCATAAAAGTGTTCACTTTAGACAGGTAGTCTCTTTACCAAGGTGGTCACTTTAGCAGGTTCCACTGTATTTATATTTTTAACTTACCAGAAAGTTTGAGAGGTCTTTATGGTTTCGGTTTGCTTGTCTGTTCTGTTGTCCACCCGCCCAGAGTTCTAACTACTGTAAATATATTTGTGCGAAATTTATGTTTTTTCTATGTACAGTACCATGTATCGTCTTGAAAATGGTGTAAGTAGCATTGATAGTTCTTTTACAGGAGAAAAAAATCTAATACAGCACCGCACTCTATGGGCAGTGATTCTTGAAAACGTATTTTAGAGATATTCGGTTTTTTGAAAGAAAACAAAGTTGGCATACATATTACTAAGGCTCTCAAAATAATGCTCTTCATTGAGAATAATGTCTGCATTATTAATAGTTCTTCTACAGGAGCACTCAAAAGAATTCCAATACAGTACAATCTGTGGCATTGAGAGACACTAATACATTTCTAGTACAAGACAATGAGTAGAATATTTTTATATTCTTCAGTTAAACGCTGGGAAAAAAAAAATTAATGTTTTTTACAGGATCTCATAAAGTTGCATTTATAGTGATAATACAACATTATCTTATCTCCGAAATGTCGTCAGTTTTAAGGAAAATACATCACTAAATTTGTCGCCAAAATATTTTTGCGTTGAAAAGTGTTTATAATCTATGCGTTTGGCATGATTTATCTTTCTTGTTTTTTACTCTCCCCCTTTTCAATGCCCTGTTTCCTTCTGTTAGAAAATGGCCTATCAAAACAAAGCTTTTTTTTTTAATTGGATGCGAAACATCCCCCGAAGAAAAGGTTCCCTAGAACACTTTTGACCACCCAAGACAAATTAAAAGATTCCACAATGAGAGTCATAAAACGAGAATACACTAAAAGCTTTAGATTGTGTTCTCTTATCTGTAGGATCTTCCAGTCAGATACCTCACCATTTTCTGACGACAATAAAACAAGTGGTGTCTTGCGCTTCAGTAATAGAATATGATAAATTTTGCCGTTTGTGCAAATTAAAGGCGAATATAATAGTAAACTCTCAATATACTTTATATTCAAGTTAATCAAATAATAAGAATATTTATTTCTCCCTGAACTGTGTTCGCTGTATCAATTGACGCCATTCCTTGCCAAGCCTGAACGCAAACTGAGAAATGTTTGATCATGTGGACGAACGATGAACCCGTGGAAAGTCAGTTATTTATTGCTGTCCTGGCAATAAAAAAACCCCACCCCGGTCATAAAAATCGCCATGCAACTAATGGTCATTCAGGCGAATTGGAAGGCGAATGGCGGACTTTAGGTACTGTATTTCGCATACGATAAAATCTTTCACAGGCTAAAATTTCAGTAGAAAATCCCGCGCAGATCTCGCAAGTCACCTACCTTACTTTGCGCTAAGAGTTGTGCATATTACAGCAGGCTCGCCAGTTACCGTGGATGTAATTAGTTAACATTTTAATTTTATCATCACCGACCATGATCTCTATGGCTTAACACTTTCTCTTCATTTCTCATTCCTTTCCTGTCTCTGGCTTCTCTTACTTCAACTCCTTTTTACTTACTGTTGATGTGCATATTAATAATATTTTTGTTTTTATAAATTTGTATTAGTTTATTATATTTGGGAATGGGTTAGATGCACCAGGCGAAGGCAGAAAATGGAGAGATGCACCGCTGATAAATTTAATCCACGGGCGAGTTGCACCCACGAAATGTAGGGAAGGGGGACAATCATAGGGGGAACCCTGAGATCTCGCAAAGGGCCAGCAGTAACATATTTTCGAGGGGCTCTCAAAAGTGATGGTCGGACCCAGTGATATTTTTGGGGGCTCGCAAAGGGCCAGCGGTAGCATAATTTCGAGGAGGGGATGGGCAAGATAAGGATTCCGGTGCAACTCACCCCTCGATTTGATTGATAGCTGTTGCCGCGGGTGCAACTGACCCTCGTCCTTATGTTTATTGTTTAAATTATATTGATTAGGGATGGATGCCAGACGACTTTTTGCGAGATGAGACAGAGATTTGCAGCTTTTTTGCGAGACGAGACGAACATAGGGATTTTGCGAGTCGAGACAAAGCTTTTAGGCTGTTTTGCGAGACGCGAGACGCCTATTTTCCGTCTTGCGTCCATCCCTAATATTAATGAGATCTATCGTTGAACGTGCATTGTAGTAAATCTTTGCGTGATCTCTTTTAGAGATGAGACGGGCTCAGCCCGAGCCCGAAAGCCCGAGCCCGGCCGGCCCGACTCGGGCTCGGGCTCTGTAATTCACGATTGCGTTCGGGCTCGGGCGGGCTCGGGCTCGTGAAAAATTTCTCCTTTGTTGAACATACTTCTTGAAACAGATTTTAAAAAGTGATTCATGGGATAAATGGACGTACTTATTTTAAAAAATAGCGGCACGGGGACTAGAAGGTGTGTGAAGCTCCAAAATTTATTGTATCCTATTAATGAAGTAGTTCATTTTATTTGTCTTGAGCTGAAATTTCGGGCTCGGGCGGGCTCGGGCTCCAACTTTAATAATATTACTCGGGCTCGGGCGGGCTCGGATTAAAAGTCCTCGGGCTCGGGCTTCAAAAAATGAGCCCGAACTCATCTCTATAATCTCTTTACTAGGGACTAGGGACTGTACTGCCTGGAACGAGTTGTTCTTGGGAAGGGGGCAAAGTCACGAATTTTGTGGGGTGATTTGTCCTTCATGGTTTAAATTCAGGCTAAAATTTAATCCCTGAAGAGCAAATCACCCCAAAATTTCTTAAGAGTAGCTTAGAGATACTCGTTTCATGGAGTATCTACTGAAAATCCGACTCTAGGGCAATGTTGGGCGTTAATCAATTAATTTTTTAATCGACGCGTTAGTTGGTTAAAATAGTAATTGCGATTAAATTAATTACAATTAAATTAACTGCAATTAAACTTTTAGTTGCAGGTTGCAATTAAATTATTTGGATTAATGTATGTTAATTATCATTCGCAATTAAGATAATTGCAATTAACTTTTTTAATTATTCTATGAAACAATTAAAACTAACAATTAACTTACTTTTATATACGGAATCAATTAAAAGATGTATCAAATTTGATTTAAGAACGATGAATTTACGATTACTGGGGTTGTTAGTAAGGTTACTATCATTGTCACTCGATTCCAGAAATGCTTGAGTAACACTGCTAGGGTTTCTTTTACCGTTAATTATCTTCTCTGCTCGTACTAGAGTCTCAAAGCCTTTTTGCGAAATTCTTCTACAGTTTCATATTCCTTTTTAAAATCTTTTTCTGATGTAACGGCTAACATATTTTCATGAGTTTTCTCTAACCGTTCATTTTTTTGCATTAAGCACTTTTATTTCTGTTTCTAACTCAAAAATATCAACATTAGGTAATGAAATAAGCTCTTGAAGTTTGTTATAAGTTTTCGTGAAATCCGTACTCTGTGCTGTGAGAGCCTTTCTTCCATATCACTAAATAATAATTATGTAATCTTACGTAACAATCTTCAGAATTCAGCTATACCATCCTTCTAAGCGGATACTATGCAAAATGTCGAGACTAAATGATAATCATCAACAGAAGATTGCAAATTATTACTACCAATAATACTTGTTCGTTAGGACTAATATATGAAATTCTAAAGACATAACTTCAAAGACAAAACAGAACATTTATTAAAGACCTCTTTAACATTACTTCGCTAATTACAACCAGCTCTTTCATAAAAACTACCAATTTAAAATCTCTGTTTCCAAAATTTTAATTGCACTCTAGTGCATAAGACAAAATATTAAATTCAATTACAACAGTTCTTAAACCATGGAGCTTATCTACTCAGTCTAAACCTGACATAATGCTTTGTGGAAAGCTGCAGGAGGACCAAAGAGTGCTGAAATAATACAGGACATAGGATACACGTTAGCCGACCTGAAACCAGATGGAATAGTTTGTATGCCTAAAGCAAATTTTTAAAATTAAAGAAAAAAAGCTTGCTTTTACATAGGTCATTAAACATAAAAAAATGCTATGAAAAAGAACGAATTCGATTACAAACACGAGTATTTGACGTGTATTGCGCCAATAGCAGAAGCCCTCAATATTATGCCACGTGAGACTAACGTATACTACAGAATAGTTCTGCCCTGCCTTTTGTCACTAATTTAAAATTACTGAAAATTGAAAAGAAAACTTTTCTTTTTGCCGCAATTTGATCAAGGCATACAAAGAGGGTGTCGAAAATAGGTTTGAAAAACTATTTGACGTCAGCACTCCTGAAGTGGAAAATGTGGTTATTGCCGCATTATCATACCCCAGATTTAAAAATAAATAGTCAGCTTGTTTAGAGCCTGCAGATCGTACAAAAATTCTAAAAGTTTTCAAAACCTATATTTCCAAAAAAATGAATGAATATGTAGTAGCAACAGTGGCAATAAAAAATTACCCAAGAACGCATTTTTTCAATTTTGACGCTGACTCCAACTCCGATATTTCAGCGACAGAAACAAGCCGAAGCTCCTCCGATGCACCAATGACTAAAGCAGAACTTTTAATGTTGCATTTACTTGCAGAAGTAAGTCACGATTTGTAACTCCTCATTAGATATCCTGAGATAAGAAACGTTTTTTATAAAATACAACACACCTTTACCATCATCAGCTGCAGTTGAACGCCTTTTTTCTTTTGCGACAATGACAAATCTGCCGAAGAGCCACAAATTGTCCGACAGTATGTTCGAAAAGAGAGTCTTATTAAAATGCAATCTATATAAGAAATTAAACCTGTTATTCATTACCCGTCTAATTATGTTTAAATTAAGTTATTGATGATTATTAATATTAGTCTTACTTTTTATTAATATGCGTTTCAATCCAAACTATATTATTAAGCCTGTCTCTTTTACCTTACACGCCTATCCTCCGAACCGATGTTGATGAATTTTACTGCAGTGATTTATGGGACCTCGAAAATGGACATATCCTACTTTTTTTCACTAAAAATGAAGAGATCCACACCAGTCATATTTTAATTGTTAGTTTTTATTTAAATTCATAAAACAATTGAAAATTAATTAATTGTTAACTGTAGCAAATGACGATTGTCAATTAATTAATTGTTAATTGCTGCTACTACAATTAACAATTAAAAAACTGTTAATTGTCATTTTTGATAATTACAGTTGATCAATTGTTATTGTTACAGCCACAATTGTCAATCTTTAATTGTCCTTACAATTAAAATTTGCCCAACACTGCTCTAGGGTATTACAAGCTAAAGCTGATATACATCTTTTTCGCAGATCACAGTTTGGCAAACTTTGGTTTTCAACCACAATACAGTATGTACAGCTACGAAAAAAAAAAGGGGGGGAGGGGGCTACTTGTACTTTATTTAGCCGCCGTTCGTCGGACGGCAAAGTTACAGATGCCAATCGTTTACGATTGACGTACACTTTAATTTGCTATACCTAAAAATTGCATAAGGGGCCGTCTCCATATTAAAATTCGCATCAACTTTTTTTTTCCAATAGCAACCCCTACATTTCACTTCATATTTCAAAAATTTAGCTCATTTTTGAACCCCGGATACCAATTTTCAAGAAATTGGAACTGAAAATGAGTGAGTTATGAGCACCAAAATTCCCCTCCCCCTATGTTAAAATATTTTTTCATACTTTAATTCATATCTCATATAATATTGATAATAAGAAGCTGACTTTTATTCTTGTTATTAGAATTAAACGACCCAAACATAATTTATTATTATTATAATTTTTAATAAAATATTAATATGAATTATGAATTATTAAATTAATATTCAAAAAAATTATGAATAGCAACATAGCCAAATTTTGATGAAAATAGATGCAGAAAGTGATTTTACATGGCTGTGCAAAATTTCAAATTTTTACGTTCAGTAGTTTAATTTATATTAAATAAAATGTGTTATTTTCCTGAGTTAAGGGACCATATATAAATTTATTAAGTGACAATTTTTTGAAAATTGCGTAAAATAAACGTAAATTAGATTTCTTTTGTGCAAAAAACAGTAAAAGATAACGGTATTTAAAAAATATCAAATTTTGAAACAAATAAATTAGAGGTTTTTACATTTTGATGGTGATTCTATAAAGCGTCTATTGTTGCGTCCGCTACCATATCCCACCAAATAAAATGTTTTCCATGTATAGAATTAGATGCAGTAGATGTATGTCTTCCAATACAACGTCCTATTTCTGAAAAACTAACATCCTCAACATTCCAGGCATGAATTTGACATTTTTTAATATTGGAAACATCAGGTCTTTGAACTTCCCCATACTCAAACATTCACGTTTTTCTGTTTAAATTTTTATCTGACTATAAATTAAAATACCGCCAAAAGTCTTATAAGAATATTGCACATTGCAGACGATAATTTTAAATGAAGAATGTGAAATAACAATCACAGTGATAATATTGGGTCAGCAAAAAAGTAATTGCGTTTTTTACATGAAATTGAAACAAATAAATTTTCAATGATGAAACCAATCTTCAAGTTCGACCGTAGCTGAGTAACATTCATGATTGTAGTCAGAAGAGCAGAGAACAGAGCCTCTCACTCCTGGCCAGAGGCGCACAGAGGATTTTCTCTTGGAGGGGGTCCAGTCCGTGACACTAACTAACACGACTGATCTTGTGGGGGGGGGGGGAGGGGGGCAAGATGATGCAAAGAACGTGGGCAGCCAAATTTAACGGTGCGAAGAAGAAAAATTTAAACCATAAGCTTTGCAAAAAAGGATTGCCTATTTTTATTTGCCTGTGGGCGGACGACGATCAAGAAACGGTTCTGCCAACCACTGGAAAAAATGAGGAACAAAATGTTTTATCGTGACCATTTTTTATAGACAGTTCCGCTCTTCAATTTTCTTGTATGGTTTTCAATCGATTTTTATTAATTTTCCTAAATTGGTAAAAACAAGAATTTGGTGGTAACGTGTAACGTGTAACGCGCACACAAGGGAGGGGTCCAGACGCCCTGGACCCCTCCCTTGTGTGCGCCAATGCTCCTGGCAACATTTCACCTGTCTATGAGAACCTTCAAGAGAGCAATTTCAAAATTAGAAAGATTTTCAAAATGTGAGCAGTCGTTTTACATTTTCCCTTTAAATCATGTGTACGAACCAAGGAAGTTATGGACTCACGGATCATTTGAACCACTGACTAAATATTTCAGATTTTACAACTGATATTCTTAGTATAAAACACTTTAAGACTAGGAACAATATTTTCCGTGAAAATAATATTTATTTCTTTTAACTCTCGCGAGCGAAATTATTGAAAGGCGAAAAGTTCGGAACCTACAAATAGCGTTTCTCAATTTGCAGAAAGTTTTTTAAAATCGCAAAAAAAATATGTCGCAATATCTCCGGAAATTATCGTAGGAAATTGGTGAAAATTTATAGTTAGGGTAATTTGAAGGTTTTCTTTCGTTTAATAAAGTCAGAGTAGTATGTTGATATTGAAAAACAACTAAGTTGATGCAGAATTAAATATGAAGATGGCCCCTTATGCAAATTAAATTACTTGAAAATTAAGGTATCCGTTATTTGCAAACGAATGGTATATATAACTTTGCAGTCCGACGAATAATGGCCAAATAAAGAGCAAGTGGGCCTTTTTTTTCCGCAGCTGTACATAAACGTTCATACCAGCTTAATCGTGGGAAGAAATAACTTATAAAGTTCTCTTACAGGGTCCCGCAAAATTATATCAATGGTGACAATGCTTTTGAGGCTATCCCCAAATATCTCGCCAAATTTGACGACTATACATCGCCAGATTTGTCACATATACACAAAAAAGGGCATATTAGAAAATGTTTTATAGTCAACGTGTTTGGCACAATTTACTTCCCCCCCTCCCTTTTTTAAGTTTTCTAAGCGTCTTGCCCACTTCGATAGAAAAAAAGTCTTCCCCCTTTTTAACACTTTCCAACATCACATGCAAAGTGCTTATGATTTCTGTTGTCTGTCCGTCCGTCTGAGCTCTATCTCGCGTAAATATGCATATGCATCGATTTCGCAGAAATCGATATATGTCGTTCCTACGTACTGTACCTTGTACCCTATTAAAAATGGGGTATCTAGCATTTATAGTTCTTCTACAGGAGAGCTCAAAAGATTTCCAATACATTACACTCTATGGGTAGAGGTCTGCGCCGCACAAAAATTCGCGGCGGCGGTGTAACGACCTCAGAAACACGGCGGCGGCGGCGCGCCGCGGCGTGAAAAATGATTGAAAAAGAGCATAATGAAAATGGGCGTATGCGTACGAACACACACACACCTATGTATTAACTGACGTTAAAAGATTTTTTAAGACTATGAAAACTAGTCTCGAGTATGAGTTTCTGTTGCTGTGGGATTACGGCCAATTAGCTAGATGTGGGCTCTAGGACGAGGTGTGGGGTGTACCCCGTGGAGGTCTTTCTAAGGGGTCCTAACAAGCTTTGAAACGACTGAAAACTCCGAACGGTTAGGTCGGCGGATGCGACCTGGGTTTGAACCAGGCTCCTTCCGTCTCACATTTCAGAGCACTATGCGCTCGGCCAGTGGCTGGGCTCCAGAGTATGAGCCTGCCGTTTCGGTGTACTTTTAAAACATTTCTACTGCAAAAGAAACAATCGATTTTATCAAACTCGCATAATCTTACATTGCTCTTATAGCACATTCACGTTACATTTAGCTGTTAGTGTACAATTGATACATTTGCTTTTAAGCGGTTTTTTAAGCATTGAAATTGCGCCATTGATTCAAAAAATTTAAATGGTATCTAGTGTTATGAGTGTACTACTTACTAGAGATGAGTTCGGGCTCATTTTTTGAAGCCCGAGCCCGAGGACTTTTAATCCGAGCCCGCCCGAGCCCGAGTAATATTATTAAAGTTGGAGCCCGAGCCCGCCCGAGCCCGAAATTTCAGCTCAAGACAAATAAAATGAACTACTTCATTAATAGGATACAATAAATTTTGGAGCTTCACACACCTTCTAGTCCCCGTGCCGCTATTTTTTAAAATAAGTACGTCCATTTATCCCATGAATCACTTTTTAAAATCTGTTTCAAGAAGTATGTTCAACAAAGGAGAAATTTTTCACGAGCCCGAGCCCGCCCGAGACCGAACGCAATCGTGAATTACAGAGCCCGAGCCCGAGTCGGGCCCGGGCTCGGGCTCGGGCTTTCGGGCTCGGGCTGAGCCCGTCTCATCTCTACTACTTACTAGTGTTAACCTTTTACAAACCGAATTCAGATCCAGCCATATTTTGAATTCGTTTTCTGCATATTTTGCCTTCTAATGTGTTAATTAAAGGATATTAGTCATTTAAATGGGGGACAAACTTTTACATTGGTTTCAAAAACGGAATTAGCATAGCTGCCAAACGTTCCGTTTTTATCGGAACATTACTCACCACCAGGGATAGAATCTTGTAATTTTTTTCGGTTGTCCATTGGGCAGTCACTGAAATTATTTGGTTTCCTGCAAACGAAGTTTCTTGCCTATAAAATCTTCGCTACACAATTTTTTTTAAGAACATGCGACCGTTACAATGAAAATGAGTTGACAAACGTTTATTCATAAAATTTCCATTACTATTCGGAAATGAAAAGAGAAATAAGTTCAAAATTAAAATAGGAATAGGAAACTGCATTTTCAAGCTAAGGAATAAAAATGGAAATAGTTGTTTTTTATTGGCTGTCCTAAGGGCATCTGAATTTTTTGTGTTACCACCGCCTTCTTGCCTGTCATCTTTGGAATAATGCAATGAGAGAGGTTAAACGATAGGTGGTGCCACTTACGTTGCCTACCTTTCCGGATATGTGCATAATTTAAATTAATATTTTTAATAACAAGAACTCCTAATAAATACTGGTGTTAGAATATAAAATTGATGAAAACTGTTTTATAACACACTGTGGATAAACACCATTTATGGTTGTTTCATATGTTTCCCTCTCTAGATCGTTTTAAAAATATCTAAAACAACTAATCACTCTATTTTAAAAATAGTTTGTTTTCAATTCAAGCCCTCTCCACCTTTTTTTAAAATGAAATATATATACATAAAATAATTTCTCCACTTAAAAAGGTCAAAAGATTTAGTTGCATAACTTTGTTTTTTAGTCTTTATAAATTTTAAACAAGAAAACAAAGCTACTAAACTTAGCTAAAACTCATTATAAATTTACAGCTGATTATTTTATACTCTTACCATAAAAATACGGACATTAACAGTTCCAATATATTTTATTTAAAAATAAATCATCATGTTAAGTTTTTCATGTGCCTTTATCATGAGTTCTAAATTTAGTAGATTTGGTTTTTCATTTTAAATGTGCTATTATATGCGTGTGTTACTATAAAAATTTTTTGTCAATTTTACATTCCAACACCAGTATTTGTTAAGAGTTCTTGTTTTAAAATATATTACTTTATATCGTTCGCATATCAGGTATCACTTCACATCTCCCTTTCGGCCCTTGCCCAGCACTACTTTTTCGGTGGCAGTTGCATCTTAAATCAAGTTCATATTTTTAATCTTATAAATAAAAATGAAATTCTGTTTGTTTGTTTGTTTGTTTGTTTGTTTGTTTGTTTATTTGTTTGTTTGTTTGTGGATTTGAGTTGTATACAAATCCACAAAAATGGACCTATCCGCCTGAAATTTTGCAAAGATATGTAAAATAATATAGAATAAATCATAGTCCACTTTAAAACTTTGAAAGTCCACCCGTTCCCGGAATTTAAGAGATTTTTTATGTTCTGCACGCAAAAAGCTTTCCGTAATTGTAACCCCTGTAGTGAAAAAAGTGTGAAATAAGGATCGTGGTTGCCATGTGTGGCGATTTGCCGAATAAGATGTTTTAAATTCTCAAAGTAAAAATAAAAGAATAATAATGATTTTTTTTTGTTAGTTTATATTCGTAAGGTTATATTTTTTTAAATTATAATATCGTGTGCATGGGAAATCGGAGCAGGAATGAAATGTTTTATACGCAAAACAATAAGAATTGAAGATTTCCGAGGCTAATATGTTAAAATTTTTTAGTTTGGCGAAAAAATAAAATGGCTCAAATGCCGAGAAAGTGAGTTCTAGCGGTTTGCACAGTTTCCGGCTAGGCGCAATTTACTGAGAGCTTAAGGAAACGGATTTTTGAAAACAAGTGCAAAGGTTTTATTAGAATACAGCGTTAAATTTTAATGATCCGTGCGAAAATAATGCAGTTATTAAGGGATTTCAAGCGATCTATCTTCAGCATTCTCGCGATTTTGAGGAGGATTCTAACGCTTGGCGCTATTTATCGTATTTTAATCGTCTGCTATTTGGGTTATGAATACACCTGCGTATAAGTTTTTGAAATTTTCATTCAGTTGGAATTGTGCATTTTTCTGAGCAGCTTTTCTGCATCTAATGTATTACATCCAGAAAAAAGGATGTTAGAAATATCATTTTTAATTTTGTTTAATCACACTCATGAATAATGATACACTTTCCAACTTAATGAAAGAAGGAACGAAAATAGGGAAGACCCATGGATTATAACTCTTTTTATATATAGCACTTTAGTGCGTATTTAAAAATCTGAAAGTGTGCCAGATTTTCTATGATTCTAGCGCTTGGCGCAATTTAATGAGAGGGTATTTTTAAAAACAAGCGTAGGTTATCATAAATAAAAATGAAATTCTGTTTGTCAATTTGTTGATTTGGGTAGTATACAATTCCACAAAAATAGACCTGTCAGCCTGAAATTTTACACAGATATGTAAAATAATATAGAATAAATGATAGTCCACTTTAAAACTTTGAAACTCCACTTTATTTCCGTTCCCGGAATTTAAGAGATTTTTTATGTTCTCCACGCAGAAAGCTTTACGTAATATTAACCCCTGTAGTGAAAAAAGTGTGTGAAATAAGCATCTTGGTTGCCATGTGTGGCGATTTTGCCGAATAAAATGTTTTAAATTCTTAAAGTAAAAATAAAAGAATAATAATGATTTTTTTAGTTTATTTTTTTAGGTTATTTTTTTTAATTATAATATCGTGTGCGCATAAGAAATGAGAGCAGGAATGAAATGTTTTATACGCAAAAGAATGAGGATCGAAGATATCCGAGACTAATATGTAATTTTTTTTAGTTTGGCGAAAAAAAAAATGGCTGCTAGGCCGATTTTTAGAGAGTGAGTTCTAGCGGTTTGCACAGTTTTAGGCTTTTTGGCGCAATTTACTGAGAGCTTAAGGGAATAGCATTTTTGAAAACAAGTGTATAGGTTTTCTTAGAATACAGCATTAAATTTTAACTATCCGTGCAGAAATAATGCAGTTATTAGGGTATTTCAAGCGATGTAGCTTCAGAATTCTCGCCAATTGAGTACATTGATTTAACTTGGGGGAAATCCGCCAAATTTCAGAAAATTGAAATCTTCGCATTTAGTACATCGAGGTAACGATGAATAAAACATGTTATAGTTGATAATTTAAAAAATGCGGCTGTATTAAGGGATTCCACTTTTCAAATAAATGCCTGGCGGTCGAACCATTTCCCATTTTGATTGCTGCTAAGGCAATGCTTCGAATGATTCCCTGAAAAAACTCTTGCAAAATGGCGTATGCTGGCAGTTTGGCGAGGCTTAGATTTGAAACTGGATTTTACTTGAGACTGGTATATACGTATAATAAGACTGGTTATAGATAAAAAGGAATGTTGGTATGTGTGTAGGAGGTTGAAAAACTCCAGCACCGATCACCATGAAAAATAGGTTCACCTAAGTCTTTTATCATGGAGAAGGTTTTTATGCTATCCGTTTTCCTCTAACTTTTCACTAGGTGGCGCAGCAGAACGTCGAATTCTATTCCGTTTAGCCGTTTGCTAGGCGAATATCGTCCAACCAATTTTGATGAAATTTGGTACACGCGAATATTAGAACACGGAGAATATTTTTCACTATCCATTTTGCTGTAACTTGCCGCTAAATGGCGCTGCAAAGCATCAACTTCTATACCGTTCGACCGATCGGCATAAAATTTTTTATACTTACACATTTGAGCACGAAGAATATATTCTAACTGCGTTACTTTTGATGTTACTCGCCACTAGATGACACTGCAATGCATTATTATTTTAACTCACCACTAGATGACGCTGCAGCAGGCCAAATTTTTTACCATTCAAACGGTGGCTATGAAAATCAGTATACATAGCTATTTGAACAATGAGAATATTTTGGCGTTATCCATTTTGCTATAACTCGCCACATGACGGCGCTGTAGCAAATCATTACTTTAATTAACCACTAGATGGCCCTGCAGTGTATCACTTCTTGACTGTGCGAATGATCGCTATGAAAATAGGTATACATAGATATTTGAACACGGTGAAGAGTTTGGCACGATCCATTTTCCTATAACTTGACACTAGATGTCGCGTCAACACATGAACTTCAAGACTATTCAGCCGATCGTCATGAAAATTCGTATACATCGATATCTGAATGCGAAGAATATTTTTGCCGTATCCGTTTTGCTAAAACTCGCCACTAGATTGTGCTACGCCGCATCGCCTTCTGCACCGTAAAAACGATTGCCTTGAAATTCAGTATGCATGATTATTGAACACAATATAACGCGATATCCATTTTGCTATATCTCTTTATTACAATAAATAGTAATCACAACAAATATTAATATCAAAAAGTCCATTCATTCCCGTGCGAAGAACGGGTACTTCAGCTAGTTTAAAATAAAAATGGTCATAAATAGCTGTGGAAAATGATCCGATAAAATCGGAACAGTTGGCAGCTATGATATAGTGATGGGTAGCTTAAATCTGTGCACTCCAACCTTTTTATCGCCACGAACCGGTCAACGTTTGATAATTTTACAGCGGCCCTCTGAGGGTGGGAGGACGAGGGCGTTCAATGTTTCTGATTTAGACTGGTTTGATTTAATAACTTTAATTTAATTGTATTTAAACATACCTCCAAAATAAAATACAGTTACATACATACACACACACAAAAAAAATGAATATAAAGTGATGTAGCATTTTAACCAGCAGAGTTTTTGTCTGGAATAGTTTTAAGGTAAGTACAGCTGCGGAAAAAAAGTCCCACTTGCTCTTTATTTCGCCGTTGTTCCTCGCACAGCAAAGTTATGTATACCATTCGTTTGCAAATAACGCGTACTTTAATTTACAATTAATTTAATTTGCATAAGGGGCGGTCTTCATATTTAATTCTGCATCAACTTCGTTTTTCTCAATGGCAACGCCATATTTTGACTTTATTAAACGAAAGAAAACCTTCAAATTACCCTAAATATATATTTTCACCAATTTTCTACGATAATTTCCGGAGATATTGCGAATTAATTTTTGCGCGTTTTTACGGGACTTTCTGCAAATTGAAAAACGCTATTTGTAGGTTCTGAACTTTTCGCCTTTCATTAATTTCGCTCGCAAGACTTAAAAGAAATTAATATTATTTTCAAGGAAAATATTGTTTCCATCTCTCTTAAAGTCTTTTGTACTGAGAATATCAAGGGTAGAATAGAATATTTAGTCTGTGGTCCAAATGACCCTTGAGTTTATAAATTCCTTCGTTCGTTCACATGATCTAAGGGGAAAATGCAAAATGTCTGCTCACGATTTTGAAAATCTTTGTAATTTTGAAATTGTTATTTAGTATTTCCATTGATGGTTCTCTTAGACAGCGGATATGTTGGCAGGAGTGAGAGGCTGCTCTCTGCTCTTCTGACTACAAGCTTGAATATTACTCAGCTATGGTCGAACTTGAAGAATGATTTCCTGTTACAAAATTTATTTGTTTGAATTTCATGTAAAAAACGCAATTACTTTTTTGCCGATTCAATATTATCACCGTGTTTGTTTTTTTACTTTCTTCATTTAATACTATCGTCAGCAATGTGCAATATTCTTATAAGACTTTTGGCGGTATTTTAATTTATAGTCAGATGAAAATTTAAACAGAAAAACGTGATTTTGAATGTTTGATAAAGTATGGGGAAGTCCAAAGACCTAATGTTTCCGATATTAAAAAATCTGATGTGTCAAACACATGACTTCCTTGCACGTCCATTAGATCAAAAATATTTTCGACGCACTTCCTCTAAATTTATTTGTTTGAAAGAGATAAAATATCAATAATAGTAAGGTTTAGCGATTTCTAGCCAAATATTTCGATATCGCCAAGCTGAGTTCAATTTGAAAGATTTCCTTCTGACACTTTATTTGGCGATATTTCACCAAAAGCCGACAAACTTGAGATAGTCAGCGAGATTTTGGGGATAGCCAAAGTAGTCATTGACCACAGACTTTCAATGAATTGAATGCATCTATACACCTCAATGTATTCAAAGTCATTTGGCTCACCATGTAAATAAATTCTCAGTCGATTGCTGTCAAAAAAGATATTGAAAACAGTTAGATATTACAATAGTTCTAAATACAAAGTTAAAAAATCTACGGGTTGAAGTTTTAGAGTTATACAAAATAGGAAATAATTTTTGGCGCCAAATTTGGCGATATTTCGGCGAAACTCGTCAATGTCGACGACATTTGGCGAGATTTTAAGCATACACCAAACAATGACAGATTATCGCCAAATTTGGCGATATTTCGCCAAAACTCGCCAAGAACGATGACAAATGGCGATACTTTGGGCATGGACCAAATGACTGACTATCGCCAAATTTGGCGATATTTCGACAAAACTCGCCAAGGTCGAGGACAGACGGCGAGATTTTGGGCATGTACCAAACAATGACTGTCTACAGTTGTATTATATTGAAGATGTCCATAGACATTAAGGTACTGAAATTCTTTTCGGTGGTCCTGTAAATAAACTCTCCAGTAGATTGGAACCAAAAATCGAGATGCAACACTAGATGTTACAACATTCTTATATATGAAATTTCATAATAGTTTTTGAGATTTGAGAGTTAAATATGCACACACGTACACCAAAAGTCGCCAAGCTTGGCGACTTTTGGCATAGTTCTTGAGGGAGGCACGTGACCGTGGTCGGACCATTACCTAACTTATGTGGTAGGACGGTACTGTGCTTGAAATGGATGAATGCCCCTAAAATTGCTATTGACCGTAATGTATTGGAAATCTTTTGAGTGTTCCTGTAGCAGAACTATAAATGATAAAGACACATTTTTTTAATGGAGAAATTCATTTTCTAGCTCTTTACAGCATATATCACTTCTGAGTCGTTTGAAATAGCCCAATACCTCTAAAAAACGCTTTGATGAATTTCGGCCCATAGAGCGTAATGTATTTCGAATCTTTTGGGCGGTCCTGTAGATAAACTATTCAGTCGAATGGAACCGAAAGGGGAGGTGCACAACTAGGTGTTACAACAATCCTAAATATAAAGTTTCAACATTCAACGCCTAACAGTTTTTGAGACATGCGAGTTTAATGAATTTCGGCCCATTGAGTGTAATGTATTTCGAATGTTTTGGGCAGTCCTGTAGATGAACTATCCAGTCGAATGGAACCAAAAGGGGAGGTGCACAACTAGATGTTACAACTATCCAAAATATGAAGTTTCGACATTCTACGCCTAATAGCTTTTGAGTTAGGCGAGTTTAATGAATTTCGGCCCATAGAGCGTAATGTATTTCGAATCTTTTGGGCGGTCCTGTACATAAACTATCCATTCGATTGCCACCAAAAGGGGAGGTGCACAACTAGATCATAGAACAATCCTAAATATCAAATCTCAACATTCTACGACTAATAGTTTTTGAGATATGCGAGTTACATACATACGTACGTACGTACAGACGGCATGGAAAAACTGGCCACAGTAGACTCGCCACTGGTCAAAATGAGTTGCAGACGCGTTAATATGATCGTGCATGCTAGCCTACGATGAGATGCATCGAAAAAAATTTTTTAATTAAATTTAGAGGTAGTCAAAATCGGTTTTTATGTCGAAATTTGGCCCCCAAAATTTTTCGGGATCACATTACTTCCTTATACTACATACAAGGAAGTAAAAAGGTCACATTCATGCCTGGAAAGTTGAGGATGTTAGTTTTTCAGAAATAGGACGTTTTATTAGAAGACATACATATACTGCATCTAATTCTATAGCTGGAAAATATTTTATTTGGGGGAATATGGTAGCGGACGCAACAATACACGCTTTATAGAATCCCCATCAAACTGTAAAATCTCTAATTTATTTGCTTCAAAATTTGATATTTTTAATGTTAGTATCTTTTACTGTGTTTTTGCACAAAATAAATCTAATTTACGTTTATTTTATGCAACTTTCAAAAAAATTTCACTTAATAAATTTATATATGGTTCCTGAACTCATGAAAATAACACATTTTATTTAATATAAATTAAACTACTGAACGTAAAAATTTGAAATTTTGCACAGCCATGTAATATTAATTTCTGCATCTATTTCTATCGAAATTTGGCTAGGTCGCTATTTATATAGTTTTTTAATATTAATTTAATAATTCATAATTCATATTAATAATTTATTAAAAATCATAATAAAATTAAATTATGTTTGGGTCGTTTAGTTCTAATACTACGAATAAAAACCAGCTTCTTACTACCAATATCATATGAGATATGAATTGAAGTTTGAAAAAATATTTTAACATAGGGGGAGGGGGATTTTGGGTGCTCATAACTCACTCATTTTCTGTCCAAATTTATTGAAAATTGGTGTCCGGGGTTAAAATGAGCTAAATATTTGAAATATGAAGTGAAATATAGGGGTTGCTATTGAGAAAAAAAAAAGCTGGTGCGAATTTTAATATGTAGATGGTCCATTATGCAATTTTTATGCATAGCAAATTAAAGTGTGCGTCAATCGCAAACGATTGGTATCTGTAACTTTGCTGTACGACGAACGACGGCCGAAAAAAGTACAAGTGGGACTTTTTTTTCCGCAGCTGTACATTTATACTCTATTTTATGACTGCAATTTTAATTCATGTTCTTGAAATCTTTAATAAACAGCAAAAAGAAAAGAGAAATGTTAAAAGAATTGCAATATTTCTTCTGTTGCAAAGGTATAAATAAACACAAACACGACAAAGTCGCAAAAACCCGAGAGAAATACACCAAAGTGAATAAAATCCAAAGAATTTAATGTTCCTTGGCGGCCCGGTACTATTTGATCTGAGGACCGGGACTGGTCCGTGGCCCGGGGGTTGTGGACCAATGGCTTAAATAATAAGTGAAATATTAAGAATTAGTGAAAGATTTAGTTTTAAATTTAAATAAAGATATGAATTAAGCTTGAAGTGGGGAGGGGGTCAAGATACCTCTGTAAAAATTTATGAAAATGACTATTTTTATGATTTTTTTTTCCAGTTTCCCACAAGGATAGAAATGCAACTTGCGTTTCTACAATCAAGTCATCTTTTAATTTTAACTGCTTTTTTTTTCCTAGTCAATATTGATAACATTTAATTTTTCAAAATTTTTTTAATTTGATGCTCTCAATTGGAAGCACTGACCAATAAAAGGGTAAGAAGTATCCAGAAAAAAATAAACAGTTGAAAGTTTAGGCACAATTTTTTAAAAAAGTTTTGAAGCCGATTGTACGCTGCGGCAGGCAATCGGCGTTCTTTGCCGGCGTGCCGGCCTGCACCTCGGCGGCGGCGGCGTGGTACAAATGCCCGGCTGCGGCGGCGTGGCGCGGCGGCGCAGAACTCTATCTATGGGCCGTCATTCTTTAATGTGTATTTAAGATATATTTGGCTATTTCAAATGACACAAAATTGATACCTGTTATTGAGGATAAAAAAGTAAAGCTCATCATCGAAAATAGTGTCTGTATCATTACTTCTTCTACAGGAGCACTCAAAATAATTCCAATGCATTACGTTCAATGGCAGTTTAGAGACGGGCATCTATTTGAAGCACAATAGAATCTTACTATAGATCTAACGACGATTGCATGCTCCCTCAATAGTTGCGACAAAAGTTGCCAATATTGGCGACTTTTGCGATAAATCGCCAAACAGGCGAAAAAATTTTTTTTCGAAAAATCAACCCTAGCTTGGCGATTTTTTCATTATTTGGCGGGAAATCAAAAATATACGTAATGTGATACTATTAAGCTATGACGATTTTAATGGGAATTTTGAAAATTCGTTACTCGCGCTTGAATCAACTGATTTAGTGTCCTGTGTTGCGTTAAGGCAAAGCTACGCAAGCAAGGGCTATCTGCCTAGGAGGGAGGGTTGCGTTAGTCGGAGGAATTTTTAAGGGTTTCTAATGCACTAACCGATTTACAATTAACAAAATTGCAAACATTTATTTTTTAGACTGTGGAACATTGATTTTAGACTGGTAACCCTTAAAAGAATAAATTTCGCGTTCTCCGTGTTCATGCGATACCGTTATTTTGTGAAAGAGGAATACATATTGATATTTTCATCTTTCCGGCAAGATTATGAGGTGTTTATGATTTCGATTTTTCTGCCCATTCTTCTGTCCACGGGTCCGTGCTCTAATTGCCTTAAATATACACCGATTAGTGCGAAAATTATATGTTTTTTCTACGCACAGTGCCATGTACCGTATTGAAAATGATGTATGTAGCATTTATAGTAGTTTTACAGCAGCCAAAAGAAAATAATACAATAAATATATCACGCTCTTTGGTCAGTTATTCTTAAAAGTGTATTTTAGAGATATTTGGTTTTTTCAATGAAAGAAAAGTTGACTTATAGGTTGAGGATCATAAAATAATGTTATCCATTGAAGATAAAGTCTGTGTAATAAATAGTTCTTCTACTCAAGAGACACTCAAAAGAATTCCAATACATTGCAATCTATAGCAGATGAGAGACATTAATCTATTTCAAGCGCAGTACAATAGGTATAAAAATGTTTATAACAGTATCTGCTAACTCTCGCCAGATTTTTAAGGACAATAAATCCCCAAATTTGGCTCAAAATACTGTTGTGTTGGGAAGTGTTTTATAATCGATGCGTTTCGCATGATTTATCTTTCTTGTTTAAGTATGTACTTATGAAATTGGAGCACCTTAAAAATGCAACTTTTTTTTAACAGTTAAAAACTTGATGCTGTTAGAAATTTTTAATGTGGAATAGGCTCCACATTTGATCTAAAATATGAAGCACGAAGTTTTCTGTTCTACAGTTGCAATTTTATGCGTTATATACAGTGAAAAGAGGAATATACCTAATAGGGGACAAGGAAAGTGCCCTTTTAAAAGAACAATGCCCCACCATGGCCGAGTGGATAAGTCACACAAAATGTTAGACGGCAGAAATGTGAAAGTTTCGGATTGGGGCCCGACATGCGGCTGCCTATCTAGCGGTCTGGAGTTTTGGTTGGTTTTCTCCAGATATAACCTGAATAGGTGTTAGAGCTAGGGCTGGACGATATTGGAATTTGAAATATCGATATCGATACTCGCGATATCACGATATATCGATATTTTTCACACTTAATTTTAGTATTTTTGAAATGTATTCAATCAAATAAACAAACCATAAAACCACTTGCTATATTCAAAAATGAATTAAAATAGATTTTAATGAGTAATTGCTGGTACTTTATTTAATTAAAATCAATATATGAAGGGTCCAGGGGTAGAACGACTTTACAATAAAATTTTGCTTCTGAGAAAAACGACTTCGAGGGCCCGCAGTAAAGTGGTTTTCCCCATTATACCAAAACTTGACCCATTATACCATAGGTCGTTTATTTTTCTTAATAGTGTTTCTACCCCAAAAATAATTCAAGTTGAGATAGTGCTCATTTAAAGCTAGAAGATGGCACCACTATCTCATTTTCGAAAAAAAAGGCTGTAAAATGGTTTTAACCCTGGATCCCTATCTCAGTTCATATCATTTAATGGCAGATTAATATAAACATAGTTTGAAAAGTTTCAGTTTTTTAAGAAACTGTATAAATACAAATACTGTCATCAAAATCTGAACTCGCCGTAAACAACAACAAAAAAGTCAACTGTTTCCAATTGAATGAAATATGCCGACCGACAGCTATGGATTTGCAGGCTCCATACGAATCCCACAAACTTCTTTATTCGGTATTGTAATCGGACTCGGGAACGCTTGATTGACGTATTAGTTTTTAGTAGCGTTGATCACTGCTGGAAAACTGACAGAATTCGGTTTCGGTATTTTTTAATCGGCGGGCGCTATTTTTGGAACTTTACCGTTTTCCAGATTTCACTGAAATGAAAATGGGAAGATCGAATTTATTATGCTGGAATAAATCAGATAGTTCGGTAAATATTGATTTTTGGCCTAGCCCTATGCCAACATGTGGAAATTTGCTCTGGGACGGTTTGCAGGCTTTGGAGATGCCGTCGGAGAGAGGTTCGAGTAAAAATAGTGTTTAAACTGCCCGAAATGTAAATACAGGGGAGCTTCGTATGACCCCCTGGGCCTGTAAGATTAAAAGGTTAAGTTTGGTGTCAAAGCATTCGAAATTTTATGTAACGATGGGGGTGTGGAGCCGAGGGGTGTCGAGAATCAATAAAAACGCGCTCCGATGGATAGTTTCCGAGATATACGTTAATTAATTATGGTAATTAGGCTAATAAACCATACATATAAATTTGATGAAGGTTGGCTGCTTGGATGACCATGATCTTCCTTTAAGCTATAAGAGACCTCCGGAGGTATTGTTCATGGGGGACTTAGGAGCGACGACAGATTTTACGTGCACCAGCTCCCATTTATGTACACGGTCCCGCATTTAGATTAAATTATTATTTCCAGTAAAACATTTGCTCTATCAGATATTATCGATCCAACCAAATTTCAGCAGCTCTATTGTCTGTTGAAATAGCCGTTTGCGCATCATAATATCCTTCACTCAAAATCATCGTTAAATAATAATTACTATTGCGCCTAGATATCTTCCGCGAGCAGAACGACACACTATACGCTACATCCCCTTCGAAATTAAAGTTTCCTGCTTTTTTTCTGCGGAGCTCGGAGGGAGGAAATAACTATTCTCTACGATAGCAAACACACAGCAGCGATTCCCGTAGTGAAGCAGCTGTTTTTCCCGCTGCGATCCGGTATCGCCATCAACGGAGAGAAAGCAGTAGCAAAAGCATCACAAGCTGGTATCGATCTCGGGATTTTCTTATTGCCGGCCTGTATTTTTGAACTTTATTGAATTCGCGATTTCACTGAAATGAAAATGGGAATATCGGATATCTGATGTTGAAATAAAACCGATTTGTCGGTATTTATCGATTTTTGGCCCAGCCCTAGTTAGAAACCCTTAGAAAGTCTTCCGACCTAGGCATCCACCATCCCAGGCAGATACCCCTCGTCCAATTTTACCTTAATATGCACAATACAATATTAAAAGAACACTCGTAGTACAGAGGAATAGGTCCAATAAGGTGTTGGAAAATCCGTCCCATTTCTCATTAGAAAGTGCCCTTCTTGATAAATTCCCCCTGCTCCTTCCCCTTTTGAAAAAAATAAAATCAACACTAAGAAGCTTATTTTTTTCTCAAGATTTGCAAATGAATGAGTAGAGAAATTTTGTGGTAAAAAAATGTTTCACCCAGAACCCTAAGGTCTCCTGCTTTCTTACTGCGTCTGTATCTAATCCTGTCCGTTTTAAAGAAGAATCTCTGCGCGTATTCGCTATCTCGCAGCTGATCGTTTGAGTTACGCGGCAGCGAGTGTCCTTCAAGGATAAGGTTCACTCATCGGTATAACTCCGTCAATCACGGGATATTTATTTCAGCTCTGCCACGGGATAAACAGCTCTGAAGCTAGGAAAAACAGATTGATTGCTCGGAGCAATAAAACTGTCAAGAGTGTGAAGACGGAGTTTCTTTCGCTCACTTCTTGTAAACAAAGCCGCCGTATTCGTCACAGAAATTATTTAAAGTGAGTGGATTTTATTTGTATTTTATTACATGTATGTACAGTCAAACCTCGTTTATCCGCGGTCCGTGTTTAATTCCAGTTTTTCAGCAACTGGAGGCAGTGTCCTATTACTGGCAGGATAAATTACCCAGGCCACCCAAAAATGTCACTCTTTCATTTTATGATAAAAGTACTAGACAAGAAAAATCTCAAAACATATATTATTTTTGAAATATAAAGTATGAACAATGGAAATAATTTAAATTTACTGTTATATATACTAATTATAGTGAAAAATATTTTTTCACCTCGTTGAAATACTCTACAGGCGATATAGCATTTCAATATGTTTCCCTATCTATTCATGGATTCAGACTACTTAAAATAAAATTTTGTACTTAAAGGGGAGGGGGTATAAATTTAAAACTTTCGAATAAACCAATCATAATTGTTTTTCAGCAATGGGAGAGGTTAACGTATGGGGCACAATTTTTTTTTTTTTTTTTTTTTGTGTGTGTGTGTGCACGAAACCTTTCCTTTTTCTTTCTTTGTGAAAAAGTAAACAATTTTGTAAGTGCAGATACCTTTTTATTATGTCAAACAGGGGCGCAGCTTGAGGGGGCTGTAGCCCCCCCCGAAATGCGACCCTTTACTCAGCTTACGATATTTAGCTTACAATTGAAACTTAGCTTACAATTTAATATACAGCCCCCCCCCTAAAGAAATAAAATCCTGGCTACGCTACTGATTTAATATAACTGTTTCTGTATTGTGACCCTATGTTTGGCAACTGGAAAGTAATTACTGAAATTAATTTTGCTAACTTTTTATCCTAACTCGCACCCAAACCTAAGGAAATTACAGAGAAAATAAAAAGTTTTACTTATGGAACATTTTATGAGTATTAGAGCAGCAATAGGAATAATTCAAAATTGTGAACAAGTAACAACTAAAGAAAAAATAGTTGCGAATGATCTTAAGTGAAAAAATTTAGTTCATGAAATTATCAAATATGCATGTAACCATAAGAATTTTTTGAAACCACTCAAAATAATAATAATAATTATTATTATTAAATTATTAATTATTATTATTTATATTAAGCTTTTTAATATTCCACCATTTTAAAACGAACTAAAAAATATAGAATACTTTCTCTTAGCACCAGACAGACTATATTGAAAATTTTATCGTGAATTTTTATAAATGTGAAAATTTTTTGATCGTGAATTTTTATAAATATGAAAATATTTATGATACTTAAGATGAAAAACGTGAGACGTGCATGAAATAGATAATTGATGAATGAATAGTTCACGTAAGTCACTAACAGTTCTATTAACTGGAAATGACATCCGCTTTTTTTTTCTTTTTGTTATGGCAGCTTTCTATAAACTCTACTACTAGTTATTGCATGCACCCCCCTTTACACTTTGTTATCTTTATATCATAACTAGCTGCTACCCGCGACTTGGTCCGCGTCGGCTTTAGAGTTAGGTCCCAAAAGAAATGAAGCATGTGTGAATAACACATATGTTTGCGACAAAAGAAACTGTATTTAAATATTATTTGCTTTTTACTTATTTTATATGAAGTATAATGCGTGGTAGTATACTTCATTTAAAATAAGAGAGTAAGCAGAGTTACTAAATTTAGATTTTTTTCAGGCATTTGGCGAATACATTTACGACAGTATTTGCTAACTGTTTTTGTTGTTCTTGTGAAAGAAATATTTATGCTATAGCATGAATTTTAGCCTACGCTAATCAGGAATAATGCAGCTTTTTCTTAGCGAAAAAGTTTTAGAATCGGTTCTATAGTTACAGAGATACCCAGAGAGCGTAATGTATTAGAATTATTTTGAGTGTTCCTGTAAAGGAACTATTTGCACTACGTGTATGAATTTTAGCCTATAATACTCAAGAATAGTGTAGCTTACTAACAGTGAAGTGAAAAAAGTTTTGGAATCGGTTCAGTACTTACAGAGATACACATAGAGTGTAATGTAATTCTTATGAGTATCCCTGTAAAAGAACTATTTGTGATATATGCATAAAAGGTAGCCTATAACAGTCAGGGTCCCACCAGTGTCTAAGAAGTTCTACTCTCAAAACTGGAAGGCTGGAAGTGCCAGGTTCAATTCCTGGTCGAGCCTGTCGACCTAGCCGCTCGCAGATTTTCGCGGTTTTCTCCAAAACCTCGCGTAAATACGGGCTAGGATCCCTTAGAAAGTTCCCCACAGAGGAATAACCCATACAGGCCTAGGACCGTAGTGCAGTCAATCGGTCTTAATCCACAAACAAACAAACAATAATACTCAGGAATAGGGTAACTAAGTTTTAAATTCGGTTTAGTAGCTATAATTCCACAGAGCGCAATACATTAGAATTATTTTGAATGTTTTTGTAAAAGAATTATTTATGCTATATGCTTGAAAGGTTGCCTGTATGTTAATCCAGGGCATAAGCTATCTTCATTACGAATTTTTCCAAATCCGTTCAGCAATTTGTGTGTGATTCAGTCAAAAACATCTAAACACACAAACGTACACATTTTTTAATGACTATGTCATTTTATCTCTCAATACCCTTATTGAAAAATGTGTCCCAAAAATGCGACATAATAAAGCGACATAAAAAAGCGGCGACATAATTTTACATGTATTTAAATACTAGTAGTTCACAACAGCTTTAATATCGAGATTAAAGCAATCTTTAGTCTCGATATTGTTATACACTATTTCGTAAGCTGTAGAATATGCTCCACATGTATTTTTTACATATATTCAAATATTATTAGTTCACAACAGCTTTAATCTATTGTTACAATATTTCGTAAGCTGTAGAACATGCACCACATGCATTTTTCTATAAATAGGTTACACTCATAAAAATTTCAACATGGGGTTACCAGGCGAAATACGCGAAAGATGAGCGATAAAATGCCAAGTTAATTAATATAGTTTTAATATGGCAATAATAAAACTAAAAAATTAGGGGGGTTCAGGGGGATCTCCCCCTGACGAGGCTCGAACAGCCGAGTTTTTATATTATTGGTAGGATTTGGAAATTTATGAAGTTTAAGAAACACATTTGGACTTTTCTTTCTAATGCTTTTTAATTTGGCGTAAAATCAACATAATTTCCATACCATTTCATGTTTTTCAAATGCATTTTTATCTGAAAATAGAATTTCAGCTTTATTTCAAAAGCATAAATCATTTTGTGCGGGCGATAAAACGGTTTTTAATTAATAATTAGAAAAGTATTTAAAATTTCAACATTCTGAGCCTCAGGTGCACAGTCATGGGCTTCTATGCTCAAATTTTCAAAGCTCTGCTTTCTGTAGATTTGTCTGGAGAACATTCATTTTTATTATTATTGATAGATAGATTTGGCATAAAACTGGCATAATTTCCGTGGAATTTAATGTTTTTCAGATGCACGCACGCGCTTCTTTATTGAAGCAATAGCATTCTTGTTAGCTCAAAACATGAATCATTTGATTGATACGGCGAAACTCGCCAAGCATGGCAACGTAAAAACGGTTTTTAATTAATAATTAAAAAAGTAATTAAAAATCTAAAATTCTAATTAGCCTATAACCAACTCCAGGGTCCCGTCTATATCTAAACCAAAATGCATCCTAATCGATTCAGCGGTTTAGGCGTGAAAGCATCATAAACAAACAAACAAACAAACTCACTTTCGCATTTATAATATTAGTTAGGATAGTTACCATAATAACCATTAGTAAGGGCATATTTAGCAGGTACGGTCTCCCTCCACCCTTTCAAAAATTCAGTTTTTGTTGACAAAATAATAATGAAGTCTTTTTGTGAAAAATTCTGCGTTTTTCAAAAATATGGATACGCTCTGAAATTTTCTTATGAGTACGGCCCTATCCGCAAAGAACTCCTATCCATACTGCCACTTAAGCTTCCAAATTCAACAATGAAATGAAAACTAAGCTAATTTTTAGTGTAAGCAAATGAAAATACATTATTATGAAACAAATAGACATTATTTTACAGGAGTTTAAAAATTTCTCAAATTCTTAAAATGCTACTGCAGCTGTTTTACAGCTTCTCTTTCATGTGTATGGCACCAGGCAATTTTCAGTTTACCCATAGCAGATGCAACGGACTTTATGATACTTATCCTATGATGTCTCCTATAATACTTATGCTTTAATTTTAAATAATGCTTTCTTTTAATGCAGAATTATTCAATCCTTTCGTTGATAAGAAAATACTCCCCCCCCCATACACACACACACAAAAAAAAAGAGAGAGAGAGAGAGAGAAACTTTCTTAAGGACGTGAAAAACTTCACAAATTAGCTAATTAAATTCAAAATGTTGTTTTACTTTTAAAATTATAAAAAGTATCCTAACTACTATTTCTTTTTCGTTTAACTTTGAATGGAGGCCTATATGTGCATTTTATTATTTGACAAAATGTTAAAAAGATATATTCTAATAGATTTCAAGCTGCAGTAGTGAGAATTCGTAAATGATGATGCGTAACCTTAAATTTCAATTAATCGGAAGTATTAGAATATGCGGAATATTTCGTGCCTGGCGTATTTTTTGCTTGAGGGTCTGTTATTCCGATTGAGTTCCGAAAATGGTTTTAAACACGTTACATCAGGGGTTCTCAACCTTTTAATGTCGCCCACCCCCTATAACACAGGCTAACTTACGGTGGCGGCGCCCCGCACATTTTCCAGCATACATTCAGTTTTTTAATCTTTAACAATGAACATTTAGTCGAATTTTCTACAAAATAATGTTATCAGTAAAGTTTGAATGAAGATTTTAAGCGAAAATGGATATATTTTGGAGTAAAATTGAGAATAAACAAGAGGCATGATTTTTTAAAAAACATGCATCACTACTTGCTCTTTGGTTTTTCTCGCGCCCCCCCCCCCTACAAACGCTTTGCGCCCCCTTGGGGGTCGCGTCCCACAGGCTGAGAAACGCTACGTTACATCAAAATGCCGTACATCTGACTTACGAAAACTCGGAGTTATGTTCTCTCTTTCTCTCTCTCTCTCTCTCTCTCTCTCTCTCTCTCTCTATATATATATATATATATATATATATATATATATATATATAGATAGATAGATAGATAGATATATATATATAGAGAGAGAGAGAAGGATATTTTTTTAATGTGTCTATATATATATATACACACACACACATTTAAAAAAATTATTTTCTAGTCTTGAGAATTCGAAATTTCGCGTTTGGTTTTGAATATTTTGATCAAGCAAAATTCGGTTTCTATATAATTATGAAAAATTCCGTACAAACGGCATGGATTTGATTGTGTGTTTTATGCTTAACTTTTTAATCCTTTTGGAGTGATGGCTGAAATTTTTTTATCTTGGAGTGGTTGAGCCGGAATTGTTACAGAGTAAGTGAGTCAGGAATCAGCGTAACTATATAGTAGGATAAGTAGCCCAGTTTTAACTTCTCATCTTTTGATTGCGAATTATTTATCGTTATTTTAAGTTATTAAATATAATATTTTACCCCCTTTCTTTCACTTTAAGTCCTATTTAAATATTACGATGGAAAATGTACCTAACTTTATGAGTCCTGTAAAAGAAATGTTTTGCTTGCCCAGTAATCAATATGGTACTGCACATCACTAAGTGTCCCAAATTCAACGAATCCTTTTTTCTTTTCTTTAAAGGAAAGGATAATCTTGGAGGAGAAATATGCAAGCGTGGTCGTAGTAGCGTTAAGAAGATAATTGAATTAACGCTCATAAAAATTTTACTTTTTATTTTTTAAAGTATGTATATAATATATACAGATTTTTTATTTAACCCTTTAACGTGCAAACCATTTTCACAGCAATGCAGAACAACTTGATAAAGTGCCCAACGCTGAAAAATTACGTCCGTTGCCGCACAGCCGGCTGTGTCAAAAATGAACTGAAGCATTCGATGGGCGATTCGATCGACCACCATGTTGCTGGTAGTTAACTTGAGAAATGGCAACAGGTGTACGTTTTCGACTTTAGTAGCATTTAACCCTATTTTTCGATTAGCAGTTGAAAGCGTCGGAAAGAGGGACCTAAAGGGTTTCTTTTAACCCTTCAACGGCGCGTTAAAGGGTTAAAAGAAATATTAAGCTATATAAATATTTTAATTTTTTGAAGTGCTATATTTTTGCATTTTTTTATTCTATTTCAGGAAACTTGGAGGATGTGAGCATCATGAAAACATGCAGATTTTCATCAGTTAAATGCATGAATGATCCGTCAACTTCACTGGGGGAAGCGGCGCTACCATCTTTTCCAGTATGCTTCCTCTAGTTTTTGCCATCATTTTACATGTAAGGAAAATTGAACTAATTTTTTGTGTACCTAAGAAAAACAAAAATCCTTTTTCATACATAGGCGTAGTTAAGGCATTTGATGCACTTACCTTAAAAGTTACTATTATAGTTTCTAGCATCATAGTTCATTTACTAGTCAATTCTTCAAAAAATTCTAGAGGTATGTTATTAATCGCATGCATAGTTGCTGTTTACTTTTACACGACAGTTTTTCTTAACAATGTACAGCTCCAGTGGGGGAGGGGGGGGAAATACACTTGTGTTTTATCCAGCTGTTGTTCGTCGTATAGCAAAATTACATATACCAACTGTTTGCGAATAGAGTACACTTTAATTTGTTTACATAAAATTTGCATATGGGACCATCTTCGTATTTAAATATACATCAACTTTGTTTTTCCCAGTGGCACCACTTAGATTTCACTTCATACTTCAATAATTTAGCCATTTACCTCATTTAAAGCCCAGATAGCAATTTTCAATACATTCGAACTAAAAATCAATGCGTTATGAGCTTCCGAAATTTCTCTCGCTCTATTTTAAAATATTTTCTCAGGCTTAATTCATATCTCATTTAATATTGATATTAAGAAGCTGACTTATTCTAACAGTTAGAACTAAATGACCCAGACACAATTTATTATTATTATAATTTTTTATAAACTATTAGTATGAATTATTAAAAATTTGTAAAACTGTATGAATAGTCACCTAGCCAAATATCGAGGGAAGTAGATGCAGAAAGTATTTTTATATGGCTGTAGTTGATTTTATATTACCGTAAAATACAGAAAAAAAGCGGTCCCCTCCCCTCTAATAAACGCGCCCCCTGATTTTCTCGACCATTTCGTTTGCTCTTAAAATACAGAATAAAGTAATAAATAGATCAAGTGAAGTGTTTTTGTATCAAATTTAGTTGCTATTCGAGGAGAAAACTGCCACATTTCATACCATACTTCGACTTCAGAACGAAATGTTTTGTAAAAAGTCTCCATAAAAACTTTCTACGCGTTTCATTTTCTCTACTTTTACTAAGGAAAGACTTTTACAATAATTTTCTTATTGTTGGGAAAAGTAGAAAGATGTCGCAGCCAACTTCGTTCTCTGTAGAGATGGGGAAAGAATGAACACCCTGTTCTTTTGAACCTGTTCTCAAGAAAGAACGGGAACACCCTGTTCAGTGATCACGGCAAAAAATGTTCTCAGTTCATTAAGGCCCGACGTTTCAGAATTTTATGGCAGGCAAGCGCGTTGAAAAAATAAATTTTGTGAAATGCCTTGTAGAAATTAATTTAAATAGATGGCGCAACGCGCTTTAAAAGAAGAAAAAATATATTTCTACTTTTCTTCCATGATCCTCCTAAAAAAAAATGATGTTTTGTTTTATGTTCGAATTGCGCCTGAGAGCGTTTTTAGAATAGATTTGAAGCGACGCTGTCGCTATAATTAATTATGTAAAATCAACTTTTTTTTATAAAAAAGATGTAAATAATTGTAAATATATACGTTTCAGTTTTAAAATGTGGTTTTTATTGCGTCTTGTGCATTTTTATTCTCGGTACCAAGCTATTTGAATTTTTGACTGTTCGTGATTTGGAATTTGGAAATACGTCGACTTCGGAACCCCCAGCTTGAAGTTTGTTATTTGCTTCGTTTTATTTATTTATTTTTCTTCATGGTGCATCTGTCCGAAGGAATTGTGATTTGTTTTGAAAGCTGCTTGTTCCGAGGAAGAAAATGAGTGTTCGAATTCAAGAACAAATTTGTTTGATCTCAAGATTTAGTTTCGTTTCTATTATTTATCACTTTGGATTACATTTGTTTTAATGTGAAAACGACCAAGGTAAGCTTTGTTTTGATTTATGCTTATCGCAAGTTTGTGTTCTGAAAATTGATTGGAAGATTCTTAGTTTATTTGAAAGCAATTAGAAATGAGTTATATTGAAAAATTAAAGAAAACTAGAACAATTTTACGTTCTAGTATTACGAAATTGACAAATGACATCGATTCTATTTTAACTAAAGATCCTGTGGATTTTGATTCATTAGAAGAATCGCTTCATCAATTAACTCTAAAATCAAACGAAATAAAAAATATTGATGAAAAAATCCAACCGTTATTGACTGTGGCTGAGTTCGACTAAACCTTCTATAGAGTTCAGAGCTGAGCCACCCAGATAACTTCTCAAATAGATAAAATTTTCAACTTTTGATAATGAAACGTTGTCATTTACAGACACTTTAAAGATATTCCAAAAATTAGTAAATTGCGTGTAATCTCCGTAAAATTTTTGTATTTGTAATTTAGGTAATTTCACCATCATATTTGGATTGGTGGGGGAGGACCCCGAACTTTTCGAGTTATCACTAACCCTGTTTAAAGTACTAATGTTTTTGTTTTCTTTTAATTTCTTTTTAGCTCGAAAAATGGTAAGCGACACTTTGTCAGAATGTTCGAATGTTTTCATTATTTCAGAGTCAAACTATGACGTTGCATTGAATATTCTCGAGAGCCGCTATGGAAACCGCTATGTTATAATAAACTTTCACATGAATAAGCTACTGAATTTAAATCCTGTTTACAAATCTACTGATATTTCGAAATTGAAAAGATTACATGACGATGTTGAAATTAATGTGCGATCATTGACAATATTGGGACTCGAACCACAGTCATATAGCTCCATGCTAATTCCAGTAATTTTGAAATTACTTCCACCTGATTTAACTTTAGAATATAATAGACAGAACACAAAAGAATCTTTAACCTTTGATATAAACAAACTGTTAGGTTTTCTTCAAATTGAAATTAAAAGTCGTGAGCGTTCTTTTTCTTTCTCGAAACCTAAAATGGTTGGAAATAATAAACAAAGAATTGTAAAATCCCCTAAACGGGAATTTGCAAGTACGCATGAGTTAATAACTACAGTAACAAATGAGAAAACATCAAATTGTTGCCTTTTTTGCAATCAAAGTCACAAATCGGAATTGTGTAATACATTTAATGTTGAAAAAAGAGAGAGATTTTGAAATCGCAAGGACGTTGTTTTCTCTGCCTTAAACCTAAACACGTAATTAAATTTTGTGAATCAAAACGTATATGTAATTAAATTTTGTGAATCAATATATACGTTTCAGTTTTAAAATGTGGTTTTTATTGCGTCTTGTGCATTTTTATTCTCGGTACCAAGCTATTTGAATTTTTGACTGTTCGTGATTTGGAATTTGGAAATACGTCGACTTCGGAACCCCCAACTTGAAGTTTCTTATTTGCTTCGTTTTATTTATTTATTTTTCTTCATGGTGCATCTGTCCGAAGGAATTGTGATTTGTTTTGAAAGCTGCTTGTTCCGAGGAAGAAAATGAGTGTTCGAATTCAAGAACAAATGTGTTTGATCTCAAGATTTAGTTTCGTTTCTTTCGATAAGATGTTCTTGCGGTGGTAAACACAACAGAGCAATTTGTTTTAAAAGTAATTTGACGAGTAATGAAAATCACTCCGATGAACATTTGGCTCCAATAAATTCAAAAGAAACAAATGCAAATCCAAGTGAGAAAGTTGTGACAGCCATTTCCTGTGTCGAAAAGAATAAAGTTCTTTTACAAACATGTAGTGTGAAGGCAAAAAACAAAAATAAAGAAGTAATTATTCGCCTATTGTTAGATACGGGCAGTATGAAAACATTTGTATTGAAATCTGTTTCTGATAGTTTGAAATTAAATGTCATTCGACAGGAAAATTTATCAGTGTTCGCTTTTGTTAGAAAAGAGTCTATCAGGAAAACTTACGATGTTGTGAAACTTATATTAGAAAATAAGAGTTCGTCAGGTTCTAAATTGGAAGTTGAAGCACTGGTTACGGATAATATTTCAGGTTCTGATATCCCGCCCCCAGAAATCAACGATGTTAAGGAAATTGGTGTTTTACAGAATTTCACCCTTGCAGACTCGCCTCAGAATGAAATCCCTGTTACACTCCTTGTGGGAGCGGACTATTATTACGATATAGTAACTGGAAATATCAAACATCTGAACAAAAATTTGATTGCAATAGAAACTATTTTTGGCTGGTGCCTGCAAAACAAAAAATGTGGAAAAGATTGTTCACTGAATTTTAATGTAATTATTGAGGAACATTTGATATCTGAACATATCAAAAAGTTTTGGGACTTAGAGAGTTCGGGAATTACAAACACAAAACAAGACACTGACACATCGGAAAATGAAGTAATGAAACAATTTGGAGCAGATCTTCAATATGTAAACAATAGATATAAAGTTAAGCTGCCATGGAAGATAGGAAAACAGTGTTTAAATGATAATAGGAAAATTGCTCAGATTAGGCTAGCTAAATAAGAGATTTATTAGAAATCCTCAGTTGTTTTTGGAATATTAAACGGTATTGCAGAACTATTTGAATGAAGGAATAATTGAAACAGTTCCTAAATCAGAAGATGAGGATTGTGTTAAATTCTATTTGCCACACAGAGAAGTTTTAAAATTAGATCGTGCTACCAGTAAACTAAGAATTGTTTATGATGCTTCCTCTCATGATACTGGCTGTTTATCTCTGAATGACTGTTTGTATTCTGGCTCTAATTTGTATCCAGAAAATTTTAACATCTTGTTACGTTTTCGGCTTTATCCCGTTGCTTTTACTTTGGATATGAAAAAGGCATTTTTGCAGATTCTAGTACACGAAGAAGACACAGATGTCTCTCGTTTTTTGTTTTGTGAAGATCCCTTTGACATGTCAAAAGAACCCCAAACTTATAAATTCACTAGAGTATTATTTGGTGTCAATTGTAGCCCATTTCTGTTGGCAGCTACAATAAAACATCATTTGAAGGGTTATGTCGCAAAGTATCCGAAGACTGTAAATTTTCTTAGTAAAAACATTTATGTTGATGACATCATAGGAAGTGTTAGCTCTGTTGAGCAAGCCTTATCCACAACACTAGAAACAATAGAAATTTTTAAAAGTGCAACCATGGAATTGCATAAAATGCACACGAATTCTAAATCTCTCTTAGAATCGTGGAAGGAAAGTAACGTAATTTCACAAGAATATGCAGAGTCCAAAGTTGACGCAAAAATTATGGTCCATAGGTATTGACTGGGATGAGGTCATACCAAATGAATTAGTTAAAACTTGGAATGACTGGTGTGATGAAGTTCCCCAATTGAATAAATTTTCCATTTCCCGTTATTATTTTTCCGAAATTGTTGATATCAACATTGCTAATTTAGAACTACATATTTTTTCGGATTCAAGTATGTCAGCCTATGGCAGTGTTGCCTACTTGCGGGCAACAACTACAGATGAAAACATTCAAACTGTTTTTGTAACTTCTAAAAATCGAGTAGCCCCCTTAGGAACTCTCACCTTACCGAAATTGGAACGAATGGCCGCATTGTGCTCCGCAAGATTGAGCTGCAGCATTTTGGAGGCTTTGAACATCAATATCCCTTGTGTTTTTTGGACTGACTCAAAAATCACTTATTTTTGGATTAGGGGGGCACCATCAAAATTTAAACCCTTTGTGAAAAATCGAGTAGAAGAGATCCAAAAGCTTACTTCATCTGCAAATTGGCGTCACTGCCCCGGAGTGGACAACCCCGCAGATTTTGTTTCGAGAGGAACAAAACTTCCTAAACTAATCAATGAGCCAGTATGGCTATTCGGGCCAAAGTGGCTTAGCCTTCCACCAGAATTTTGGCCAAAACCTGATGAAGTCATTGATGAAGATCATTTAGAATATCGAAAGAATCCTGATATATTGCAATGTGCATGTGTAATTGAAGAACTTAAAAATCCAATTGATATAGAAAAATTTAGTAGTTTTGAAAAACTGGTAAGAATTGCTGCCTTAGTTAAAAGGTTTGTGACGAAGTTAAAGAAATCTAACAAAGCTCATGGTCCACTAACTGCAGAAGAGTTGACAGAAGCTGAAAATTTTCTAATAAGGAGCGAACAACAACAATTTTACAAAAACGAGTTTCAAAGCCTAATAAATGGAAATCCTGTTGATAAATGTTCACACCTTTTCAATTATGTTCCATATATCGATGAAAACGAAATTCTTCGCTTAGGTGGCAGACTGGAATTAAGCAATCTTTCTTTGGAAGAAAAGCACCCAATAATCTTACCAAAACATTCACGGTTAACGACACTCCTTGTACAAAGAGATCATGAAAAAGTGATGCATGCAGGAACTGCAATGACGTTATCGAAAGTTCGTTCTAAATATTGGATCCCCAAGGGCAGACAGTTGGTAAAAAGCATCATTAAAAGATGTCTTATTTGCAAGAAATATCTTTCTAGACCAGCCGATCAAATCACAGCACCTTTGCCTAAGGACCGAATAACGGAATTACCTCCATTTTCAGTATGTGGCTTGGACTTCGCGGGTCCAGTATATGTTAAAAATTTAGACAAGTCCCAAAAATCTTACATCCTTTTGATCACCTGCGGAGTCACTAGATCAGTACATCTAGAACTTGTGTCAGACATGATCACTGACTCATTTCTTCTTGCCTTTAGACGATTTCTGTCTCGGAGATTGAATTGTAAAGTCATTTACTCCGATAATGCGAAAACCTTTAAGAAGGCTAAGAAGGAAATAAAAAATCTGTACGACATTCTTTCAAGCGATCATCTGTTAAAATTTCTTGCAAAAGAAAGAATTGTATGGAAAAATATCATTGAAAGAGCTGCATGGTGGGGAGGGTTCTACGAGCGCCTGGTAAAGTCTGTAAAAGAATGCTTAAGAAAAATTATTGGTAAAGCCCTATTGACTTTGAAGAAATGTCAACGCTACTGGTTGAAGTAGAAACCGTCCTTAATTTGCGTCCCTTGACATATGTCTATAATGAGAAAGAAGAACCCGAAGCTTTAACTCCTATGCATTTTCTAAACTTCAGAAAAGAAATTTGTCTTCCTGTTAATTTTTTCGATGTTATTGCAGATGGTTCTAAAAGATCTTCACTCTTGAAGAGAAAAAGATACCAATCTCTTCTTCTGAAACAAATTTGGTACAAGTGGAAAAAACTGTATTTACTCGATTTGAAAACCGCCCATCTCTCGAAAAATCCTACATCTCGCATACCACTGATAGAAGGTGATGTCGTCCTAATTGAAGGTTACAACAAAAACAAGTTCCTTTGGAAATTGGGCAAAATCCAAAAAGCTATACCCGGAAGAGATAATAATGTGCGATCGTATGAAATAAAGACTGCGACTGGTATCCTAAAAAGAACTGTTCAACATTTATATCCTTTAAAAATTTCAGACTGATGAACATTAATAAACTGTATTGCTTTTTTTCCTTTTGAACTCTAAAACTTTTGCATATTTTAAACTTTTTTACCTTTTTCATGAATATTGAGTATTGTATCCTTTTTATTTCAGGTATGTTTTGAATTCATTATCTTTATCTTGCATATTTTGAAAATGTTTTAATTGTTTGCTCTAAGTATTGTGTTGATATTTGAGTTCGATTAGAATTATTTGATAGATTAATTTGATAGATTTTTTAGATTAATTGAACCATTTTGTTTGAATTTGAACCACTGATGTAGAATTTAGATATTTGACAGAATTTAGATATTAAGTAGAATTTTAGATGATTTGTAGAAATTTAGAAAGTGAACTCCCTTGGAGCTCAGGTGGGGAGTGTGTAGAAATTAATTTAAATAGATGGCGCAACGCGCTTTAAAATAAGAAAAAATATACTTCTACTTATCTCCCATGATCCTCCTAAAAAAAAATGATGTTTTGTTTTATGTTCGAATTGTGCCTGAGAGCGTTTTTAGAATAGATTTGAAGCGACGCTGTCGCTATAATTAATTATGTAAAATCAACTTTTTTGTATAAAAAAGATGTAAATAATTGTAAATATATACGTTTCAGTTTTAAAATGTGGTTTTTATTGCGTCTTGTGCATTTTTATTCTCGGTACCAAGCTATTTGAATTTTTGACTGTTCGTGATTTGAAATTTGGAAATACGTCGACTTCGGAACCCACAGCTTGAAGTTTCTTATTTGCTTCGTTTTATTTATTTATTTTTCTTCAGCCTTAAAGGTGAAATTTCTCATAAAAAGGCTTGATTAATATTTTTTTTTGCTAAGAAAAATTTAAATTCTGGGGAGCCAGACCCCTCCACCCCCCCCTCTCCTGTTCATACCTTGGCTACGTATCTGATGGTGGGGACAGAAGTTCACAATTTTAGCTTTTTCAAATTGTAAGTAATTGCGGAATCTTAGCTATTTTGAGAAATAATGATAGCGATGATGATTATCTGTGGGGGGATAGAACTTTTAGCCCAACCTACCATAATTTTAGAGCGGACCCGGGCTAAGAATAAGAACCTTTTTTATATGTTCAATACGAAATGCACTCACAGGAAAACAATGCGTCAGTTTTTATTATTCCAGCCAAACTACTCAATTTCAATCAAAGTAAAATACTTAATAATAAAGAAAATGATAGTCTGAAACATAAACAAATCGAAAAATTTTTTTAATCAACGTCAAACAGTAATAAAAGCATTAAAATATCTCCTTATAAAACGCGTCATTGCTTGATACGCTTTCACCCATCTCCTATTGGCTGAAAAAGAACCTGTTCCGAGCACCCCTCTCCTATTGGCTGAAAAAGAACAAGTTCTTTGATCAAGCTGGAGAAGGTGTTCAGCGATCAGTGAGCTGGAGCTGGAACACCCAGTTCAGCTTCTTTTTCTGAACTAGGTGTTCTTTCGCGGAACGGAGAGATAGGTGTTCTTTTGCGGAACGAAGTAAAAGACGTTCTTTTGCTGAAAAGGGTAAACGAAGTGTTCTTTGGTGAACGGGGTGAAAGGTGTTCTTTTATTGATCTGTTCTTTTGCTTTAATTCCGTTCTGAGCTGAATACAGGGTCTAAGTTGCAGACTTCGAGTCAGAAGCAAGGCCGTACTTAGAAAAGGTGGGGAGGGGGGTCCTATGTGTTTGTACGCCTCTCCTCCGAAGTTATTACATTATATGTATATGGTGTATTTATACAGAGACGTAGCCAGAAAATTTTTTTCGGATGAGGATGGTGAGGGGTATGAAATGTAGTGATGTATAAATGAACGAAATGTTTGCGCAATAATTTAAAAAAAACTAAAAATATTGCAAAATAAGTCGAAAATTGGGTGTGGGGAATATATCCTAAAATTTTGTCCCGATATACCACGCCCCCCGAGTCCGAAATTATTTTCTGGTTTTCTGGGGCCCTGGTCTGAAGACATTTAAGCTGGATTTTCGGAGCCATGTAATTTTATATGCCAGAGGCGTATTCATTTTCTTAAATCGGAGTCGGAGCAATATACATATTTATACACGCGTATTATTTTTCATCTGGAGCCTGATACTTACAGCTTTTTAAACGGAATGCCTTTCATTTTTAAGCTGGAGCATCTACTTTTTAAGCTGAAACTGTACTTCTTTTTTAAGCTGAAACTACACTTCTTTTTTTTCTTTTTTAAGCTGAAACTGTACTTCTTTTTTTTTTCTTTTTTAAGCTCTAAGCGTATCGACTCTTTTGTGGGCTCCCCCATTCGAAATGAGCTGGTCCACGCCGTATATTTTTTAACCTGAAGGCAACGCAATGATTTTTTTTTAAACTTGAGATGGACTTATTTAATATTTTGAGTTACAGTCTAAACTTTAGAGCTAAAAATGTTTATCATTGGAACCAAAGCCATATCTTTTAAGCTGGAGCCCCAGACATATATATTTTTATTTGTAGTCGTAGGCAAAGAAGGAATGTTTTTTTTTTTTAAACCTGAGCCAGATCCATAACCTTTTGGAGCTAGACCTGGAACAATATATTTTTTTTTAAGAGGCGGACCGAACGGTGAAAAAGGCTAAATTTTTCACAAAACGACTTCATCATTATTATCTTGTTAACAACATTTTACATTGAGGGGGGGGGCAGACTTCCTGATTCACCCCCTTGGGTGCGGTCTTGCATCAGTGCTTAGATAGGGGAAAGGGGTCAGGGCCGTATCCAGAAAAAAATTTATCCAGACAAGAATTTCGGAGGGGAACCAAACGAAATAAAAAGGCTGAATTTTTCACAAAGACTTCAACTTTATTATTTTGCAAACAAAATTTTAAATTTCGGGGGGTGGGGAGAGGGGACGAGACCCCCTGGGTACGGCCTTGAACGGGGTACTCTTTCTCCATAGTGGTCGTTATGGTGAACACTCTTATAGCGTGCTGAGTTTTTTTAACATTATTATATTTGTATTAAAATGTTTGAAAGTCCAAAAAAAAGCTTCTACAACCCCCCCCCCCTCCCTTCCGTTCCTCCAAGAGTTATGACATTGACTATAGGCATAGGGTCAAAGCTATTCCAAAGTGGGAGGTGTTGAAAATGGCATCTTCCGGTTTGAAGGCACTGCCTTGCGTTACTTTCGCTTTATCATGAAATTTACGGTGTGGACTGGGAATAAGGCTAGGAAAGGGGGGGGGATTTCATCGCAGATTGTCAGCTTTGGCGGTCTGCTCTTATTGTGGTCCGCCGGCTCTTTTACTGTAGTAGTGCTGAAGTAGAAAAAACAAAAGGGTATGCAGTCACGTGGCATATTGTATCAGATAGTTCAAGGATTAGGTGAAGCAGATCATTCATTTGCACTATTACTGGTACAACTCTTAGTTATGCTTATGTTTGGATAGTTTTTTCTCATGGATAGGAAAAAATCTTTCGTTTGAACGTATTTTAAAGTTATTTTTTCTGTTGCCTCCAAAGCTTTGTGCAGTATAGTCTAATCAAAAGAAACAGTAATGAATATTGTGTCATTTTAGGAGCTTTCAGAATCAAATACTGTTTACTCATGTAAGCAATATTGTATCACTCAGGTAAGTAATCGAAAATTAGGCCTGACCTAAATAATTCTCTCTAGAATTGAAGTTTTTCCATTTCTTTTTACATACATGCTATGAGTAAGGATAACAAAAGTTAATAAAAAGCACCAGAAAAAATTTTGATTTTACAAATACTATATGCATATTTAACACTATATTATAGAACGTTAATATAATAAAAATATTTTTACCAAAAATTACTGTTAATATACTTGATTAAAGAAAGCCAGTATATTAGTTGCAAAGTTTTTTTAAACATTTTACAATTGTACCAAAGCATAATACATGTTAAAAAGGACGAATATTTTCATTTTTAAATTGAATAAACTAGTCATAATAAAGCTACAACAAATCAAAGAACCTGTTCTCAAAAGAACAGGAAAAAGAACTGTTCTTTAAAAAAGAACGGGAACAGTGAACAACTGTTCTTTGAAAATAACGCTTTCCCCATCTCTACTCTATAGAGAACCTTTCTCCTAAAGATTGATATTAATCCATCCAGGTATGGGATAAAAATTAATATTCTAAAGTACTTTTCAGCTTCAGCTTCAGCTATTTTAACTTCCGGATTAGATCCGTGAGCTTGGTGACTAACTGCTCGAGGACACCCCAGTTCAACACCACGAGCTTCTGCTATTTCTCAATGTAAAGATAAGTAATCTAACGTAAAGATAGTTTTGATTGTACTTTCAGAACTATTGCTATGAGATATGAATATTTTTCCTTCCTTGTACGGAGTATAAGGAAGTAATGTGATCCCGAAAAATTTCGGGGCCAAATTTCGACGAAAAAACCGATTTTGACTAATTTAAATTTACTTTTAAGAATTGTTTCGGTGCATCTCATCGTAAGAGCTAGCATGTACGGTACGATCATATAAACGCGTCTGCAACTCATTTTAACCAGCGGCAAAGTTATTTTGGCCAGTTTTTCCATGCCGTCTATACATACGTATGAATGTATGTATGTAACTTGCATATCTCAAAAACTATTGGTCGTAGAATGTTGAAATTTTATATTTAGGATTGTTCTATGATCTAGTTGTGCACCTCCCCTTTTGGTCTCAATCGACTGGATAGCTTATATACAGGACCGCCCAAAAGATTCGAAATACATTACGCTCTATGGGCCGAAATTCATTAAACTTGCATATCTCAAAAACTATTAGACGTAGAATGTTGAAACTTTATATTTAGGATTGTTGTAACATGTACTTGTGCAGCTCCTCTTTCGGTTCTATTCGACTGCATAATTTATCTACAGGGCCGCCCAAAAGATACTAAATACATTACGCTCTATGGGCCGAAATTCATTAAAGAGTATTTTAGAGATATTGGGCTATTTCAAACGACTCAGAAGTAATATATGCTGTTAAGAGTTACAAAATGATACTCATGAATAATGATACACTTTCCAACTTAATCGAATAAGGAAGAAAAACAGGGACGACGCATAAATTATGATAAGCTTTTAATAGAGCACTTTGGTGCGTATTTAAAATCTGAAAGTGTTTGAGATTTTCTTACTTTTTCTCTCCCGCCCCTCTCCTTCTCACTGAAGAAAACATTTAGGCATTCACCCTTCCACTGGTGTTTTTATCCTAAAGAATGCGTGCAGTTCAGCTATGGTGAGATGTTATGTCAGCGTATGGGTGTTCAGCACGTTCTGTTATAGTAATTTGATTGCCTGTACGGTGAACAGTAGATCTTAAAATAGGTCTTCTCTCTGCTTTTTCCCAAGCTTTCCTAATATTTAATTTAATCTTTACAGACACCATTTGCATGTTCAACTAACACCCGTACTGTCCGACGTGAAGACGACTCCGTGATACTCTGCCGCACTGAGAGGATGCTTTATTTGCCGTACAACCAGTTTAAAGAGGACGTTTGCGCCAGGTGTTACAACTACATGCCACTATCTGCCTTCAAACTGAAGTTGAAGTAAGTTTTGTAGTTGGATTTTAGCAAACAAGACAATATCTAAAATGTTCAAAATGAAATATAATACATTCGTGCAGACCTAGGTTGAGTTACGAAAGGGGAAAAATAGTTTTTTATTTTTTTTACTAGGGGCCAAAGCCCCTAGACTCGCTACGCTCGCATTTCGTATGAGACATTCGGCCCCTAAAAAGACTTAAAGACATAATTTCAACAAACAAAACCCAAAGGTTGGATAAGATAGAATGTTACCGAGCTACACATTGCTAGGTTCTTGCATGTTGCTTGGAACATAAAAATTTAAACCTCGCACTATTTGTAATTATGCGAAACCCATGGGACGCCTTGCGTATTAGCCAATTATGGAGAATTTTCATAATTTGGAGACTTGCGTATATGTATAGTTAATAATTAGCTCTAAAAACAGTAATTCATATGTTTTCTTTGATAAAAACTACGGAACAGGTAGGATAGCATGCCACCAATGGCGACTTTTCATTATTTGGCGATTTACACATGCTCACAACCTATAATTACTGTTCATTTAAGGTTACCGGAAAACCGTTATCCATATTTCCATTTGCATAATCGTTTGCAGATTGGCGTACTTAGCATCACGAATTATACCATCTGGTCGCTCTAGCAAATATCCAAAGTGCACTATAACTGCTATAATGGCATAGTTAACGCCGCCAAATATTTCTACTGTTAGCAAATAATCCAGCTGGACCGAACCGGCTTTAAAATAATCTGCATTTTAATTATTTTTCATTTTCAAGATATTAGTTATTCTGTTTTGGAAAAACGAATAATCGCTAATTCTAAACTCCTGTTGTCTAAGCGAACTTACTATTTGAAAATTGTCAACTTTGTGTAACACATTTTGAATTACTTTTTTCATACAGTTTTTATTTTGGCGTAAAATGGGCGTATTTCTACTTCATGATTGACAATTTCACGCGATACTACATACTTGGAAACGCTTTGTTGCAAAGGAATGAATGATTTTATGCCAAATCTGGCAACCATTCTGTTTATTGTTTCAGTTTCTTATTAATATCTTCTAAAATAATTCGATTTTCGAAATCTAAGTCAGCTTATCAGGTTCCTCGGAATTTTTCGAATCTGTGGTCACCTTAGTCGAAACTTAAATCCCCACGGTTTAGGAGGAGATAGGCCAACAAGCTTTGACAGCGCCAGACGCGACAGCGGCCCTTACTTTTTTTTAGAATAGAGATTCCTCTCTTCTTCAATTTAGTGCAAAACCGCCGTTTAGAGGGGATAACGATCCGAGTACAGATGCCAGGAGCTTGGGGGGCCCTTAGGGCTATGTAGCTGTTTAAAATAAATAAATAAAATCTGAAACACTTTCATATTTTAAATACACACTAAAGTGCTATATATATAAGCGTATCATAATTGCATGCGTCGCCTCTATTTGTCTTCCTCGTTCCATTTATTTGGAAAGTGTATCATTATTCCTGTGTGTGCCGTATTTTTCTTTCTAGTTCCATAAAACACATCTTTGGAATCGAAATCTATCTTAAAATCGCCTACTAAAACTGTTTAACAATGCTCGTCAGGTATATTCCAACTAGACTTCACTGTTTTAAATACTGTTTGGAATGTGCATCATAATCTTTGAGTGTACCGTATTTGTCGTCCCTGTTCCATTAAACACTTCTTCGGAATTTGAAATCTATATTAAAGTAGCCTACTAAAACTATTTTACAATCTTCGCCGGGCATATTCTGACTATACTTTTCCTTTGTAACAGTGGCTTTCCTTTGTATCCCGCTTCGTGGGTTATTTAAATGGAGGGTCACAAAATAAATTTCGAAAATTAAATATGCAGGTACGAAGCAACTTACACGTTGAAACATATTTGCGTTTCAAGCAGTAAAAGAAAAATGCATTTTACAATGCACGTCACTGAAAAAACACAAGTAATCTTTGATCTTACATTTCGTCACCAAGATATGTTTCAGAAAAGGTGTTGTCTTGATTAATTTTATTTCAATTATTTTTCAAAGGATAATTTCAACGTTTTTACTGTTGTCAGTCACGAAGAATAAATTTGATATCTATAAAACTACAGGAAGGCGAAACAGTTACACGAAAATCCTTTACTTTTTAGCACATCATTTCCCGTAAAAATTGTCGATTACTTGTAAAATTGTCAGGATTATTTTTAATAGCACTGGCATCTGTTGAAAACTAGAAGAGTACAATGGAAATACATTGCAGAACAACTGGATAGAGCCCAATGCTGAAAAAAAGGGCAGTCGTAGCCATCGCTCGATTAAACTACCAGCAAGAGGGCGGTCGATCGAATTGTTCATCGCGTACCGTAGACCTAGACCAGCTGTGTCAAAAATTTTCTCTAGATCTGTGGCACGCGATGAACGATTCAATCGACAGCCGTCTTGCTGCTGGTTATTCAATCGAGCGATGACAACGACTGCCGTTTTTTCAGCACTGAGAAATTGTTATGCTTCAAAGGGTAAAAACTGACCCATTTCTGTTCTGTTTACAGATACGACAGTCGCAGCCATTCGCTTCTCGACCCTAGAACGAACGCCACTTTGGCGGCTGATCCATTCAACAGCAGTGTCTCGTTGGTGGACACTTTCCTGGATGAGAATCTGGCAGAGAAGTGGAAAGCGTGCTGTCGTGCAGCTTGGGAATGCTGTGCCAAAATGGCCAAAGATCCAACGCCGTCTGCGGGTGAGAATCATTTTGAATATAAAGGACTCGAATAAAAACCTAGAGAAATGGATATCTGAAACTTTAAAACATCGATGGGTCCGGCCATCGTTTTAGGCGGCCACCTCGAAAATATGCTAACGCTGTCCCTTTGCGAGACCCAAAAAAACATCAGTGGGTCCGGCACCGCTGTAGGGGCCCCCTGGAAAATATACTAACACTGGTCCTTTGCGAGACCCAAACTGTGTCCGGCCACCGCTGTAGGGGGGCCCCCTCGAAAATATGCTAACGCTGCCCTCTGCGAGACCCAAAAAAACATCAGTGTGTCCGGCCATCACTTCAGGGGGCCCTCTCGAAAATATGCTAACGTTGGCCCTTTGCGAGACCCAAAAAAACATCAGTGGGTCTGGCCACCACTATAGAGCCCCCTGGAAACTATGCTAACTCTGGACCGCTGCGAGACCCAAAGAAACATCAATGGTTCCAGCCATCGCTTAAGGGGTCGACCTCGAAAATATGCTAACGCTGGCCCTCTGCAAAACCCCAAAAATCATCAGTGGGTCCAGCCATCACTTCAGGGGGCCCCCTGGAAAATATGCCTCCGCTGTAGGGGCCCCTCGAAACCGTGCTACCTCTACTCGAATAAAACGGGTTTTCCCTAGTTAATTCGGGTTTTGCCTAGCGCTGTCAGTCAGAACGCGTTTTGACTAGTTAATTCGGGTTTTCCCTAACGCAGTCAGTTAGAACCCGTTTTCCCTAGTTAATTCGGGTTTTGACTGATTTCGGGTTTTCACTGTAACATATCCATACAACCAATAGCGTAGTAGAGGAGTTTTTTGCCATACAAAATGTATATTCTTCACTCCCTTATCCCTCACACGCATACATATATATGAGTTGAAGTAGTCGTAACCCCCATCCTAAAAAATTTCTGGCTACGCCACTGCATACACCTTAAAGTATTTAAAGTCTTTTGGTTGAATCTGTAAATAAATTACCCAGTCGATTTCATCAAAAAATCTGATGTGGACAACACATGACTTCCTTGCACGTCTATTAAATCAAAAATATATTCGGCGCACTTCATCTAAACTTATTTTCTTTGAAAGAGATAAAATATCAGTAATAGTAAAGTTTAGCGATTTCAAGCCAAATATTTCGATATCGCCAAGCTGAGTTCAGTTTGAAAGATTTCCTTCTGACACTTTATTTGGCGATATTTCACCAAAAACCGACAAGCTTGAGACAGTTTGCGAGATTTTGGGGATACCCAAAGTAGTCATTGACCACAGACTTTCAATGAATTGAATGCATCAATATACCTTAATGTATTTACGGTCATTTGGTTGATCCTGTAAATAAATTCCTAGTCGATTGCAGTCAAAAAAGATATTGCAAACAGTTAGATATTAAAATATTTCTAAATACAAAAGTTCAAAATTCTACCGGTTAAAGTTTTAAAGCTATACAAAAATACGAAATAATTTTTGTCGCCAAAATTTGCAATATTTCGGCGAAACTCGTCAAGATCGACGATATATGGCGAGATTTTAAGTATGGACCAAACAATGACTACGCCAAATTTTGCGAAATTTCGCCAAAAACGATGAAAAATGGCAATCGACATGGACCAAATGACTGACTATCGCCAAATTTGGTGATATTTTGTTAAAACTCGCCATGGTCGGAGACAAATGGAGAGATTTTGGGCATGGACCAAACAATGACAGACTATCGCCAAATTTTGCGATATTTCGCCAAACTTCGCCAAGAACGATGACAAATGGCGAGATTTTGTGCATGGACCAAACAATGACTGTCTACAGTTTTATTATATTGAAGATGTCCATAGACATTATAGTATTGAAATTCTTTTCGATGATTATGTAAATAAACTCTCCAGTAGATTGGAACCAAAAATCGAGATGCACAACTAGATGTTACAAAAATCTTATATATGAAATTTCAACATTTTACGACTAATAGTTTTTGAGATTTGAGAGTTAAATACATACACACGTACACCAAAAGTCGCCAGGCGTGGCGACTTTTGGTGTAGTTGCTGAGGGAGGCACGTGACTGTGGTCGGACCATTACCTAACTATATGGTAGTACGGTATTGTGCTTGAAATGGATGAATGCCCCTAAAATTGCCATTGACCGTAATGCATTCGAAATCTTTTGAGTGTTCCAGTATAGGGATGGGCGCGAGACGACTTTTTTGCGAGACGAGACAGAGATTTACAGCTTTTTCGCGAGACGAGACACACATTTTTAACATTACGATATAGGGATTTTTGCGAGACGAGACAAGCTTTTAGGCTATTTTGCGAGACGCGAGACGCTTATTTTTCGTCTCGCGTCCATCCCTATTCCTGTAGCAGAACTATCTAAATATATAATACGCTATCGTATGCCGGCCGAAAGTGGTCCGATTTTAGACCACTTTTAACATGTGACAGCTTGATCAACATGTGACAACTTGAATGAAAACATTTTTTGAATATACGCTAATGTACGCGGTAGCAAAATCGACGATATTGAAATCGACAGTATTGATACACTGCTTAAAGGCAACAGCTAAATTTATTATGGTTTTATGTTAATTTAATTATCATGCGTGACAGTTTGAATGAAAACAGCACGTTAACATTGTTGTTAATAAAATAAACTAGAAAAGTACACATTAGCAAATCCATGGAGCTGATTGAGCGGAATGAATACTATGCACACTAAATACTAATTTCATAAACCCTGCAGGTGCTGCAATTAGGAAATATATTTGTACAGCACGTTATCACTTGATATAGTATTTTTTGTGAAAAACAAATTCAAAACGGCTGAATGTAAGCATTAACCGAATGGCCAGATAGTCTTCTGTTACTGTTAATAATCGATGGATTTGCAAAATAATATTATTTTAAAAAATGCTCGAAGGCGAGCTTTACAAGGAAATGAAACTTCTGTACAAACCCAAGCAAGAAAACGAAGACGAAATAATTTATTAAGAGAGAGACGCGAAAGTGAAACTGTTGATCAGTGAATAATTAGGCTCAACACTCGCCGGCAAAGCAAACGCCAAGCCCAAGCAATGGTTGTCGACATCCAAGAACTTGATCATGTTGATGTTGCAGACCAGCATTGCGGAAACCTGACAGAATGCTGCAGTTTTTGCCAAGCGGTCTATTGGAAAGATGAAGAAAACAGCAGCAAAAAATTTACGCGATACTGCCATGACGGTAAAGTGTCACTGCCATCGCTTTATGAGACACCTGATGTTTTAAAAGATTTACTGTGTAGTGATTCTGCCGAAGCGAAGAACTTTAGACAGCATATTAGGTCATAAAATGCTGCTTTAGCCTTTGCATCAATGGGAGCTGAAATAAAATCGCCTCCTGGAAATGGACCATATTGTTTCCGAATTCATGATCAAATTTATCACTTGGTTTCATCACTATATTCAAACGAACGCAACAAGCCTGGATAGGACAACTCTATATTTTTGATTCAAGTGAGGCAAATGATTATCGCATGCAAAATAATAAAGACTGCTTTCGAACTGTTATGGAAAAATTGGATGATTTATTGCGAAGTATTAATCCCTTTGGGAATAATTCCGTAAGCGGGGGCAGGTCGCCAAGCCAGATGTCGCCAAAGCTTTTTCGCGTTGCTAAATACGCCAATCTGCAAGGATTGTGCTTAGAATGTATGGAGACCTGTTTTAATGGCAACCTTAATGGGTTAGACGTTGGCAACAAAAAAGTGGCCAACTAAACCTGCCCCCGCTTACGGAATTATTCCCATCCCTTCGCTGAATCATTCTTACAAATGCAGAACTAATACAAATCAACCCAATTGTAAATGTTAAAATGGTCTTTATGGAACAACCAGACTTAGATATGCGAAGGTATAACGCACCAACATCTACACCTGAAGTTGCTGCCATATTTGTTGGAGATGACGGTGAGCCTCCTGCAAAGGACATTTGCATATATCCTAAGGCTGATAACTGTAGGAATATATCTCCTATGAACCATTGTTGTATGTGACCCTATGGTTTATCCTTTGCTGTTCCCTAGAGGTGCAAGTGGATGGTATGACGGAATGAAACATGTTGAAGATAGACGTTCGGCTAAAAGAATACGGGTAACTCAATTACAATACTATGCATACCGACTTTCAATTCGTAGTGGTTTTAGCTTATTAGTAGTGGGAAACTGTTTCAACAGTATATTGTTGATGCATATGTTAAAACAGAAGGTTCGCGGTTAAATTATATCCGAATGAACCGAAAAAATTTGAGAGTAGAGCTGTACAGTGGTCTTTTAGATGCTCTAGAGACCCGTGCTCGAAATGCAAATTTACGAGCAGGTAAATTAATGATACAGCCATCCACATTTCCAGGTAGTGCAAGACATATGCAGCAAAACTACCAAGATGCAATGGCTATGGTACGTAAATTTGGACGACCAGATTTATTTATCACTTTCACTTGCAACCCTACTTGGCCTGAAATCTCAAATGCAATTGAATATCCTCAGCGACCTGAAAACAGACCAGATATCGTTGTTCGTGTTTTCAAAATGAAACTCTCTGAATTATTAGATGATATTTTGAAACGCAACATTTTTGGTGTTGTTACTGCTTATATATACGTAATTGAATTTCAGAAAAGGGGGTTACCTCATGCACACATTTTATTAACGTTAGACTCAGCTTCAAAAATACGAATAAATGATGATATTGACAAGTATGTGAGTGCAGAGTTACCTGATATTCATAGTAATCCCCGATTATTCGATATTGTCGCAAATGTATGATACATGGACCATGTGGTACATTGAATTCAAACTCTCCATGCATGAGGGATTCAAATGCCTGCTGCAAACAGTATCCTAAAGAAAACATTGACAGAACTAAAGAAAATGTTAATGGGTATCCTGTTTATACACGAAGAGTCATAGAACCAGTGAAAGTTGGTCGGTATGATATCGATAATCGATGGGTTGTACCATACAATCCTTGGCTATTGAAGAAATTCAATGCCCATATTAATGTCGAAGTATGTGCTTCAATAAGGAGTGTAAAATATTTGTACAAATATGTATATAAAGAGCATAATGCTGCTTCTGTTAGGCTGCAAAATGATAATATTGTCCATCATGATGAAATTTTAACCTTTCTTGATGGTAGGTATGTAAGTGCTCCCGAGGCAATGTGGCGCTTGAACGAGTTCCCCATGTCTCACAAATCCCATGTTGTGCAGAGATTAGCAGTCCATTTGCCAGAACAACAGCCCATATTTTATGAAGAAGGCCGGGAAGAGGAGGCTAATTTACGAGCCTCAGTCAAAGAAACAACTTTAACTGCATGGTTTAAGTTGAACTGCACAGATGAAGGATCTCGAAGCTATACTTACCCTGACATTCCAATTTACTAAGTCTTTGACAGTAACGAAACAAGATAGAAAAAAAGGCAAAGAATGGGACACAAAATAATTGGAAGAATGCCAGTTGTTAGTATACAAGATACTGGGCGATATTATCTACTAATGTTGTTATTGCATAAACCTGGTGTTATGAGCTTCGATGACTCAAAAACGGTTCGAGGAATAGTGTGCGAAACCTTCCAAATGGCATGCGAACATCTCGGTTTTCTTGAGGGAGATGAACACTGGCATTACACTTTAGCCGATGCAGCAAGAACCCATATGCCAAGTTTTTTGAGAGTGCTTTTTTGTATAATTTGTGCATTTGGAGAAGTAAAAAATGTTCCTGAACTTTGGGATCAGCATAAAGTTTCCCTATCCGAAGATTTCATTCACCAGTATTCTGAAGAAACTGGATTTCAGTATGCTTTAGCTGAAATAAGTACATTTATCAAAGCTCAGGGGTTCAGTCTGGAGAAACTGAAACTCCCACCTTTAAACTCAATAACAAATATTCGTAGCCCATTTTCATTTGATGTTATACAAGAACAAACTAAGGCCTGCGTTAACACTGAAAAACTAAATGCAGAACAAAGATCTGTTGTAGAAAGTGTTCTTTCTGCAATTTATGAAAATGATGCTAATGGTCCTAAGTGTTTTTTCTTAGGTGGACTTGCAGGAACAGGTAAAACTTTTGTTTATATAACGTTGCTGTACACAATTAGAGGAAGGGGTGAGTTTGCTATTCCTGTAGCATCAACAGGTTTAGCTGCGACTTTGTTACCAGGTGGTAGAACAGCACACTCGATTTTCAAAATCCCGTTAAGTTTAAATGCAACCTTTACATGCAGTTTAAAATCAAATTCAGAAGAAGCAAAATTATTATTAGAGACAAAATTAATATTGTGGGATGAAGCTCCAATGACACATATTTATGCCTTGCTAGCAGTAGACAGATTACTTCAAGATCTTACAAAATGCAGAGAACCTTTCGGTGGAAAAGTTGTTCTACTTTTTGGTGATTTTAGACAAGTACTGCCAGTTATATTAAGAGGCTCAAGATCACTTACGCTGCTTAAAGAAGCACCGATTTTGGTCTGTGTTTGAAATAATGAGCCTCAAAGAAAATATGTGAAGTCTGGCGACTGAAAGAGAATTTTCAGCTTGGCTTTTAGATGTTGGAGAAGCTAAAAATGGAACGAAAATTAAACTGCCATCAATACGTTTTCCCCCTGTTCAAGATCCCGTTAAGCAACTCTATAATGATATAGATTTTGCAACTGTGACTCCTCAACAGCTTAAAATGCGTGCTATTCTAACTGTTACTAATGAATTATCCATGGAAATTAATCAGCGTGTATTAAATTGTTTACCAGGATCTGAGGTTACTTATGAAAGTGTAGACACTGTGATCAGTGAAGATCCGCAGGATACGCTGACATATCCCGAAGAGTTTTTAAATAGTTTAACTCCAACTGGAATGTCCCCTCATAAACTCCATGTTAAGTGTGCAGCCATTGTCATGCTTTTAAGAAATCTGTTTCCTTCTAAAGGTCTGTGTAATGGGACACGCCTAATTGTTACCGGTTTGCAGCGCAACATCATGGAAGCAAAGAAGATAGAGAATGATGACATTGAAACTTTCCTTATACCTAGAATTTATTTGACTCCATCAGATGCAAATATGCCCTTTAAATTTAAACGCAAACAATTCCCTATTCGACTAGCATTCTCTATGACCATAAATAAGTCACAAGGCCAAACTTTTGATAAAATTTGCTTAGACCTATCTAAACCAGTGTTCAGTCATGGACAATTGTATGTAGGCTTATCTAGAGTCCGTTCTTTTGACGCTGTTTCTGTAGTATCGCCTCTGAAATATTCAACTGTGTATATGAAAAAGTTTAAGAATAATTTTTACAGTATACAGCTATGCTTAGACGCCTAACATTAGTCTAGAATCCGTTCTTTCATGCTATCTCCTTACACTCTAAGAAAAATTCGTCTTTATACGCTAATTTATCTCTCCTTTTTCAAAGAATAATTTCCGCACTCCCAGGTGCATTTGGAGAAGTGGAAAATGTTCCTGAACTTAGGGCTCAGCATAAAGATTCCCTATCTGAAGATTTCATTTTCCCAATATTCTGAAGAAATTGGATTTCAGTATGCTCTAGCTGAAATAAGTATATTCATGAAAGCTGAAAGTTTCAGTCTCGAAAAACTTAAACTAATTGCTAATAAGTTCCTTTAATAGACAGGAGAAAAGGAAACGAATATTCGTCAGTTGACGAGAATATTCCGGCCGCACTGATTGTTGCAAAATTTCCGTGAATTGAATAAATAATTTTTGAGAGTATAGCATGGCCTGCTTCTGAAATATTCAACTGTGTATATGAAGAAGTTTTAGAGTAGTTTTTTTAGTATACAGATGTGCTTAGACACCTAACAGTAGCACAAAGCCACTGTTGGCAACTTTCGCCAATGTAAACCAACCGTGGAGCAGAGAACTAAATAATATTGGGCGGCGAAGCTGGACGCCTTGGCGGCTAGTAAATGATAAAGTCACTTTTTTCAATGTAAAAATTCCTTTTGTAACTCTTAACAGCATACATCACATCTGAGTCGTTTGAAATAGCCCAATACCTCTAAAATACGCTTTAATGAATTTCGGCCCATAGAGAGTAATATATTTAGAATCTCTTGGGCGACCCTATAGATAAACTATCCAGTCAAATAGAACCGAAAGGGGAGCTGCACAACTAGCTTTTAAACAATCTTAAATATAAAGTTTCAACATTCTACTACCAATAGTTTTTGAGATATGCGAGTTACATACATACACACGTACGTACGTACAGACGGCATAGAAAAACTGGCCAAAATAGACTCGCCGCTGGTCAAAATGAGTTGCAGACGCGTTTATATGATCGTACCGTACATGCTAGCTCTTACGATGAGATGCACCGAAACAATTCTTAAAAGTAAATTTAAATTAGTCAAAATCGGTTTTTTCGTCGAAATTTGGCCCCGAAATTTTTCGGGATCACATTACTTCCTTATACTCCGTACAAGGAAGGAAAAATATTCATATCTCATAGCAATAGTTCTGAAAGTACAATCAAAACTATCTTTACGTTAGATTACTTATCTTTACATTGAGAAATAGCAGAAGCTCGTGGTGTTGAACTGGGGTGTCCTCGAGCAGTTAGTCACCAAGCTCACGGATCTAATCCGGAAGTTAAAATAGCTGAAGCTGAAGCTGAAAAGTACTTTAGAATATTAATTTTTATCCCATACCTGGATGGATTAATATCAATCTTTAGGAGAAAGGTTCTCTACAGCTAGCTTACGATGAGATGCATCGAAAAAATTCTTAAAAGTAAATTTAAAGGTAGTCAAAATCGGTTTTTTCGTCGAAATTTGGCCCCGCGAAATTTGTCGGAATCACATTACTTCCTTATACTCCGTAGAGTTGCAAAATTGTAAGTTACAATACAATCTAAATACAAAGTCTCAACCTTCTACGGTAAACAGTTTTAGAATTATACCAAATACAATTCCTTTTTGGTGTCAAATTTGTCGATATTTCGGAAAAACTCGCCAAGGATACTAATAATTGGCGAGATTTTGGGCATGGCTTGAACAATGACTGACTACACACATAATACATTGAAGATGTCCCTAGACATTAATGTATTGAAATTCTTTTGGGTGGTCCTGTAATAAAACTCTCCAGTAGATTGGAACCAAAAGGGGAAGTGCACAACTAGATGTTACAAAACTCCTAAATATAAAATTTCCGCATTCTAAAACCAATAGTTTTTAAGATATGAGAGTTACATACATACATTCGACATAAGTAGCTCATAGAGATATGAGTACAAGGAGAGGGCATTAGCTATCTGATAATGAAGCCGAAACTGTAACCGATCCGCCATATTGCCTAGACTACATTGCAATATGGCTGTGTTATTCTATGGTGGCAGTTCTAATTTTAAAAAAGTAATGTCGCCAAAATAGGCGCTAAGAATAATTACGTATTTGGCGTAGCCGTAAAACTTTTAACTGTAGAATGCTGAGATTTTGTATGTAGAACTATTGTAATATATAATTGTGCATCCTTACTTTTTAATCCATAAAATCGTGCATCTTTCACTGTTATTTAAAAAAGGAACCAACTAAATGTAACGCCATACTTAGAAACACAGTTACTTCATTCCATCCAATACTGAAACTATAGCTAATGCCGTCTCCTTGTATCCATATCCCTATGAAGTCGCTAAGATTGGCGATTTCTGTAGCAATTTTCGAGGAAGGCACATGACCGTCGTCGGATCATTACCCAACCAACATGATAGGATGGTATTGTGCTTAAAATGGATAAATGTCTCTAAAACTGCCATTGACTGTAATGTATTGGAATTTTTTTTTAAAATGCTCCTGTAGAAGAACTGTAAATGATACAGACACTATAAATGATAAATTTCTGCTCATAGAGCGTATTGTATTTAAAATATTTTGGGTGGCCCTGTAAATAAACTATGCAGTCGATTGGAGCCAAAAGAGGAGGCACACAACTAGATGTAACAACAGTCTTAAATATAAAATTTCAACATTCTATGACTAATAGTTTTTGAGATATGCGAGTTACACACATACGTAAGTACGTGCAGACGTCATGGGAAAAACTGGTCAAAAGGGACTTGTGGTCGATCCAAATGGTTTGTACCTGCATTTATATGAACATACGCACATGTGTACAATGAGATGGATAGCAAAAATTCTTAAAAGTAAATTTAAAGGCAGTCAAAATGGATTTTTTTCGACAAAATCTGGATACCGAAATTTTTTGTGATCACATTACTTATACATAGTACAAGGAAGTAAAAACGCGCGAAACTTCCTCGGGCTGTATACTTCATGCTGGACATGAGAGAATTCTTGCCTATTCAGCGTTCTGGTGAACATACTTTTAAAATGATATGAATAAAAATTTCGTGTAAAAACACACACGAAAAGGTAGTTATCAGATGGGACATCGTTTCGACCGAAAACATTTTCTGTCTTCATCAGCCGCCAGCACTTCATTCATATTTAAGGAAGACTTTCGATTATACAAAAAACATTGCAAATACAAAAACTTCGATATTCAAAGTTTTAACGAACAGTAAAGGACCATACACAAGTGGACATCATGGGAATATATCGCCCTGTCAGACGAATAACGAACTTATATGGAGAGGAAGGTCCATGAAAAATTCCTACGCTATTTGAAGTTAACGCGAAAATTGAGCCAGTTTTGAACTCTGAGAAATCCGCGTGGAAGACCGAAATCTCGCGCCGCTACGGGTCATTTCTTTTCAAGCGGCACCCCCCCAATAGAGCATTTCGACGGGCCGCTCCTCTCTGCGATTGGTCACCGTCTTGCGTGACAGCTTGGGGTTCTCGTAATGTATTTCAATAGGAAAAACCCGATTTTCAACATTCAGAAAAAGTATTAAATTTAATTTTTTGGATGATTGTAATGGATGGAATTTGTTAATCAGACCTTCGACTTTTGTGTCCCAGGTGGCGTTTAATATTTTAAAAAGCTTAACATATAATATTTTAATGATATTTAAAGCGACTTTTTCCGCTGGTACTGCGTTCGGAAAAACAACATTATGTGCGGGAATGAACACAACGTTTGTTTTAAGATTCGGCTGGTTATTCGGATTACTGTTTGTTTACAAATATCATTGTTGTGCATGCGAAATTTTCTTACGTTGTGAGATTTATGCACGAATAAAGTTTTGTTTTTGAATTATAATTCATCGGATATTCTGTATGCCCTAGAAAACATCAAATTCCATTAATATTTCTATTAAAGAAGTGTTTATTTAAATTCCTATTACGATATATTCAGATTGTTTTCTTTCTTTTATAAAAAATAAAATGTACTCCTTGTTATTATTCATCATAGTGTTCTTTTAAATATGTAAAGGCCTGTAAAATAAGACCAGTTATCCCATTAATAAAAATAGTGTAACATATGCATCGCATAACATATTTGTACATGTAATTAATCTAATACGTATGAATATGAATTTAAAAAATAATCCAATAAATCAACTAAATTAAAGACGTAGACCAATTAATGTAATCCTTAGTTAGTTGCATAATTATTTAAATTGACACTAAACATGAATGCAAAATGTAAATTTATAATTCCATTATGTTACATAAAGCTTCTGCCTTTTTATTATAAGATGGAAAACATTTCTGTTTCGCAATGTTAGTTCATAAAACTGTACTAAACAATACTACAATTACATTTTTGAATTTTGTTTCAAGTTAAAATTAGAACAGAAATCAAAAGCTGGAACTCTGACCCTGTATTTCTTTTTTCTGGGTGAATTTTTACATATTAGGCAAAACCCAGCAAAGCTCATGAATACTTTGCTCCAAAGCCCAACACTAGTACACACTAGTTCTAAGAAATTTTAAAAAGTGTAACTCTGTGAAAATTAACAAGAGGAATTTTCTCTTAACATAGTCTTTTTTTTAACCTTATTTTAAACATTTATTCAATTCACACTGCCTAATTATCTTTAATAGATAAAGAATTAAAGCATGTTATTTATTTCGAGGGGCACTGTACGTGTGTGTGTGTCTATACAATTTATAAACACTAATATTTTTACTTCCTTGTATGACGTACAAAGAAATAATGTGATCGCAAAAAGAATTCGGTATCCAGATTTTGACTACCTCTAAATTTACTGAGTGTTTGCTTGACATCTCATTGTACACATGTATGTATGTGTTGCATAAAAATGTAACATTCTTAGCAGATGTCAACAACATACATACGTAGATAAACAATACAGCACTTTGCCACTCACGTTAAGAGAAATATTTAACCTTCATCAATCTCGCCTTGCGAACTTCCCCAGTATGGGAAACGCTACGTCATAGGAGAAACTGGTTTTCCGTATCTCCGATCAGCAGAGGTCGAAAGGAATGACTCCGAGAGAAAAAAAAGATGAGAATTTCCCCACGCGTAGTGTGGCAACAAGTTTTAAAATAAGTACGTTGAGAGACGCTAAGAAATCAGTTGGGGAAAAAGTCGTGATCTAAGAAGGTGTTTTTGCGGAGGGGCTCCCCACATTCCATTGTTAGGCTTCAAGCCATTTTGCAGCGTGGGGAGCCCCAGGTTAATTATCTGTCAAGTTCTAAATGGAAAATTCAAGAGATAATTTTGACATCTGAGTTTTATTCAACTTTAAAAATGCTGAAGTGTTTGTTCAAAAAAATTCGTATCTTCCTGTTTTAAGGCAAACCGACAATGGTGAATGGAATCCTTAACATCAAAGAAAGTGAGCGTCTCGCGTCAACAAGTGATCAGCGATATGTACGTTAATTATTGTGAAGATTTCTGCAAATTTCAAAAATTAATACAGGTGATATTCTGGAAGCATCGTGCCATAGTAATTTTGTTTAAAACATTGTGAGTAATGTTCAAAGAACTTTTTACGAGACTCTCATACGAACTTTCAATGGAACTTTGGAACTGATTCGCATTGTGTGTAATATTCAAAGAACCTTTTACGAGACTCTCATACGAACTTTCAATGGAACTTTGGGACTGATTCACATTATGAGTAATATTCAAAGAACTTTTTACGAGACTCTCATAAGAACTTTCAATGGAACTTTAGAACTGATTCGCCTCCTAGATAATGTGAAAGCTGCAAGAAAATGTGATTTAGTGAGATTTTTTTTTTTGAGTATCTGCTATTCCAGATCTGGGTAAATATTCTGCGATTTCATAACTGGCATATTTGAGTGTAATTTCATATCCTATACTTTTAAATATAAAACATGTTCACATTTTATACTTCAGAATTTCCTAGTTAAAGTATGTTGGTTGAATTTTTAATTTCTGAAGTGATATCAATTTGATATTTTAAATTGACAATATGCCCATTAAGTTTTTTTTATTTTTAGTCAACTAAAGTTTAATTTTTTAATAATCTGTTCTTTGGACAATTTAAAATGGAAATTTTAATTGGCATGTTATCTCAATGTGTGATAATTGAATCTCATTGTAGTCTACTAATTATTTAACTTTTAAAATTCAATTTAACCAGACTTTTAATATGTTTCAGTTTAGGACAATTTTAATGATTTTCAATTATCACAGAGCACAAATAAGTGCTGGAGTATTATAACTTTTTCTTGAAGGTGTATTTGTTTTCAGTTTTTTTAATTCCTATGTTAGTGTCAGGTATTAGAATTGAATTGAAATTTTGAATTGTTTAGCATTTAGGGATCTCATATTTTGAATGTCATACCTATTTAGTCAAGAAATTGTTTAATGTTTTTGTCATTTATAATAGTCAATAAAAACAAAGCTCAGAATTTAAATTACTTTATTTGAGTTAGTCAATTTTAGGAAAATTTTACCTTTCAGCTTTTATCACATTATGTGCTCTGAGTCATTATTCCTTACCAGGTGAGTGTAAAATAAATAAGTTATTCTTATCTCTTATAATTCAGGTTTTTAATGCCTAGGCGGCACACTGCAATGTACTCTTTCTGATCTGAATTTTTGTTCAGAAGAATTTTTGCCTCTCACATTTCACACCCTAACGATCATGGCAGTTAAGTAACTAACTACTTAAACAACATAAATAACTACTTAACAATATAAATGGTGCCGTGAGAGTGTTTTAAAATACCGGGTTATTCTAGGCTTAATATTAAAAAAAAATAATAAATAAATAAATAAAATAAAATAAAATAAAAAATATAAAAATGAAATAAAATAAATACAAATAAATCTTAGTAAACTCACCTGGAAATTGCATAAAATCAGGAAAATCAAAGATATTGAAATTCGGTGAAGAATGTATATTTTATAGTGAATATTTATATATTTTTTATTGTTATTACTAGTGTATATGTATATAATTTATTATTTTCATATCATATTTATGTTTACATAGATGCATTTAGACGCATGTTAGGCATTTAAATATTTCACATTTAATAATTTTCAACATTGCATTTTTATTACTTTCAATCAAGTACAATGGCCAAAAACATAATTCACACTAGTCTGGCGGGTAACTTACCTTACTTTTCCGGTAAGGAAGAAGAGAACATAAATTTTTTCATTAAACAAATCGAAGACGTTGCCACATTAGAAAAATGGCCTGAAAACAAGACTTTCTTAGTCATTAAACTTAACTGCAAGGAGAAAGCGCTTAGCTTTATAGCTAATGATCCAATTGCCAGCAAGGCCACCAATGCACAGCAATTAAAAAATGCCCTAATGAAAAATTTTTCTAAAAGTGATTCCTCTCAAACAAAACTAAGCAATTTTGCCAATATCACTCAGCTACCAGGCCAGACTGTCAGTGATTTGGCGGAAAAATTGAAGAGAAAGCCAACGCCTATCTTGAAATAAATGATGCCTCCACAAATGATCTAATAAATTTAGCAAAAAAAATTAAACTACAAAAATTTTATGATGCCCTGCGACCCGATATTAAAATAGAGGTCAAAAAATTAAATCCTCAGTCGTTTGAAAGTGCTGTTGAAACAGCGAAAAACATTGAGAATGCCTTAAATGATCCTGCTTACCAGGCTAATAACACTTTTTCCACAGAAATGCAAGCACTCATTCAAAGTCAAATTGAGAGCAATCAGCAGATGCTGCAATTGAAAGAAAAGATGGAAAAATTGACATCAGATACAACGATAAATAACATCACGGCACAACCAGACAATCAAGAAACAGCCAACAATGGGAATCTATATAAATAAAATTAGACTTTTGTCTGTACATTTCTTGGAATTCAAAAATTTTGCGATTTCTATCCGTTTCAAGCACCCGGGAATCCGATGCGACCTTCAAAAAAAAAGTTTGTCTGTCTGTCATTCTGTCATTCTGTCCTTCTGTCATTCTGTCATTCTGTCATTCTGTCCGTGAAGCTTTTTTTGTTTAAGCATCACGTAAAAACGGCTGAAGCGAATGATATGAAATTGGGTGTCATGATAGGTGGTCACTCAACTTAAAACATAGGCGTCGAATTTTTAAAAAATATTGATTAGATTTTCAGATTTTGCGAAAATCGTTTCAAGCTGCGTAAATTTGTGTTCAAGCATCACGTAAAAACGACTGAAGCGAATGATATGAAATTGGGTGTCATGATAGGTAATCCCTCAACTTAAAACATAGGCGTCGAATTTTTAAAAAATCTTGATTAGATTTTCAGATTTTGCGAAAATCGTTTCAAACTGCGTAAATTTGTGTTCAAGCATCACGTAAAAACGACTGAAGTGAATGAAATGAAATTGGGTGTCATGATAGGTGGTCACTCAACTTAAAACATAGGCGTCGAATTTTTAAAAAATCCTGAATGGATTTTGAGATTTTGCGAAAATCCTTTCAAACTGCGTAAATTTGTGTTCAAGATCACGTAAAAACGACTGAAGCGAATGATATGAAATTGAGTGACATGATAGGTGGTCACTCAACTTAAAACATAGGCAACGAACTTTAAAAAAATCTTGATTGGATTTTGAGATTTTGCGAAAATCCTTTCAAACTGCGTAAATTTGTGTTCAAGCATCACGTAAAAACGACTGAAGCGAATGATATGAAATTAGGTGTCATGATAGGTGGTCACTCAACTTAAAACATAGGCGTCGAATTAAAAAAAAAATCTTGATTAGATTTTGAGATTTTGCGAAAATTGTTTCACACTGCGTATTGTGTTCGCACATCACGTAATAACTGCAAAGGTGAAAAAATGGTATTTGGTGAAATGATAGGTGGTCACCTTAAACTATAAGCATCTAAAAAAAAACCGATCAGATTTTGGGATTTTGCGAAAATCGTTTCAAACTGAGTGAATTTTTGTTCCCACATTACGTAATAACGACTAAAGCGAATGAATGAAATTTGGTCACATGACAGGTTGTTGTTCAACATAAAGTATAGGTGTCCAATTTTTTAAACTTTTTATTAGATTTTGAGAGTTTGTGAAAATTCTCCCAAAATGCGGTTATATTTTTTCAAGCATCGTGTAATAACGACTAATACGAAATTTGGTGATATGATAGGTGTTGAATTTTTAAAATATTTTGATTACATTTTGAGATTTTGTGAAAATCGTTTAAAAATGCTTAAATGTTTGTTCCAGCATCACGAAATAAAGACAGCAGGGAATTAAAAAATTGGGTGACATGATAGGTTGTCACTCAACTTAAATTCTAGGCTTCCAATTTTTCAAAAATGTTGATTAGATTTTGAGATTTTGCGAAAATTATTTGAATATGTGTAAATATTCGTTCGCGCATCCCATAATTACGACTAAAGCGAATGAAATGATATTACTTAGTTACTCTCTAACCTGTAATATTTTAACAATACATAAAAATTATAATTGCGCTTTCTTTACTTTGGCAACATACTACATCCATTCTGTGTACTCCAACAATGCTGACGAAAGTTCTTGCTTTTAGAAATTTGCATTCAGTACTAACCCGTCAACGACGGGTACTTCAGCTAGTAATCAAATATTTTGCTTAATTTGTGGAAAATCACATTTAACCATCAGATGTAGATTTTATCCAAGGTTTCAGAGGGGCAATTTCAATTTTCAAAATTCACGCAGGGGGAATTTTGGTCCACAAAGAGGACAATTTAGGAGCCACAGAGGCAATTTTTTTAATCACGAAAACAATTTTCAGTCACACAGACCAAGCAGAACTTCTGGGGGAAATTTTAATGCTAGATCAAGCTTTAGGGGAAGACAAAACAGACAACACCCATATCGAAGAAGTAATTTAAACTAGAAGGGGGTTCTTGCAATTTTTCAACATCATCAGAAGCAAGAACCCAGTCAAACAATTTTGATAAACATGATAAGATTACAAGCAAAGTCTCTGTTTCCAAAAATGCTAAAAAGAAAAAGAAAAATTTGGCAAAAAAAATAGTAACTCCAAAAAAAAAAAAAAAAAAAAAAAAAAAAAATTCAAAAAATTCAATAAGGGATACAGATTTAGTTGTCATGTCGTGCAAATATAAAAATAACCATCTTCCTATCATACAATTAAAATTTGGTAGCAACAATATTGATAGTTTACTAGACACAGGTGCAAATCTCAGCCTCATTCAGCCTAGTGCTTTGGAATTAATTAAAGAAACCACCAAAATAGAATACATATCCAGATCAGTCAAAATTCATACGTTAAGCTCCTCTACCATACCATATCTTTCCGCAGTAAACATTAAATTTAAAATTAACACCACTTGGTTTCAGAACCAGTTTTTTGTGACTCAACACAACTGGAACTCTAATTACAAAATAATTCTTGGCTATGACTTCTTACAGAGAAACAAAATTATTATGGACACTGCAAATGAGAAATTAATTATGAACAATCAAGAATTTCAATTTAAACATTCTACCCCTTCTATTAATCTCAACAACAACTTAAAATTAAAGGACTCACAAAAACTTTTTGCTAGATCTGTAAATAATGTAACACTTTTACCTAATTCTACAAATATAATTAAATTAAGCATTCCTCAGTCACTTCAGCAAGAAACACAAATTATTTTTAATCCTATTTCTTCTAAATTACAATATATAATGCAAGATTCTTTGCACACACTGACGCATGACAACTCTATCTACTCTATAGTCGAAAATCCCTTAGATACCAGAATTATTATTCGAAAGAACTCTAAAATGGGGACTTTGCACATTTTTAAGGAGGATTCAGTTATACAGCATACAGAGGATCAACACTTTCAAATAAACAACTTAAATTTAACTGAAGTTTTAAAATTAAGACAGGAGGAACTAACAGAAGAGGATTTTGACTTAAGTCACCTCAATGAGAAAGATAAAAAAGATATGCTTCAAATGTTAATGCAAAATTTTAGAAATTTTTCCAAATCATACAAAACTTTAGGCTCAACAGATGCTGTACTTCCTGAATTTAAATTACTTCACAACTTTCCCATCTCCACCAAACCATATCCTATTCCGAAAATAGCCAAAGATTTTGCACAAAAAGAAATTGCAGATTTATTAGACGCGGGAATCATTAAAAATTCTAGTAGTTCATACAATTTTCCAATTTTATTTGTTAAGAAGAAAGCTAATCCAAACAATAAGCAAGAAAAATTAAAATTTCGCATGGTGGTGGATTATAGATTACTAAACTGTATAACTGAATCATTCAAAATTTGCCTTCCAAAAATTTCTGACATTTTACATAACATTTCAGGCAAGAATTTTTATTGTGTTTTAGATTTAAAGTCTGCATTTTTCCAAATTCAACTTAGAGAATCTGACAGGGAAAAATTAGCATTTTGTTGTGAACTGGGAAATTTTCAGCCAACCAGATTATTTTTTGGCAGCAAAAATAGCACTTCCTATTTTCATACTTTAATATCAAAATGTATAAATGATTTAAAAGGCCCTAACGTACAATTTTTTCTCGACGACATCATAATAGCAGCTGACACTATCCCACATTTAAAAATAATTCTTCAAAAAGTTTTTGACAGATTGGCAAAATTTAACTTAACATTGGATCCTCATAAAATTCAATTGTGTAAATCAACAATCAACTACTTAGGCTTTTCAGTAAATAAAGATGGCTTTTCACCCTCTGAGGATAACATCAATAAGGTCAATAAATTTCCAATTCCCAAAAATTTGAAGCAGACACAGACCTTTCTAGGAATGCTGAACTATTTTCGACATCTAGTTTTCAATTATGCAGAGATAGTCGAACCTCTCGTGAACTTAACTAGAAAGAACGTTCCGTTTGTCTGGACTGAACAGTGTCAGGAGGCCTTTGATAAAATACAAAAAATCATTTTGAGTAAACCCACTATAAAAAATTTTGATGAAAATAGGGACTGTTATTCAGTGTGCGACGCCTCAAAAATTGCCGTTTGTGGAATTCTTATGCAAAAAGATGATGGACATTTTTTTCCTGTTGAATTTTTTTCCAAACAACTTTCAGAGTCAGAGGCAAGGTATCCTTCTTTAAGGCGAGAGCTCTTTGCAATTTATTTATCTTGCAAGCATTTTCATGAACAATTTTTTGGGAGAAAATTTACAATACTGACGGATGCCAAACCTTTAACTTTTCACCTCAATTTAGAGAAACAACCTGAAGTGGTGGCCAGATGGCTATTATACTTACAACAATTTGATTACAACATTCAACATATACCTGGATTTAAGAATCCAGCTGACTTTCTCTCAAGAGTTTTAAGTGAAAATTTAGACGTAAATAATGTAAACATTTTTGAAAACAAAACTGATCTATCAAGGAAACCATTCTAAAAGAACAACTTAAAGATGAGAAAATTACTAAAATAATTCAGGACATTAAAGAAAATAATAAGAAAATTAAACAGCAATATTTCATAGATTCTCATTCGCAACTACTAATGATTAAGTTAAAACCAAAAAATAAACATAAAAAAGATAAGTCAATAAAAAATAAAATTGTAATTCCAAGAGTTTTAATCAAGACCTGCTTAGAATCAGCTCATGCTCCTCACTTTGGCACTGCAAGGACTTATGAACTGCTGAGCCAAACTTTTTTTTGGAAGGGCATGTTTGCTGACACAAAAAATTATTGTGAAAACTGTGCAAAATGTCTTGAAAATAAACCAAAGCCAAAGAACACCATTTCAGAGTTTGTTTCTAAAACTCATCTAGCTCCAGGAGAAATGATAGCAATAGATATTGTAGGAAAATTACCGAGATCCATTGATGGAAAATGTTACATATTAAGCATTTCTGACCATTATTCTCGTTTTCTTGAATTAATTCCCATTTCAAATTTTACTTCCAATATAATAATTAAACATCTAGGAATATTTCTCAAGGTTTGGTATCCCGAAGATATTACTTACAGATAATGGCACAAATTTTTGCTCAAACGAATTTGAAAATTTTATGAAAGAAGCAAAAATTGAACATAGAAAGTCATCAATATATCACCCACGCAGCAATGGATTAATTGAACGCGCCCATAAATCTTTAAAAATGAGTGTTGCAGCCATTTCAGAGAGAATTTGTGACTGGACAACCAGTCTATTATTCTTTAAACTTCACTACAACAACACCACACATGCTGTTACACAATACTCTCCAGCTGAAATCTTCTTTGGACGCAAACTCAACCTGCCTATAGATGCTTTTAATGAACCAAAATATACCTTTGAATTTAATAAATATGTAGAAACTGTAAAACTAATAGCTAAAGAAATACAACAAAATGTCAAAATTAATGAAGAAAATTATTTCAAAGTTCATAGTAAATATGTAAGAGGAAGGAAAAAGCCAGATGTCAAATTGGGTGACAAAGTATTTTTAGAGGAATTTATAGCACCAGGTGCTCTTCAAAAGAAATACAATGGACCTTGGGAAGTTAAAAAGATTCTAAGAAATGATAATTTAATAATTCAAGAAGTTGAAAATGGAACACCAAGAGAAAGGAAAGTCCATGTCAGTAAAATATTTGTGCAAAAACCTCTCAACCCTAACCTCCAAAATGAAACAACTTCATTTTAGTGGACAGCTCTTTTCTGAACATCAGAAAAAAAAAAAAAAAATTAAATTGTAAAAAGAATTTTCTTTTTCCTCTATTTATGGTTTACCAGGGCTCTCTGGGGCGTCAATGATCTGAAATTGATCACTTCAATTCACTGCGATCCAAGTTATGTAAGGCTGGCCCTATAGCTGGGATTCTTCAGAGCGGTCTGGTGAACACATAAAAATAATTTTTTCTTACATTTCATGGCCATGCTCTTTAAAATATGAAAACAAATAATAAGAAGAATTAAATCAAGTTGTTCTGTATGTTCATAGGCTGTCAGGAAAAATTTGACATCTTGGTACTTTTTCATTTCTCATAACCAAATCAAACTATTTTTCTCTCATTGATACATGGAAATACTGATATGGCAAGGGAAAATTTGCCACGAGAGTTGCTTATTGCTGTGTATGTGAAAGAATTTGATGTGAATACTTGGGTCAATTGTACATATTTTTTTTTTTTTGGGGGGGGGGTATGTTATTTGCAAATATTAGGTTTCAATTCACTGTATTAGTATATATATATATAAATTTTTTTTCTTCTTCTCTACATTTATTTTCATATAACAAATTCATATGTATAGTGTATATTGCATATTGTGTAAATTTATCCCAGGCACGCCTTTTCTCTCGTTGGAGGGGAAGGATGTTACATAAAAATGTAACATTCTTAGCAGATGTCAATAACATACATACGTAGATAAACAATACAACACTTTGCTACTCACGTTAAGAGAAATATTTAACCTTCATCAATCTCGCCTTGCGAACTTCCCCAGTATGGGAAACGCTACGTCATAGGAGAAACTGGTTTTCCGTATCTCCGATCAGCAGAGGTCGAAAGGAATGACTCCGAGAGAAAAAAAAAGATGAGAATTTCCCCACGCGTAGTGTGGCAACAAGTTTTAAAATAAGTACGTTGAGAGACGCTAAGAAATCAGTTGGGGAAAAAGTCGTGATCTAAGAAGGTGTTTTTGCGGAGGGGCTCCCCACATTCCATTGTTAGGCTTCAAGCCATTTTGCAGCGTGGGGAGCCCCAGGTTAATTATCTGCCAAGTTCTAAATGGAAAATTCAAGAGATAATTTTGACATCTGAGTTTTATTCAACTTTAAAAATGCTGAAGTGTTTGTTCAAAAAAATTCGTATCTTCCTGTTTTAAGGCAAACCGACAATGGTGAATGGAATCCTTAACATCAAAGAAAGTGAGCGTCTCGCGTCAACAAGTGATCAGCGATATGTACGTTAATTATTGTGAAGATTTCTGCAAATTTCAAAAATTAATACAGATGATATTCTGGAAGCATCGTGCCATAGTAATTTTGTTTAAAACATTGTGAGTAATGTTCAAAGAACTTTTTACGAGACTCTCATACGAACTTTCAATGGAACTTTGGAACTGATTCGCATTGTGTGTAATATTCAAAGAACCTTTTACGAGACTCTCATACGAACTTTCAATGGAACTTTGGGACTGATTCACATTATGAGTAATATTCAAAGAACTTTTTACGAGACTCTCATAAGAACTTTCAATGGAACTTTAGAACTGATTCGCCTCCTAGATAATGTGAAAGCTGCAAGAAAATGTGATTTAGTGAGATTTTTTTTTTTGAGTATCTGCTATTCCAGATCTGGGTAAATATTCTGTGATTTCATAACTGGCATATTTGAGAGTAATTTCATATCCTAAACTTTTAAATATAAAACATGTTCACATTTTATACTTCAGAATTTCCTATTTAAAGTATGCTGGTTGAATTTTTAATTTCTGAAGTGATATCAATTTGATATTTTAAATTGACAATATGCCCATTAAGTTTTTACTTCCTCGTACGTAGTATAAGGAAGTAATGTGATCCCGAAAAATTTTGGGGGGCAAATTTCGACAAAAAAAACGATTTTGACTACCTCTAAATTGAATTAAAAAATTTTTTTCGATGCATCTCATCGTAGGCTATCATGCACGATCATATTAATGCGTCTGCAACTCATTTTGACCAGCGGCGAGTCTATTGTGGCCAGTTTTTCCATGCCGTCTGTACGTACGTACGTATGTATATAACTCGCATATCTCAAAAACTATTGGTCGTAGAATGTTGACATTTGATATTTAGGATTGTTCTATGATCTAGTTGTGCACCTCCCCTTTTGGTGACAATCGACTGGATAGTTTATCTACAGGACTGCCCAAAACATTCGAAATACATTACGCTCAATGGGCCGAAATTCATTAAACTCACATATCTCAAAAACTATGAGGCGTAGAATGTTGAAACTTTATATTTAGGATTGTTGTAACATCTAGTTGTGCACCTCCCCTTTCGGTTCCATTCGACTGGATAGTTTATCTACAGAACCGCCTAAAAGATTCGAAATACATTACGCTCTATGGGCCGAAATTCATCAAAGCGTTTTTTAGAGGTATTGGGCTATTTCAAACGACTCAGGAGTGATATATGCTGTAAAGGGTTAGAAAATGAATTTCTCCATTAAAAAGTGTCTTTATCATTTACAGTTCTGCTACAGGAACACTCAAAAGATTTCCAATACATTACAGTCAATGGCAATTTTAGGAGATTCATCCATTTCAAGCACAATACCGTCCTACCACATAAGTTAGGTAATGGTCCGACCACGGTCACGTGCCTCCCTCAAGAACTATGCCAAAAGTCGCCAAGCTTGGCGACTTTTGATGTACGTCTGTGCATATTTAACTCTCAAATCTCAAAAAACTATTATGAAATTTCATATATAAGATTGTTGTAACATCTAGTTGTGCATCTCGATTTTTGGTTAAAATCTACTGGAGAGTTTATTTACAGGACCACCGAAAAGAATTTCAGTACTTTAATGTCTATGGACATCTTCAATATAATACAATTGTAGACAGTCATTGGTTGGTACATGCCCAAAATCTCGCCGTCTGTCCTCGACCTTGGCGAGTTTTGTCGAAATGTCGCCAAATTTGGCGATAGTCAGTCGTTTCGTCCATGCCCAAAGTATCGCCATTTGTCATCGTTCTTGGCGAGTTTTGGCGAAATATCGCCAAATTTGGCGATAATCTGTCATTGTTGGTCCATGCTTAATATCTCTCCAAATGTCGTCGACATTGACGAGTTTCGCCGAAATATCGCCAAATTTGGCGCCAAAAATTATTTCGTATTTTGTATAACTCTAAAACTTTAACCCGTAGAATTTTGAACTTTTGTATTTAGAACTATATCATAATATCTTACGGTTTTCAATATCTTTTTTGACAGCAATCGACTGGGAATTTATTTACAGGGTGATCCAAATGACTTTAAATACATTAAGGTGTATGGATGCATTCACTTCATTGAAAGTCTGTGGTCAATGACTACTTTGGCTATCCCCAAAATCTCGCAAACTATTTCAAGTTTGTCGGCTTTTGGTGAAATATCGCCAAATAAAGTGTCAGAGAGAAATCTTTCAAATTGAACTCACCTTGGCGATATCGAAATGTTTGGCTAGAAATCGCTATATCTTACTATTATTGATATTTTATATCTTTCAAACAAATAAGTTTAGAGGAAGTGCGTAGAAAACATTTTTGATTTAATAGACGTGCAAGGAAGTCATGTGTTGGACACATCAGATTTTTTATTTTTAGTCAACTAAAGTTTAATTTTTTAATAATCTGTTCTTTGGACAATTTAAAATGGAAATTTTAATTGGCATGTTATCTCAATGTGTGATAATTGAATCTCATTGTAGTCTACTAATTATTTAACTTTTAAAATTCAATTTAACCAGACTTTTAATATGTTTCAGTTTAGGACAATTTTAATGATTTTCAATTATCACAGAGCACAAATAAGTGCTGGAGTATTATAACTTTTTCTTGAAGGTGTATTTGTTTTCAGTTTTTTTAATTCCTATGTTAGTGTCAGGTATTAGAATTGAATTGAAATTTTGAATTGTTTAGCATTTAGGGATCTCATATTTTGAATGTCATACCTATTTAGTCAAGAAATTGTTTAATGTTTTTGTCATTTATAATAGTCAATAAAAACAAAGCTCAGAATTTAAATTACTTTATTTGAGTTAGTCAATTTTAGGAAAATTTTACCTTTCAGCTTTTATCACATTATGTGCTCTGAGTCATTATTCCTTACCAGGTGAGTGTAAAATAAATAAGTTATTCTTATCTCTTATAATTCAGGTTTTTAATGCCTAGGCGGCACACTGCAATGTACTCTTTCTGATCTGAATTTTTTTCAGAAGAATTTTTGCCTCTCACATTTCACACCCTAACGATCATGGCAGTTAAGTAACTAACTACTTAAACAACATAAATAACTACTTAACAGTACGTTCATATAAATTCATGTACAAGCATTCTGACCAGGCCCGGACTGGCCAGTGTGTCCGACTGTCTGCAGACGGTAGGGCCCCCACCCTCGGCGGGCCCTCCCTGCTGAGCACGGGCCCCCAAACAGAAAAAAGAAAGAACATTTTTTTTAAATGTGCTATACTGATAGCACTTGAATGAAGTTTGACACATAAAAATTTTTTTGCAGCTGCAATTACGCCCCGGAAGGCTTCAAAACACTTCATTTTAAATGTAGTTCTCAAAATTTTTTGAGTGAGGGTTCCCAAATGAAAAACGGATTAATTAATATGAATGACGCATATTAATAATTAATAGATCAATATTTTATTAATGCATTAATTATCAATCATAATTAATTAATAATAACACCATATCTCCCCCATACCCCGAAAGTTAACACATTCTATTTATCGGATGCACAATAACCCCCCCCCCTTCTCTTGAGACGGGCGGGCCCCTCCCTCCCAGTCCGGGCCTGATTCTGACTGACAGCTAGACCATTTTGATCAGTGTTTCCTGGTGCCTGTACGTACGTGTGTATGTAGATAACTCACATATCTTAAAAACTATGAGTCGTACAATGTTGAAATTTTATATTTAGGATTGTTGTAACATCTACATCCATACATTATGCTTTATAGGCAGAAATTCATTAAAGTGTAATTTAGAGATATTAAGTTATTTCAAATGAATCAAAAGTGATATATGTTGTTAAGGATTACAAAATGAATCTTGCCATCAAAAAATGGTATCTTTATCATTTACAGTTCTACAGGAGCACTCAGAAAATTTCCAACAAATTACAGCCAATGGCAGTTTTAGAAACATTCATTCATTTCAAGCAGAATAACATCTTACCATATGGTTGGATAGTGGTCCGGTGACGTTCAGCCACCTCCCTCAAAAACTGCATTAAAAGTCACCAAACTTGGCAACTTTTGGTGTATATATGTATATATTTAATTTGCATATCTCAAAAACTATTAGTCGTAGATTGCTGAGATTTTATATATAAGATTGCTGTAACATCTAGTTGTACACCTAGATTTTTTATTCCAATCTACTGGAGAGTTTATTTACAGGACCACCCAAAAGAATTTTGGTATGTGCATGTGTCCTTGCAGTCTGTCAAGACGAGCGATTTTTCGCTTTGATAAATCCAGGTTACATGAAATCATGATGGTTCCGAATACAATTGGCTACAGTTTGCCAGCACATTTTCTGAAAAAATAATTTGGCATGAATGCCTATCAGGATAATATGCAACTACCAGAATTCCAATACATTAATGTCTATAGACATCTTCAAATAGTGGCGTAGCCATAAATTTTTCATGGGAGGGGTTACTATTGTAACTCACATATATGTATACATGTGTGTGGTGAGGGAGTGAAGAATATACATTTTGTATTGCAAAAAATTCAGGGTGTGTGTGTTGTGATCCCTTATCCCCCCCCCTCCCTGGCTACGCCACTGTCTTCAATATATTATGTCTGTAGTCGTTCATTGTTTGGTCCATGCACAGAATCTCGCTATTTGTCATACACCGTGTTGAATTTTGCCAAAATATCGCTAATTTAACATCAAAAATAATTATGCATTTTGCATGACTCTAAAACTTTTAACCGTAGAATGTTGAAATTTTGTATTTAGAACTATTGTAACATCTAACTGTGCTTTTGATTGCTGTGGACTGAGTAATTTATTTACAGGGTCACCCAAAAGACTTAAAATATATTACGGGTCTATAGATACCTTCATTTCATTAAAAATCTGTGATGAATAACTGTTTCAGCTGTGATTGAAATCTCACTATCGCAAGCTTATTGGCTTTTGTCAAAATATTGCCCAATTAAGTGAAACAAATCTTAAAAATTGAACTCAGTTTGGCGGTAAACTTTAGAATTGCAGTATTTTGTCTCTTTCAAATGAAATAAGTTTAGATGAAGTGCCCCGAAAATATTTCTGGTTTAATAGAGGTACAAGGAAGTCATGTGGTGTCCATATCAGATTTATTAGTTCAATGATTTGATATAAAAAAACAATCATAATAAAAGGAGTAGTATAGAGATTTTTACAGTTATATTCTTCCATGATGATTGAATGTAAGAGAATTTTTTTTTCAACATCGTAAATTACAGTGTTACTAGAAAATATGTTTTCACATAATTTACACAGGAACCAGACTGCATGCAAGCGATAGATATTAAAAAAATCAGATGTCAGTCAGCCAATTTAAATTAGTTTAGAAGTTATTTACAAAAAAATTGAAAGAAAAAAAAAAGCATCATATTTGACAATATTTGGCTGCATAAAATGATTTAAGTTCTTGAATCTAAACAGCAGATAAGAACAGTATTCATAGAAAAATTGCTACTGGTGTATTATCCCAGCACTCTAACAAGACAAGCGATTTCTCGCCAAGATAAATGCCAATCACATGAAATTATTAATGGTTTCGAATATGATTGGCAACAGTTTCCAGCACATTTGATAAAAAATACTTTGTCAGAAATGACCACCGGGATAATATGTAAGTGCCAAAAAATCTAAAAATCTTCAGAATAATTTCTAATCCTAATATCAGCTCCATGCAGAACAGAGTGGAAATAGTTTTAGGTAAAAGAATAAGGATTTATTTTAATGAAGTACAGTATAACCATTTAATCATCTGTCCATGGACACGAGAACAACAACAGTATAACCTTGATTTCACGAAGTCAAAGAGACAACAGAAAGAATTGAGATAACAAGGTGAAATAAAAGAGGGTGTCAGTTTAATAGGAAAACCACGTTTATTTAAGATATTTAAGTTCCACTGCATACCTAATTTAGAATACTTCCAAAGAATAAAAAGGCTGGTAGCCAAGTTTAGTGATTTTATAAAAGTAGATGCTATAGTTTTTTTTTTTTTTTTAAGCATAAGCAACAATAAGTAATCATACATTAACACATCATATGCTAGTTTCAACATAAGAAACTTCCTATTTTATTAATTTATTATTATTTTTTTTAATAAACCAACCACTGGTACAAAACTAGTTCTGTAAACAGTGTATAAATTGACTTTTTAATCAAAATATGTTTTTAAAAAATAATTAACAAACCAATTCTTTCATATTTTTTATTGATTTATTCTAATGAATTTTATATGCACATTTAATAACAGAAAGCACACCAGAAAGTGTTATCCATAGAAAGCATGCACTAAAATTCATGTCAATCTAAGGATAAACCTATCTAGTCATAGCTTCAAACTACATTGGAGACAAATTATCCATATATTTAAAAATCATGAAAAAATATCACAATCCTAAACTAGAAACAATATCTAATTTTGCAATTAGAGTTTAATTATTTGCGGACAGCTTTAAAATTTCTTCCATATTTCTAAATAAATAATTTACATTCTTTCGTGCACAGTCGTGGATTGCTGTCTAAACTGAAACGCCTGTTGCTTGCAATTCTGCAGTTTGTTTACATTCTTCACAGTGGGGCTGCGCTCGTAATCCGAAAACCCAATGAACCTCCTCAGATTACACGTAGTTTATACGGATTACTGAGATTGCTAAATAATAAATTTAGGTAAAGAAATAGCATGCGCAGAACGATGCGCGAAGCTGTCACTCAGCTGACGTCAGAGATACGTCACGTCGAAATGCTCTATAACTGAAACTACGAGCCACCACTGATGGACGTGTAAAAATTGGAAAGTGCGCGTACGCAAGAGAAAAGAAAGTACATTCTTTTCACTGAAATAATAATTTGCAGTTTTGGAGTTGCTCGAAGCCGCAGAGCTTATGATATCGGTGTAACAAATTAGGAACCAAGGTATACGTAAATGAGCTTAAATTCCGGACTGGGCTCGGACTCTCATTTAGGTAAAATATCCGGGTTTGGAAGTTTATGTATTGACTAGTCGTTTCATTTTGCTGTCTGTTGAATGTCTGCAGGATGTTTATTCTGATTTGTTATGGATTAAGTGGATTGATGGATTTCATGACTTGCTTTCCTGTTGAAAGGTGCTGCTTATTGCCCTCGCACTTGGGACGGTTGGCAGTGCTGGCCGGACACCGCAGCAGGAATGACAGCCAAACAGCCTTGCCAGGACCACATTTACTTCGAAACCAACCCACCCTCTTGCACGAGTAAGTTTGCTTCTGGATACATGTATTGATTTTACAGCTTTAAACCTTTAACGCGCAACTATTTTCACATCTGTGTAGAAGAACATCTTTTTTATAGTGCCCAAAGCCGGAAAAGTAGCTCCACCCCCCAATTGCCATCTCTCGAGTTAACTACCAGCAACATGGCGGTCCATCGAATCGCCCATCGCGTGCTACAGAGCTAAAGCCCCCTTTTTTTTTTACTCAGCCGTCAGTGTCATGTTGCTGACAGTGAACTCGAGAGATGGCAACGGGGAGTACGTTTTCTGCTTTGGAACCATTTAACCATATTTTTTGCGACTAGCAGTTGAAATTGTTTGAAAGAGGTGGTTTCACTGCGCGAACACCACTTTAAAGGTTTAACCCTTTAACGCGCAGTGATCCCGCTCTGGGAACACCAAATTCTGACATTTTGACTGTTTCCAGTCACGAAGAATAGATTTGATTTCTATAAAAATAGTTGCGGGTGACATAGCTCCACGAGAATCCTTTACCCTTTAGCACGTCATTTCCCGTAAAAAAATGGTCACGATCATTTTTTTAACAGCACTGACATCTGCTGGAAAATGGAAGAATGCGAGAACAGCTGGTTAGATGGTCCAATGCTGAAAAAAGGGCAGTCGTTCCCATCGCTCGACTTAACTACCAGCAAGATGGCGGACGATCGAAACGTTCATCGCGTGCCACAGATCTAGAGACCCTTTTTGGCGCAGCTGGCTGTGCCGGCACAGCCAGCTGCGTCAAAATACCGGATTTTTTTTGGTCCATCCAAACGGTAAAAAAGGTATAGAATTTCTCCCCAAAAGACTATATCATTTAGTAACAAAAATTTTAATTTCGGGGGTGTATGTAATCTGCACTCCCACACCCTTTAAATATGTCCTAAAGGGTGTCCTAAATATATCTATCAAATCTGGTTACAGATCGTTCAAACGTTTTAGGTGTAGAGCCGTGTTTGGGGACGTTTATTTTTTAACCACTTAGGGATTGCAGTCCGGCACCCGTTTCGATCTTGCTGTATCCGACCGGATCAAGCCGAATTGGTCACATCAAAACGATTTTCTTTTTCTTTCTTTAATTAATTAATTTATTTTTCGTTCCAAAACCAACTATATAAAATATTTTTAAGTTAATGTATCATGAAGTTTTTAAAAAATGCCGTTTATTTCTTGGGGTAACTTGTTAACCTACAAGGCACCTGGTACCATATGTGGAGCAACCGCTTTAATTATTCCTCAACGTCTATAAAATACTAGTATAGAGATCTGTCGGTTTTAAAGAGTATTTATGCATGGATAGCAACGATATAATTCAAGCTGTTGCGTGTAGATGTACTTACTGTTCATATTGCTTAAACTGATTGAAATTTAAACAGTAATCTTTCGAATGTGGTTTTGTTTAGTTTAGAAAATTAACAAAAAATAGTTAGCAAAGAGTTTTGACCCGGAAAAAATTACTGTGTGTTGGAGTTCGTCTTATCAAGAAATGATTTGAATACTAAAATTTCAAAATAAATACCAAAAAGTATAGCTAAGGCCCAGTGTACCGCATACAAAAATGGAATAAAAAAGTGATATTCTAGTAAAGTATTAGGTTATTAATTTTTAAACTATTTTCCCCCCAAATAATAATCACTAACATTATCACACATATTTATTTCAGACACAGAAAAAAAATGAGCCTTGTAGAGTTAAATTTTAATTTTTTATTAGCAATAATAGCTTGCTGATTGCTAATTTAAACAAAACTAACTCAAGGTAAACAACGTTCAGTCTTACCTTGAGTTCAAAAATGACGACAGTGAAAATTATCTTGTAACTTTCATTACAATATGTAATATTATCTCAATGTAACTTAATCAACCTTAATGAACTGCGATCACAATAAATATGTAATTTCATCACACTAAACAGCCTTATTTTTTTTAATTTTTTTTTACAGTCATCACGGATCAGTTTAATGAATGACACAATTATTACAATAGTATTCTTAGCTTTCATGCAAGTTCTCTTAGAAAACTGATGATCTGGTATAAAGGGCCAAAAATGTGTATTTGCCCAATATTGTGATGATCGGGCACTACTTAATACTGTGTCTTGTGTAAGTAATTTCTCTAAAACAAATTTTGTTTCCACAGTTAACTGGATAGCATCAGAGCCATTGCTAAGACTTTTTTTCGTGGGGGGGGGATGTCGATAAACTGCCAAGTCAAATATCGGTTTTTACCAACCGAATTATTTATTTATCAACTATATTACAAACTTTTTACTTTTGTCAACTGAATTCATGTATTTTTGCCAAGTGTTCCAGAAACAGAAAGTAAGTTATCGTTTTCGTTAAAAAATCGGTTATCGGTTTCGTTAATTTTCACGAATTTTGCCAACTCGGTATCTAATTTTGCCAAGTTTAATAGAATTTTGCGAGTGTTAGGGGAGGAGACTCGTCCCCCCCCTTTTTAACAAGGGCCCTGGATAGCATCACTTCATAGTGCCTCTACAGGCACTACTTAAATAGCTGTAAACTGTCAATCAAGTCTTTTATTTTTTACCATTTCAGGTCGTTAAATTTTCTTTTAGACCCTGTATCAATCAAAGCTTTAACTATGCATAAGTTCATCTTTTACCGGATCCGGTCGATGTTTAATGATGGAATATCCGCCAGATTACCGTATACAGTTTTCCTGATAGCAATCCCTAATAGCCATCTTGTATTTAATTTTTTTTTTCCGGAATTTTTTTTTCAGTTGCACAAAAAATGAAGATTTTTTAACGACAATGATTTAAAAATATAATTACATTTTTTAAAAAATGAAGTCATAGCTCCATTTCTTATGTTTTACATTTATTAAGAATACATTGTTTTTCTTCGTAAACCAAAATGTTTTTGACACACAATTTATACTCTTCAGTTAAAACACTCTTTCGGTTAAAGCCTTATCTATATACGTTTATTTTTACTGCAAATATCTTTACAGTATCAATATTATATATGATTTAATTCTCATTTTTCGTTTCATTCCAGAATACGCATACAAACACTGCCTGCCCAACGGAACATGGTACTTGAAGGAAAATTTCAGGGAGTGGACCAATTACAGTAAATGTGGTCGAAGAGATGTAAGAAAAATGTTTTGTGAGTTTACCATTTCCTTATACCAATGGCTTTTCGATTACAAAATATACACACCATACCATGCAGTGTATATTTTGAAATTGCAAAGTGTTAAACTACAATACACTGGTTTCCAAAAATAAAGAAACATATACGTTACATGTAAATAAAAGGTGTTTTCAAACACACATATTAAATGTGCACGCGTTCTCATTTACAGCAGCTCCTTTCAGAGGTCAGGTACCTAACTTGCAATCCCTTCAGACAAAAGAAAAGGGGGGGTTGGCTGTGTCGTGGCCATGGCCGTATGTTTTAAGTGAATAAGTATACGTAACGATTAACATTCAACGAATATGGGCCGACAATGCATTCTTTATTTTAATTTTTTATTTTAACACAATATATATATATATATTCACTATAGCTATTTCGCACTAATGTTTTATATACGCAATCGATAGATCGTGAGAGCTGACGATGGAAACGCAAACGAACGTTCTAGCTCAGTGTTTCTCAACCTGTGTGCCGCAAGAGGTCGTCTAATGTGCCGCGAAGGTTTTTGAAAAATTATTGAAACTACGTATTGATTGTCGTATTAGCGATACATTTTCTATTTTTCGTGTGTTATCTTGTTCACTAAGCTATATACTATGAAGCGCAAAACTTGTATCTCATAGCATGGAAAACGAGTATGCGAATTAAAAAAAAAAAAAAAAAAAAAAAAAAAAAAAAAAACAGTTTGCAGGTTTGCAGTAGCACACATGAATATCCTATGCACAGCACATGCATCTTACCGTATTTGCTGTAATATTTTTTTAAAGAATGTCCCATTCGTATTAACCCGAATGCGAAAGAAGTGTTTTTCTTTTTGTATTAATATACAATATAATATTGTAATATTTATTGAATAGGTGATTTATTTTTTATTTTGTTAAATTTAATTTTACTGAAATGCTTTATAAAATTAATTATTCCACTATGTATTTGATCTTTTCTATGAGCACTAACCAATTGTTAGATTACTGAACAAAAACTATAATTAATGACTAATTTTTTTAAATAGTTTTGTTCTGATGAAAACTTATCTACGAATGCACAATTTTATCATATCATTTAGTACGTGTATTCAAATTCAGTCTTTTTTAATTTTTTCTATTTGTCCAATTTTGAAGAGTCTCAGACTTTTTATATAAAAAGAATGGACAAAATACCAACTTTGTCCTGAATTAATTACAAAACGTGGCCCAAATCTTATGTAAAGTAGAATGTCTCATACATAAATACTATCACCAGGATAAAAGCACTGAACAAGGATTTTGGTAACTTTGAAAAAAATATTTCAAACTACCTCAACGGAGTCTAAAAGTACTTTTTAAATAAGTTATCCGAAAAATTTATATAGATATTATTTTTCTCAATTGGTTTTTTCTTGAAATCGAAGGTTTAAGTTTCTGTTATTTGATTTCATTACTGTGAACTAATTAAGAAAGGTTTTGTTTTTCCATTTAGAAATAATGGACAAATATTTAATAAAATCTGGAGCCTTTCAAACGGAAGATAAACAAAAGGACAAGCGGAAATATAAAGATGACTATATATCTAGTTCGGATTTACCGCAGCTGAAACAGAAGAGCCTCAGATACCATTTTGTGTGGTCTGCAAAAAGAAAAATTTCAAATGAAGCTCTCGTTCCTAGAAAATTGAAAAGACATTTGGAAACGTCACACCCAGAATTAAAAAATAGACCGAGAGAATATTTTGAAAATCTAGCTAAGCAGCAAAATCAAACAGCAAACAATTTTTAAGCTAAATGAAAATTCCAGAAAAGGGATTGGTTACTAGACAAGGTTGCACCCCAGACAGCACATAAGCTTAAATCAAGCTTGTCATTTCTTTGAATTTGACGTATTAATACAAGCTTGACAGTTCAATTCATTTTAAACTTGCAGCTTGGAGCAAGCTTGGAGATTACAAAAAAAAAAAAAAAAAAAAAAAAAAGAGTCAGCAAATATTTTCCCGCCGAATTTAAGTCATTTGAACTGTCCATCTTGAATACAACTTGATGACTGCTTGATTTGGAAAGCCACATCCACATAACAAATAATTTATCATCAGTCATAAATGTACTTGAACATAGAATTTTAAAAAATGATTCTATATTTCCAAATATTGAAATTCTTCAAAATAAAATACAAATATACTACAAAATTGATTTCAAAATCAGTCGTTTGTCTCGATTTTGGTCAATTTTGCCAACATGTGTGTTGCGATATTGAAAGTTTTAAAACGTGTGCTGCTTTTAAGTTTATATTATGCTTATTTCCCTATTAGTAGTCTATAAATCACACATAACATTATTTTAATTTTGATTTATCCCATGGAAAAATAAAAGATGCCGGGCAATACTGATCAATCTCGCGAAAAACGGCGTGACAACCATAACAGTCACTTCAAACTTTAGTCATATCACCTCGAGTCAAATTGGCTTGGTGGTTAGGACGTTGGCTCCCCACACCTTAGGTACCGAGATCGATCGCGGACGTTAGACGGAAACGGTTTAAAATAACTTGAGATTTCAACATAGAGGGGGGAAATGCGTGGAAAAATAAATTATATGGGGCGAGTTGAGATTGGACGAAACTTGAACACTTGATTCAAGCTTGCATTAAACTTGCACGCTTGAAATTTTGGAGCTTAATTCAAGTTTATTGACTTGATTTATCAAGTCAATGCTTTATCTACTGTGCAATGATTTATCAACTTGCAAGCTTATTGCAAGTTTGACGCAAATTTGCTGTGCTGTCTGGGACAAATACTAGCACGACACAAGAAAGCACACACCGATGCAGAATTCCTCATTCCACCAGCATTAGCTATCATTGTCGAAACAATGCTGGGAAAGGAAGCCGTAGAGTCAAGAAAGTAAAGAAAGTACCGCTCTCAAATGACACAATATTACGTAGAACCGAAGATTTATCTTCAGACTTAAACAAAGTGTAGAGCATTTCCAATCGCATGACAATGAGCTTTGGTCACTTCATATTGACGAAACGACAGATATCAGTGGAAAAGCACAACTCCTTGCTTTCATTTGATTTGTTAAAGATGAAAAAATTCTTGAATGAATATCTTTTCTGCGAAGATTTGAAGAGCACGACGACAGGAAAGGACATATTTGATTTTGTACAATAAAATATTTCAAGCTTCGGTTTACCATGGAAAAACTGTGTTGGTGTTTGTACAGACGGGTGTCCATCAATGTTGGGAAACAAAAAAGGATTTATCGCACTTGCGCACCAAGAAAATCCTGATATTATAAGTGTCCACTGTACGATTCACAGGGAATCTCTCGTTTCAAAATCTTTAACACCAGATATGTTGATTGTTATGAACCAAGTCATCCAATTGGTCAATTTCATCAAGAATCGACCTTTAAATTCCAAATTTTCTCTCAGCTATGCGATGCAATGGATTCAGATTACAAAACTCATTTATATCATACTGAAGTGCGTTGGCTTTCAAAAGGAAAGGTTTTGAAACTGCTTATACACCTGAAGGCAGAAGTAGTTTTGTTCTTGGAGATCTAAAAATCATCTGTTGATTTTTCTTTTTTTACGAGATTTGGTGGCTCAAAGTTCAGTTTCTCTCGGATTTGTTTGAAAAACTGAACTCTCTGAATTTAAGTCTTCAAGATCCACCTGAGAATATCGTGACTTCAACTTCCAAACTGAAGTCATTTGAAGAAAAATTAAAGCTGTGGAAAGCTGAAGTATCAAAAGGAAATTTTGAAGGCTTTCCCGGTGTCAATGAATCCCAGTCAAAAAACAAAATTGCCAACGAAATTATTAGCACAATTGGTGAACTTCAAACATCACTCAAAAGCTACTTTCCCTCACTTTCCGTTGAAGAATACAAATGGTTGATGAACCCTTTTGTAATCTGCAAAACAGAAAACTTGACAGCAGCAGAAAAAGAACAGCTCATTGATTTGAAAAACGATATGTTTTACCGTTTCACTTTCTTCGAGAAAAATTTGGATGAGTTTTGGCTGTCCGTAAAAAATTCATACACTGCAATCAGCTTGAAAGCTGTAAAAATTCTTTTGCCTTTTGCGTCCTCGTGGTTCTCTGAGTATGGATTTTCAGCTCTAACTGAAATCAAGTCCAGAAAACGAGAAAGACTTTTAACAGTTGACGATGAAATGCTAACTTGTCTCGCAACTTTGAAACCACGTATAGATTTTAATTTGTTCAAAAAAACAGGCTCAGCCCTCTTACTGGGAAAACCTTTTTGTTAGTAAATTGTTTTATAGTTATTTATATTATCTATTATTTGTATGATACAACTTTGGCATTCTTTATATTCAGGTGTGCCGCAAATAAATCCAGATATTTTCAGTGTGCCGCCAACCAAAAAAGGTTGAGAAACACTGTTCTAGCTTCTCCGAGTCAAAATTTATACTAAACAGACATCATGTGGCGCAGGAAAACGACGTCAAAATGGCGGCGCTTCTCTCTCTTCCGAAAAAACGATGCGTCACAGTCCTCACTCAACGTAATGATTTCTTCGATCTTTAGACATCGAGTGGTGTCATTAAATTTTGGATGTAGATGATAGATATGTAGCTGCAACATCAAACTGTACCCCCTATTTTGTTATCATCAGTTTTCTGAATTACCTGCCTCTAAGGAAATAAATTTAAAGACGTATCCACACCAAAAACTCGTTTTATAATTATTGAACATTATATTGCAGTAATAACTGAAAATATTGTTCAAGTCTAAAAAAAAAAAAACATTTTATCTTCAACTTTAAAATTTTGACATTTTTGAAATAAAAGAAATGCATTATTAAATGTTTTTACACATCAGCATTTTGTAGTTACATCTTTTGATGTGTTTAAAGTCCATACCAAGCGAAATACGGAGGTCTAAAGTTTGAAGGCATTTTAAAGATATCTGACTTTCATAAAACTTAGAGATTATATTAAAATATATTTTTAAAAGATTTTTTTTAATCATAGTGAGCGGATTAGAAGATATGGAGTACGTAATTCCTGAAAAGTCACTAATTTCATTTGGATAACATTTCTGCAAAGACTTTTTTAGTACAAAAGTAAAAATTATTTATCTATATGCAAATATCATTATCCCCCCTCTAAATATTATAATTTATAAAGTGCTGAAACATGTAATTTATCTAATAAAATTCAATTTTAATTACTCCTAATAAATGATGAATAAATGTATTGAGCAAGAAAACGATGTTTTAAAGATTGAATTACTACTATCTGAAAATCACCTGTCATTATGTATCTCTCCATATTTAAAAATATAGTTTGAGAGGGATTTTGATATTTTCTAAAAATTAGGCCAGATGAAAATATAAATCGGGATTATATCTACATCTACTTGACAAAAAGAAAAAAAATATCAAAATTAGTGGCGTAGGAAAGGGGGGACTTAGGGGTACAAATCCGCCTCCCCCCCCCCATCCATATCCTTGGAGAAGGGAGAAAATTACCACAAATCAGCACAATGTTTTTAGTTCCGAAATCGATCTAAACATAATGATCCCCCCCCCCCAAAAAAAAAAAAACCCACAACTTTTCGAATTGATACGCTCCTGATCAAAATATATATAATTACTGCAAGGTAAATCTTTGTCGTTGAGGACTCAGCTTTCCTTTGTCACATCAATATAAACTCTTTTTTTTATATTTTTTCTCGAGAGTTTGTAAGCGTTTATAAGCATAAGCTTTTTTAGAAACACTTCACTCCAAAAGAAATCCCGTTTGCCAGGACTCGGCTTTGGAGAGAGAAGAGCCGAATTGTCAAGAAAACGTAATCATGAAAGTATCATCAGAGAGTTCATTAATATGCCCACTGTCCACTCAACAACTATTTGACATTTAAAATACATAAAGGTGTAAGTCTGAAAAGCTGCAAACGTTTATACAAAGAGTCACATGAAGCTCTTGAGCCGCGGTCTTAGGATTTCTGCGCTTAAGTAATTGCACATATTTTATCAGTAGCAAATCTTTTTTTTTTTTTTTTTTTGCTAGGATTAAATGGTAACAAAATTCCCTGCAAATGAGGAGCTCTGATTGCAAATGTTCGATGCTAATAGTTTAGGATTGTAATTGATTTCTCTCGAACAAAACTGAAGGGATATCCTTTGTCTCTTGACATTTTAAAAAGGTGATAAAGCCCGGAGACGTGCTCAATCATCCTTGATGCTTAACATAGTCGTGTTAATGTTGGATTCTCTGTTCCCTCCCCCTTTCTGAATGTTGGAAATCTCTATATTCTTAGTTACCTTAATTTCATGCTTTCCTATCGGTTCTCATAAAAGCCTCTTCTGAATTCCAGCTTTCCTATTGGCTCACGCGAACACTATGCAGGATCACCACTTTTGTATAAACCGAGCAAATTTTTGCCATTCTCATTCTAGCACTGATGCCGAAACCATTCTGCTTCTGCTATTTAATTTTCTTATTCGTGCTCTAATAAGTTTTTTTGAGATGCTTATTCGTTACTTTCTTACACCAAGCTACGTTTTTGCACTTATGGACGTCCCCCTGATCGACAGATATTTTCATGCAACTGATTCTAAACAATTTACTAGCATGCAGCGAAAAAACTTAATATGGCAAAATGCCACAATTAAACAAAATTTGAAATGTCTTGAGAAAATGAGTATTTTTATGTTTTATGTATATATATATATATACTGATTCTGCTAATATACTTTTTTTCCTACAGGGTATGTCATTTTTGCAGTAATGTTCTTTGTGTTTTTAATGACTGTGTCTTTTTATCTCCCACTCCCTTTATTGAAAATTGTCTGAAAAATACGACATAAAAAAGCGATATAAAAGTATGCGACATAATTTTACATATATTTAAATACTATTAGTTCACAACAGCTTTAATCTATTGTTACAATATTTCGTAAGCTGTAGAATATGCATCATGTGTATTTTTCTATAAATAGGTTACAATCATAAAAATTTCAATATAGGTTTACCAGGCGAAGTACACGAAAGATGAGAGATAAAATGACATAGTCAATTAATATCGTTTTAATATGCCAATAATGAAAGTAAAAAATTAGGGGGGTTCAGGGGTGTCTCCCCCTGACGAGGCTCGAACATCGAGTTATATATAGTATATATGTACGTAATAGGTCGGAAATGAGACTGCAATAAGAAAAAATTAATCTCGCCCATTTACAAAAAGTTACACTTTGGAAGTTTACACTTTTTGTGTACGATCCCCGTACAAAAAAAAAAAAAAAAAAAAAAGGATAATAATGACAAACGGATTAATTATAACAAAATTTTAATATGGACATCGCAATAGCGAAACATCCAACACATAAAAATATATAAAAAATGGAAAAACGAAAATGGTTACAAAAAACCCAGTTCCAGGTATATTTGGCAGTTACAACAGTTACAGCAACACGAGAGTTCAAATAAATATTAAATAATTACTTATACAGCGCGCGATACATTGTCACGCGTGTGACAATGTATCACGCGCGAAAAAATTAAAAAAAAAAAAAAATCCAATCAGGAAAATGTGCCCCATACACTGATGAGGTGATGTACCAAATTTCAGCCTTTCATGATGCAAAATCACAGAGGTATCCTTAAAGAAAGATGATCGGGCTACACATTATTTTCAAAGTGCACGTTTTTTGCTAGAGTGGAAAATATATGTATATATATATATTCTTTCGTAATTTCTGTACGACTCTTGAAATGCGATCATTCGACATGATTTTTTTTCCCTTCGAGAGCCATGGAAAAGTGGTTTAAGTCAGCGTTATATTTATCCTCACATCTCTAACACTTTTCAGGATATTATTTTCAAATTTTGTATGTCATCTCATTATGGGCACATTTTACTAAAAGGGAATCTTTTTGTACGGGGGTCGTATACAAATTTAAAAATTGTAACTTTTTGAAAATTAACGAGAGGAGTTTTTCCGACCTTATTTTGAACATTTTTTTCAATTTATATCACCCACTCATCTCTAATAGGTAAAAAATTAAAGCCCGTTACCACCTTTTTTGGACACCCTGTATATATTTTTAGATAAAAAAAAATAAAACTCTGCCTTGAAATTGCTAAAATGTGTATTTAATTTACGCAAAGCTTATGACCTTAAAACGGTAAAGATTGCAACTTATTAACTTAGATTTGGAGATGGGTTTGAACTCCGAATCAAGTTAAGTTTCTGGTTCTTAGAGGGCCTAAACTCATCTCTAGAGCGAGTCAATGAGGCTGGTTTTCCACTATTAAAACAACATGAATAAATATGCGTGCGTATGTGTTTCATGAAGTAGGGTAATTCCGGGAGAGTCGCCGCAAACTGGACAGATGCCGCACCCCCTGTATTTCTTGTGATTTCAATAGATAGCATTCAAACGCACAGTAAAGTTGTGCAATGAAATTTCCTTAATTAGCGTATAGCAGAAATCCCTTTCAATGCTTTAACTGTAACTGTACAATCCTTATTTTGAGATAAGCGCATGAGTTCACTCCCCAAACTTTTAAACACCTTACGCTTATGTGCTTTTTTTACGCTAATCACCGAAGCCATACATTATTCCGAAGTTAAAACTAAATGTATCACCTGTATAGAGAGTATTGTGTGTATCGTTACGTCACTTGCGAAGAAAGTCAACTGTGATGTGTTACGTGTGTACCATACAAATTGAGATACATGCCGCACTGTTATTCCGATTTACATGCCACAGCTTCTTTTGTGCGGGACGCCACTTTTAGTAAACTTTTAATTTAATTTTCGTGTCCTATTTTTTATGTTGCTGAATTTACGTTACAAAAGTTTACTTGCTGGATGCAAAGTTGACTTGCTGAATTTAGTGTTATTAACTTTGGTTTCTTTCCCTTTGCATAGACTCACGAAGTTGGGCACGTTGTTAGTTGTTAATTGCAATTGTAAATTTTTGCATTTTCACGTTCTGGCTTAAATGAAATATTGTTCTGGAAATCCAGATAAATTTTTAATTTATTTACAGATTTTATTAGAAACGCCCACATTTTATAAAATAATAAGACAATGTTAACCTTCAACGCGCAGTGTTCCCGCTCTGAGAACACCAAACTCTGACGTTTTGACTGTTGCCAGTCACGAAGAATAGATTTGATTTCTATAAAAAATAGTTGCGGGTGACAAAGCTCCACGAGAATCCTTTACTTTTTAGCGCGTCATTTCCCGTAAAAAATATTGTCACGATTATTTTTAACAGCACTGACATCTGCTGAAAAATAGAAGAATGCGAGAACAGGTGGATAGATTGCCCAATGCTGAAAAAAGGGCAACCGTTGCCATCGTTCGACTTAACTACCAGCAAGATGGCGGACGATCGAAACGTTCATCGCGTGCCACAGATCGAGAGAACCTTTTTTTGACGGCAGCTGACTGTGCCGGCACAGCCAGCTGTCGTCAAAAAAAGGGTTTCTCGATCTGTGGCACGCGATGAACGTTTCGATCGTCCGCCAGCTTGCTGGTAGTTAAGTCGAGCGATGGCAACGGCTGCCCTTTTTTTAGCATTGGGAAAGATTGCACCTCAAAGGGTTAAAAATAAGTATTTAATTTTAGTAGTGAACTAAGTCGATAGACTGCTATTGACTTAAACCTACTAATACGTTTCTTTTTACTCATTTAGTTTCTTTTCATTATTACATAGGTAATTCTAGTCCAGATATGAATATTTATCTTAATAATTTTTATTTATTATTTCATTAAGTTCGTATGACAGGCGCGGCGTTCACCCTGTAGACCGAAGTCTCGCCCGAAGTACAATGTTTTAGAAAACAAAAAATGTTTAAAAAAATATTAATTATTTTTTTAGATATTTTTGTCGCAGTATACATGTTTTATATTCTGCTGTATATCGCACAGCATGATTTATTTTATTGTATGTGCACCTTGGGATTTTTTACACAAATTCAAAAAAAAAAAAAAAAAAAAAAAAATGTGCGGCTTAAGTCCCGGAATTACCCTAACCCTTGTAAGTGCGTTTAAATTTATTATTATTACTACTTTGACAGGAGAATCGACGGTATCTATATTTCCACATCGCAACGTATGTTGTTTCCATTATCACCATTGTTCCTTCCCTCATCATATTCGTGGTTTATAAGTAAGTTTCATTTTTAACCCTGATCGTTATTCAGCTATTTGTTTATTTATCCTTGACCTTCAATTAAGAATGTCAGTGAACTTGGAGAACTTTATTTTTAATTATTCGAAATCTTACAAATTCAGTTTATTGAATAGCAAAACAAAAAAGAACTCAAGAAAAAGGCAATTTTCCCGTGCTGATTAATAACCCTACTAGCAATTTTGCTCGGGTTACCACCGGCCACATAGCCGGCCCCGGCCGATGATGGCCCGAGCAAAATTGCTAGTAGGGAAACAACTCAGTTTTTCCAAAACCACATATTCCATCAAAAATTTGATCAGCTGTCTTACCTAGGCTTTTAATTCCTTAAATATTGGTCATGACATATATAAAGAATTAAAAAGTTATTTTAAGAAAAAGTACAGAATTTTACGGTATTGATTAAAATTTGTCGAAGGTTAAATATAAATAAATACAAAATTTAAAATTTTATTCGGGCCCCTTACAAAAAAATTCCCAATTAGTAAAATATGCCCCATGCATTAATCACATGACGGATAAAATTTCAGTCTTTTATGATAAAAATTTAAAGCAACTGGCATTCAACTGCTCTAAAAAATTGGCAATTCCAATTCTGATTAAATGGATACATAAAAACACTAAAATAAAAAGGTAAGATTGAATGCGCTGGTAAGCTAATTAAATTTAACTCTGAAACTTTCGACGAACTCGGGAAACCTCATCGTGGTACCATTTGAATAATCAACGATTGTTTCGTTATTTTAACAAAGTAGTACAGTAAAATCAACTAAATGCTTGTTTGATTTCACAAAATAACAGAGTAAATTCAATGATATATTGCCGTATATACCAGTTAACAAAGACATTTTGGTAATTCTGCCAATTAATTTGGTTTATTTTAAGGAAATAAGTCATTTAAGCAAATAATTTAGTTAAAATCTGCAAAACGTATTTATCTTAAGAAAATAGTTGCTTTAAATTGTCCTGCAGTGCTCTGGTCGTTAAACTCCGTTCCCTTAAGAACACGGAAAGTGAAGAGCATGCGGCTTGACCAGTGATTGAGAGGGTCAACTGCTCTCTCGGCTCGACTGCTGTGGGACAGTGTACGCTAATAGGAGCTGACGCACGTAAAATCCGTCAGGCTCCTGTGTCCTTCATGTTTGAACGATATCTCTGGAGGGAGCCTATTTCAGGTCATATCTGGTCCCTCATTTGGAAGTGGTTCAAAATTTGGGACCAACAAGAAGTAAGTCCTACCCCCTCGGGGATGTGACAGCTATTTCCAGGGATAGTCCAATCGTCTATCCATGGACACGAGAACAACAATAGTTAGTATAAATTAATAAAATATCTCTTTTTTTTTTTTTTTTTTTTTTTTAAGAATAGAATGTAACAGCCGCTGACGCAGCCGCAGTCGCAGTCAAGAGTTTGTTCGGCTATCTCCTCCTAAACCGAAGGAATTTGAGGTTCGACTAAGATGTCCACGGATTCGGGAAATTCCGGAGAACCTGATAAACTGACTAAAATTTCGAAAATCGAATTATTTTAGAAGATATTAATAAAAACTGAAAATGAAACATAATGGTTGCCAGATTTGGCAAATTTTCGCCAGCATAAAATCATTCATTCCTTTACACCAAAGCAATTCCAAGTATGTAGAATCGCGTGATATTGACAAACATGAGGTAGAATCACACCCATTTTACTCCAAATTAAAAAGTATATGAAATAAATAACTCAAAGTGTGTCACACAAAGTTGACAATTTTCAAATTGTAAGTTCGCTTAGACAACAGGAGTTTAGAATTAGTGATTAGGCGTTTTTCCAAAACAGAATAACTAATTGTAATTGATTTTAAAAGTGCCATCTTGGCATTAGGTACGATCTGGCAAAATGGTGTCTCTCAAAGCTGGGTGAATCTAAACCGGGAGTTCCAAAATGTTAGAACCCAGTATCTTGAAAATGGAAAATAATTAAAATGCAGATTATTTTAAAGCCGGTTATGTTCAGCTGGAGTATTTGCTACCAGCAGAAATATTTGGTGGCGTTAACTATGCAATAATAGCAGTTATAGTACACTTTGGATATTTCCCAGCGCGGCGAGATTATATAATTCGTGGTGCTAAATACGCCAATCCCCGAAAGATTATATATATGAAAATATAGATAACGGTTTTCCCGGTAACCTTACATGAGCAGTAATTATAGGTTGCGAGCATGTGTAAATCGCCAAATAACGAAAAGTCTTCATTGGTGGCAAGCTATCCTAGCTGTTCCGTAGTTTTTATCAAAGAAAACATATGCAGTACTGTTTTCTTAGAGCTAATTATTAACTATACATGCGTATATGTCGCCAAATTATGAAAAATCGCCATGAGTGGCAAATGCGCAAGGTATTCCATAGGTTTCACATAATTCAAAATGGTGTGAAGTTTAATGCGTTTATGTCGAGTTTAAGTGTGAAGTTTAAATTTTTATGTTGCAAGGAACGTGCAAGAACCAAGCAATGTGCAGTTCTGTAATATTCTATCGGATCCAACTTTGGGTTTTGAGTGTTGAAATTATGCCATTTTTACGAATAAGCCTTATTAGGGGTCGAATGCCTCATACAAAAAGCGAGCTTAGCGAGTTTAGGGGCCTTAGCCCCTAATTAAAAAAAAAAAAAAAAACTTTTTAATTCAACAAAAATTTCGTTGGTCTTATGTCAATTAGAAATTTTTCGTTTGTTTGTTGATTCAGCAGAGTATTTTTTTTTTTTTTTTTTTTTTTTTTTTGGTGTACATTGCACTCTTAATTTTTTAATTATAATCATATATGATACACAAACCTTAAAAATGTGTAGTGTAATATGTTAACGAAGAAGCTTAATAATATATACATTTTATATTACTAATTACTAAAAATTTAAATTTACTACGGAAACGAATATTTATTTTAACCCATTAAGCGCCAAAGCTCCCATTACGAGAACATCTATTATATATATATTTTTTTCTTAAAATATTTTAACGCAATTTACGAAATACACATTTTATATAAACATTTACACTATAGGGTGTGTTATATATTTTTATCGGAACAATACATTTTAATTTAATGTTTTTTTTCTAATTTTTAAAAAAGTGAAATTTTGTCTTTATGACTGTCTTATATAAAACTAAAAAAAAAATAAAATAAATGATCACTTAAATGTTTCAAGTAGAATGCATATTTAAAACCAACATCTTGAAGAACAACATTCTTAAAATCCTGTATGAATAGATTCCTATAGAGGAATGTTATGAACACTTATATTTCTTGTTCACACAGCGGGAGCTTTGGCACCCTCCCACTAGTTAGCATTTCCAGTTACTCTGTATTGGGTTCCTGGTCATTCTGGCATTCCTGGTAATGAGATGGCGGATGCTCTTGCCAGGTTGGGCTCTGGCTCTTTTTTTGTTGGACCTGAGCCGGTCCTCGGTATCTCAAGTAAATGTTACAGGGATACTGTGTTTGGCCACTTTAGCAAGCTTCAGTATTCCAGCTGGCTTAAGTGTAATGGCCAGGGGCAGGCCAAAGTGATCAATCTTGGCTTTCCTGGTGTTAGATGCAACGAACTTCTGTGTCTCAACAGGTCCAGTCTCCGTAGGGCTATTGGCCTGTTAACTGGGCACTGTTGCCTTAAAAGGCATCTTAACATAATGAACGTTGTCGATGATCCCACTTGTCGAGGTTTTCTTCTTAAGGCGGAAACTGCTTTACACATCCTCTGCGAGTGTGAGTACTTCTCTGATTATAGGTTTGAGCATCTTGGGCTCCATGTCATTGAGCCCCGGGAGCTTCACAAAATGTCTCTTAGGTCTATGCTGATGTTCGCATCTGCTACTGGGCTCTTTTCGTAGGGCCTTTTTCATATTGCTTGGGATGATACAATAGACCCATGGTCGCGGTGCCTGGCCCTTTTTGGGTCTCCCCTCCAAGTCATAAGTCATAGCATTTCCAGATTGATTTTGCTACCGTTCAACTATAAAGAAATGTTTGGCACTTCGCAGGCTGGTTATTTCGTACATTATAGTATCAACAACAAAAATAATTACTTTATATATACAGTTTTGAGCAGCATTTGCGTAAAAAAAGGAATTGCTGTATCCAAAATGGAGAAAGACATTTATCCCCATAACACGCCAAAGCTCCCGCTACGGGAACATGCTATATTTCCTAAATGCTTTGAGTTTAAAAAAAAAAAATCAACTGTTCTATAATAGAGGCATGCAATGTATGTAAAAAATGTATATACATTTAAAAATTTCTATCTGATTCTCATAGCGGCGTTTAATGGGTTAATGTGAAACCTGACTTCTGCAGGTTGCCTTCTGCAAGTTTACTGTGTTCTTGTGCAGCTCCGGAAAAAGAAGGCTCACTTGCACTTTATTCGTTCGTCATGCAGCAAAGTTACCAATCCTATACGAAAAATGTACACTTTAACTTGCTGTGCATAAAATTTGCATAAGGGGCTCTCTTCATATTAATGACTATGTCATTTTATCCATAGGCGGCTGGTGCACCAAAAAAGTGGGGGTCAAAAGAGATGAGAGTATGTGACTAGAGGGCACCCCTAAAGCTATTTTTTTGCGGGGGAGTAAAATCGCCGTATTATAATTGAATTTTAATGTCATTATTGATTAAATGGCCTTCTCTAAAAGAACTAGGATCAAAAATTAGAACGGATGCCCACCGTAGACTCCCTTCTTCCAATTCAAAGTAGAGACCTGCACGGACCGGGCCGGGTACGGGATATATAAATCTGCTGTTAACGGGCCGGGCCGGACTCGTGTTAGTGTTAATTTTTTTTTTTCGAGATTCTGCAACCCGCAAAAAAGTTAATATTAATAACTTCTTTATAAAATGTCTGAAAAATATTTACTTTTCGATCTATCTGGTCGTCTTTATATATTTTTTAATTTCTGGAATTTTCGATACTCCTCAACTATGGACCCGTAAGGGCCGGCCCGTGATGTTTGTTCAAATGTATTACGGGCCCGGGCATGACCTACAAATTCAAGAATCGTCGGGCTCGGGCCGGCCCGGGACTCTATTTTCAGGCTCGTGCAGGTCTCTAATTCAAAGTTCCATTTCAATTCTTATGAAATAATAACATGAGAAGAATATAAAACACTTACTTGTTAAGAAAATCTTTCTTTCTGTAAATTCTTGAATCGATCAATGATGTCACAAAATGACAAACTTCCAAGCACAGAAAGAGAGGAGATCACTAATAAATTCATTTATTTGATCTCATGTTATCCATCCTAATAAATTATTTGGTATTATATTATGCAATATTGGCATATACATCCAATTTATGGAAATAGCATAGGATCTTTTACATTAATTTCTTTTTTCTCGGGGGGTGGTCGCCCCCTCCGCCCCCCCCCTTTAATCCGCCCTTGTATGGATATATATCAAAGAGTTCCTTTTCAACAAGAAAATTGCATCTTTTCCTCAGTTCCGTTATCTCTGGATGTTTCTGGCAAAGAGTTGGTGTATTTTTTGAAAAATTTGCATTTCTCTCTTTAATTTTTCCATATTAAGATCTAATCCATATCAAGAAGCAAAATGCTCTATTCACTTCTCTATAGTACTCTAACCATACAAATTGGTCGAACCAATTTTTTTTGGAATTTCCTCACTTTATGTATCGGATATTCAAAGTCTAGAAGCTGATGTGGGCCTTCGTTTATTTCATTTTTCCTGTATTTATGATGATCCGAAGTTAAAGTGTATCATTATCTTCTAGTTCTGAATCCAAGTTATCTGCACTGAGACTTGACCGTTGGTAAATGATCAGCCTGTGTTTCCTTGAAACTTAAACCATCACATTTTTCATTTTCTTTTAAATTGCTAAGCATATCTTGATCTGCATTTTCCGCAACTGGAATCTTACGGAAACATGAAGTGATGGTCGGTTGGGTTTTAAGCCGCTTTGCTTTAAACATTTCGAAAGCAAATATGAATATGGAACAAATAAAGATCATGAACAGAAAAATTTAGGCAGCACGCGCACAGTCAACCTACTGCTTCGAATTAGCATATGGGAATGAAATGTTCACGAGATCCTTACATCTGGGCAGGGCCGATTCTAGAATATACAGTTCCTTTCGGGAAATTTCTAATTCGCTCCCCCCCCCCCCCGACACACACATACACTCACATACAATCTCCTACAATTAAATCCCTTTCTAAATATTCAGATAAATATGCTTTCTTTTTCTTAAATGTAATCTTAAAAGATACTGTAGAAAGCCGTTTATTATCCCTTCCACGAATTGTATTCATGGGGGGGGGCAGTTTAACTCTTTAGCTCTCAAAGAGAATCTCATAGCTGTTGGTTCCCATCGAAACGGCAGAAAATGGCCTGTCCGCCCACTCCCCATGTAACCTCCCTTTTTAAGTAGCGTGAGAGGCTTCCTGTTTTGATAATCCGAAGGCGGTCTATTGTATCTATTCCAGAATACAGGAAGGTAGCAATGACAAAATTTTAAAGTAAAGGGTGGGGGGGGGAAATTCCTAGAAGGCTACACTCCGTTTTTATGGGAATGAAGGCACTCGGACAGTTGGAGGAGATAAAGAATAATTGTCCCTCCTTTTATCCAAAAAAGAAAAAGGAATGCGCATTGCCGCTATTGTCAAGATCTTTTTTCTTCCCATCACAATTACTGTGACTTGAGAAAACGCATCGAATTTCTCTCGCCGAAAAACCGTTAAATGCGGGAAATCTAACGTTCTTGAAGGGATTTTTTTAACATTAAAAGTATAAAAAGATATTTGGAACTAATAGAAAATGACGTTATAGGCGGGAAAACGGTAAATACGTCTAACATTAAACCAGGGTTTCACTGTATATAAAGACCTTGCACTGGGAAAGTTCGCTTTCCCTCCCCTTCTCTTGCTCGGTTTCCGTATTGAGCGTCTTGCCACCATTTTTAGATGAATAGTTACTTTTGAACTATGAAAATTGGGGGGAGAGGACCCTTTACTTTTGGAAGTTAGGGGCAGTCACCCCCCTTGCCCCCCCCCGTACCAGTCGCCTATGATTTTATCTGTCACCCCTTTTATTGAAAAATGTGTCCCAAAAATGCGACATAAAAAAGCGACATAAAAATATGTGAAATAATTTTACATATCTATAAAACAGACTGTAAAATGTCCGTTAGTTAGTTAGTTTGTCTGTGCTTCCCGTAGCTCCCAGACGGGCGATCGTAGACCTACCAAATTTTGTATGGAAATTCTCCAGGACGGGTCCCGACATACCTCGAAGTGATTTTTTCAAAATTCGAATTCTTTTAGGAGATATCGATAAAAAAAAACGTACCGCAAAAGGTTAATTTTGCTTTCGCCATTTCGCAATTGTAACCCTGCAGTGGAAAGAGGGAGAATTTCGCATATCTAGGTTGCCATATTTGGCAAGTTTATTAAATGATTCACTCTTGAAGTAAAAATAAAAGAATGAAGATTTTTTTTTTTTTTTAGATTTTATGTAAGGTTATTGGATGGCAGGAATGAAATGTTTTATACTTAAAAGAAAAATAGGATTTGGAAATTTTCCGAGACTAAATGTGCAACTTTTTAATTTGGCGAAAAATAAAATGGTTGATATGCGATTTTGAGTAGATGTGATTCTAGCGATTGGCACAATTTATCGTCTGCTTCTGTTACTTCGAATTGCGCAATTTTTTTGCGCAGCTTTTCCCCATATGTTTCTAATATATTACATTCAGAAAAAGGATGTTGGAAATATCAGTTTTAATTTTCTTTAATCACACTCATGAATAATGATCCCAGACAGCACATAAGCTTAAATCAAGCTTGACATTTCCTTGAATTTGACATATTAATGCAAGCTTGGCTTTAGCTTGATTTTAGCTTTCAAAGTGCGCAGTGATGGCGCCATCTGTGAAAGAGAATGGATATTAATTGTCCAGCGTCCTCAAATTTGCTGAAAGTTCGTAAAAGAAGTGTTTTATTTTATTACCAGTGCTATATAACCGCAGGGCAAACGGGGCAACTGCCCAGGGCCTACAGATTTTAGGGCCCAAAAATCTTACATCTTACACTTTTGTAGTTTTAAAATAAAATTATAAAAGATAAAAAAAAATCAGAAGTTAAATAATTCTTTTAATTATAAAGTATGGACAATGGAAATAATTCAAATTTACATTTGTATAAATTAATTTAAACTAATTTTTAATTCTTCGAAATGCTCTATATCGATATAGCATACCGATATGTAGGAAAATAGCTATCCACATTTGTAAAGAGAATTTTTAGCGTTAAAAAATAGCAAAATTTTTCAATTATTTGTTATTTTAAGAAATATTTACAAAAATGACTAAAGTGTTTGTATTCCATACATGTTAGCAACTGTGATATAGCATTTCGAAGTAACGTTTAACTATCTGTTTCTTTGATTTCAGATTACTTAACACAAAATTTGTGTTAAGTAAGTAAACCCATTCTATTTCCAAATATGGAAATTCTTCAAAATAAAATACAATTATACTACGAAATTGATTTCAAAATCAGTCGTTTGTCCCGATTTTGGCCAGCAGTATTGCTCATGAGCGTTGCGGTACTGAAAGTTTTAAAACGTGTGCTGCTCTTAAGTTTATATTAAATTTATTTCCCTATTAGTAGAGTCTCTAAATCACACATAACATTATTTTAATTTTGATGCATCCCATGGAAAAATAAAAGAAACAAATAACACATCACCCACTTATCAATCTGGCGAGAAAACGGCGTGATAAGTCACTTCAAACTTTAGTCATATCTGCGTGAAGCTTAGTAGCTGAACGGATAGCGAGCTCGACTCCCAACCGAAAGGTCCCGGGTTCTATTCCAGCCACGAACACTTGATGGAAACAGATTAAGTTAAATTGAAATTTCAGCCTAGAGGGGGAAAATGCGTGGCAAAGTAAAATATGTGGGGCGAGTTCGCCGACCGGCGCCACGTGTATTTAGGAAAATTTTTTAAGCTTGAAATGTCAAGCTTAATGCAAGCTGGGCAAGTGTAAACTAGAACACTTGATTCAAGCTTGCATTAAGCTTACATGCTGGAAATTTTCAAGCTTAATTCAAGCTTATTGACTTGATAAATCAAGCTTGCTGCAAGTTTGCTGTGCTGTCTGGGATACACTTTCCAACTTAATGAAATAAGAAAAGAAAATAGGGAAGACCAATGCCCAGGATGTGTTTACGCACAAAACCTGGACATTAGAACACGCATGGGGAAGGAATGAATGGGATAAGCCCCTGTAAAGTGTAACACGGGGGGAGTTTTATTTACATCTAATTAACATTAGTGATTCCATTAACTAATTAATTAGCCCTAAAAATAAATTTTAATATAATTAACACAAATTAGTTAGTTAATATACTTCACTTTATGGGTTGTTCACCATAGAATTAAAAAAAGATTCTATATTTTCAAATATGGAAATTCTTCAAAATAAAATATAATATAGGATAATGCCCATTCTCTTTCACAGATGGCACCATCACTGCACACTGCAAGCTAAAGTCAAGCTTGTATTAATACGTCAAATTCAAGGAAATGTCAAGCTTGATTTAAGCTTATGTACTGTCTGTATAATACTCTTTTATTATATAGCACTTTAGTGCGTATTTAAAATCTGAAAGTGCGTATTTAAAATCAAAAAGATTTTCTCACTTTTTTTTCCCCTTTCCGTTTTTTGATAAAGGCCAATATATCCAGAAGCTCTTCAGAATTAATATAGGACGAAAATAATTTGTACCTTTTCGTAGGTTTTTATCATTTAACCATCTTATTTTTGTAACCAGGGGCGGCTCGACAGGGTAAGCATCTCATCTGGGCGCCGGCTTCGAAGGGGCGTCATTTTGACATTTCGAACAAAAAATAAGTAGAACATAAAAGGGAGCGTCTTTTTTATATTAGAAGGGGCGCCACTTACCCTAGGGCCGCTCCTGTTTGTAACCATCTTAATTTTAAATTCCATTCAGAATCTGAGAGATTTCAGTGTCAAGGAAGCCGGTGAGGAACAGGATTCTCTCCAAACAAGGTTTATTAAGATAGCGAACCAACTGGTCGCGGAAGGCGGCTAGTATTTAAATAATATTAGTTCACAACAGCTTTAATCTATTGTTACAATATTTCGTAAGCTGTAGAATATGCTTATCTATAAATAGGTTACAATCATAAAAATTTCAACATAGGGTTACCAGGCGAAATACTCGAAAGATGTGAGATAAAATGACATAGTCAATTAATTTCGTTTTAATATGGCAATAATGAAACTAAAAAAGTAGGAGGGTTCAGGGGGGGATCTCGCCCTGACGAGGCTCGAACAGCCGAGTTTTTTTAAATATGCATCAACTTAATTTTTTTCCCAATGGCAGCAACCATATTTCACTTCGTATTTCTAATGTAGCCAGATAGCAATTTTCATAACATTCGATCTAGAAATTAACGATTTACGAGCTTCCAAAATTTCCTTCCCCTATATTGGAATTTGTTTTCATACTTTAATTCAAACATCATTAAATGTTAACAACCTGTTTTTTATTCTTATTTTTAGAACTAAATGACCCAAAAATAATTTACTTTATTATACATTTTTAGCATTAATATTAATTGTAAATTGTCGAATTAATATTCGAAAAAAATGAGAATAGCGACCTAGCCAAATTTCGACATAAGTACATGCAGAAAATAATTTTACGTAGCTGTGTAAAATTTCAAATTTTAACGCCCAGTATTTAATTTTATATTAATTAAAATGTCTAATTTTGATGAGTTAAAGGGCCGTGTATCAAGTTAAAAAGTGATAATCTTTCGAAAGGTATCTTTAAAATACATATTTATATAAACATGTAATAAGATTTATTTTGCAACAAAATTGTAAGTGTTAGATTTATTAAAAATAGCAAATTTTCAAGCAAATAAATTACACATTCGTAAAGTTTGATGGCGCTTCAGTCATGTTAATTTTGTTTCGCAGATATATCAGTTATTTTAATAAATAACATTCGAGACTCATTTTGTATGTTTATTATATGAAAATTATCTGTACTTATTTACTCATTTCCCTGTTTTACATGAAATCAATTTTCAACTTCGGCTATTCCTAAGAACTTTCATGTTTGCATTGGCTAGGTGAGCAGAGGACAGCCTCTCCCTCTTAGGATTGTTACAAGCAGCATCTCACCAGTCTAAAAGAACCTTCAAAAAACTCACACAATAACAATTTCAAAATAAATTAGAAAGTATTCATACGTATGTGAAAAAGTTTTACAAGAAACCTAAGCCCATTTAGAAAAATATCACTGTCTTTACTTAAAAATCAATCATGTCATAACTAAAATGAGATATATTAGGATAAAAAAAACAATAATACACAGTAAAATACCGAACTTACGTGATAGGTGGGACCGAGCGATATCGGCGTAAGTAGAATTCGAGTAAATCAGGGTATAATTTCGCACATAAACATGCATTTTTTTTTTTTTTTTAATTAATGCACGAGACTTAGGAACACAAAAATTTACAAAAAACATGTTTCGTAAAATCTTGGAAAATGTTTAACAAATTATATTATAAAAATCGTAAACCAAAATTGTTTTGGAAGAATTCAAAAGAGAAACCGATGAAATTTTTCAAGAGCGTAACTCCGGTTTCGCGTATAAGTTGAGATATTATTATATTAATAAAACTATAAAATATCCGGAGAATTTTTACAACAGTTTAACACCAGTATTGCATTCTGTAATATTGTGCTAACAATTTTAATACTAATATTATAATACAGGATCTTAAATTTCAGTCGATTAAATTACCGTCTGATAAATTATAAATAGAACCTTTTTATTGTAAACAAAAATCATAAGTAATGTGCTCTGTAATTTCAGTTTAATTGAAATTATGCTTTTAAATTAATATTTTTGATTCGTAATGTAGTAAAACAACTAACCCAAATTATCAAAATAGTTATTTTAAATAATAAATTTCTCAAAAAATAAAAATCTTCCTAAAAATTGTCAGTAAAAATTTGCTTATCACACAATTATCGCTTTAATCGTTTTAAAAATTCAAATATTAAATTGTCGATTTGAAATTACACGGAATGATAAGTGATATTATTTTTTATATTCTCATTACAAAAATTTCAACACTAAAAACATTTTCTATGTAAATAATATTTCATTTTAATTCTCTGGAAAATAATTGATACAAAGAAAAAAATTTGTAACCTACATATACTGGAAAAGGCTTTTTCTCAATCTGAACATAACTCCTTAAAACTGCGCAAAAAATAATTGGCTATATTTTCGGAAATTATCGCAGAAAATTGGAGGAAATGTGTATTTAGGATAATTTGTAAATTTTCTTTCGTCTCATAAAGTCAAAGTAGGGTTTGCCATTTAAAAGATGAAGTGAATGCAGATTTTGATATGAAGATGTCTCCCTATACAAACCGCACGAATAGGAAATTAAAGTATACGTTATTTGTAAACGAATGGTATTATAACTTTTCTGTACGATGAACGACGGCCGAATAAAAAGCAAGTGGGGCATTTTTTCCCCCGGAGCTGCACATATAGCTTAATTCATGCAATCATTTAGTAGATGTTCGTTTGTTATTCTGAATTTGAACTTTTTGATTTTAACATATTCATTTTTAAAGAAGTCTTTTTTTTTTAAACAAAAGTTAAGTTTTTCCCAGCAGGGGACTATCTTCGATGATATTCACTTTTCCCTTCTTCTTGGCACTTGACTTCAGAAGACTGCTATTTAAATTTTTTACGGTAGAATGACCGAAATTTTACAGAAACAGGACGATTTATTAGACATTCGCACCATAGTGTCATCCAGTCTTTTCAATCACACTACGGTTCACTCATTCTCGAATCGTTTGCCTAAATCTAAATTTAAAGGAAAAAGAAAGTTCAGGGCATAAGGTTCCACCACACAGAAAAAGTCCAAATGTGTATGCAATGCGAGTCACGTCAGCTCCGATTGGGCAGTCCTAGTTCAAATGACAATACTTTTGATAGATCCGTTTTTCAAAGCACAACAACCTTCAACTTTTTTAAAAATCTGAGGCCAAAATTAAATTATTTTTCCTAAGAGCAAAAATGCATGTCCAGGGGTATTGTAGTCATTTCATAGTTTGAAATTGAAAGAGTAAATTCTATTGCCATCTTGAGTTATTTTTCGTTTGTTAGCTTCTAGTTCCCATTTTCTGTATATAGTCTCATATTTTTCAGGCAGCTTCATGTTCGTCGTATAGTTATGCACAGGAACTTATTTTTGTCGCTACTGCTCAATGCTATTGCAGTTGTTATCTTCAAATCATCTATCATCTTGCAGGATATATCGAGAAGATCCCTAACTCATCCTAGTATCCTGGATTCGAATGGGGTCAGTGTGGAGGGACGGTAATCTTTTAACTCTTTTATTAGTGCTATTATTATTATTATTATTTACTTGTACTGTAAACCAGGATTAACGAAATCAGGTTGAACATATTTTCAAAAATCATACGTAATGAAATACGTAGCGAACTATTCTTTCGTTATGAAATGTTCAGAAATCAACAGATTAAGGTGACCAAACGTCCCCATTTTTCAGGGACATTCCCAAACTTCAGGATTTTTTTCAGTTTTTTCCCCCAAAATGTCAAACAGCAATTGGGGACAAAAAATTTTAAATAAAATGACCATTTATTAACACTTTTTTAAAATAATGTTTCCTTCATTTTATGAATGTTAATAACGCTTTCGTTGAATAAATTTAAAGCTTAGTTGAGAAGAGTGTTGAATTTCTAAAATGTCTCCAATTCTTATTTCAGATAGCACGCTGATTTGTCCCCAGTTGTTTGTTCAAAAATTTAATCACCCTACAACACATTCAGATTCAGCAATAATTTTTAAGGACATTTGAGAGGATAGTACGATTCTATTGACTCCCGTGATGAAATCTGTTTTAGATAAATTTTTCTTACACAACTCAAATTTTTATCTTCTTTATATATGTAATGTATATATGAAAGAATGCTTGGTCGGAATTAAATCACCAAGACACTAAAACATCTTGTTGTTCGAGACAAAAACACACAAAGAACGATTAAGGTACAGAAAGTTGCTTTTCGAGAATTGCTGTTTTCAGAATGTTCATCAATCCTTTCTTCGGCATTGTATCGCGTGCGTAGGCGCAGCCTGACATTGATTTAAACACTTATTATAATCATGCCTTTAAACTTGCTTTTGCAACTTAATACTTCTTTGCAGGGTTTTTTTTTTTTTTAATTCGAACAACTATGCATTTTATGATGAAAGTTTGAATGTGTACTATCACTTCTTATAGTTTTGCCCATCTTTTCATACAACATAATCGTCCCTTGTTCTGGAAGAAAATAACATTCTCTTCAATAACTCTTTGACCAAGACTGTGTTGATCAAAATTACTGCATTCTTTTTCTAAGGATATGTGTACATTATTCAACATTTTCAAAGGGAGTATAAGGCTAACGTCTTAAAGGAACATTTGGTTACCTTTCTAGCTTCAGAACCACAATATGAAAATTTTAAAATATTTTAAACAGTTCTGAACGTCTTTCTGTAAATAAAATGACGAGGGACGTATAAGGAGTGACTGATGCAAGGGAGAGGGGAGTGGGGATGAGACGATCGTAATTTCCCTGAATAACGCACTTAAACCCTTTACTTAACCCATGTTTAACTATGTGAACTCTCATCAAGAAAAAACTCGACGGAGAACCCTCCTTCCTTCAGTCACCAAGATTCTCAGAGTGAAAACTCCATCGGAGCCCATCGATCGCACACATGCAACGCTAGGCCCGGCTGAGCATTCGAAGAACTATTCAGGTGTTGCAGAACACTCTGCTTGTTGCCTGGGTTCGTCGTTCTAAAGTCCAGTAGGTTTAGAAAGTTCTAGTACAGAGTCCACTTTTCAGGATGGAACGCGAACTGTATTGCTTCTAGAAATTCGTCGAACAATCAGCTGTAGTAAGTTCACAAGCACAATCAGCCAGTAATGTGCTTTTAACAGTCCGCTTAGTGCAGAAGCTTTCACAAATGCTGCATTTCTCTCATAAAATAAAACACATCCGCACAGGTAAAAATTCAGTGGAAATATGAACCATCCGTGGAATGTACTAGAACAGACTCGATTATGATTAAGTAATAGAAGAGTAATATTAGGCAATTATGATTGTTAATGCAGAAAAACTTACTTTACAAGGCCCATTGGGAAAATCGCGCCAAATGACAAAATGTCGCCAAGCTTGGCAACTTTCGGCGAAATATCGCCGAATTTAGAGCCAAAAATAAGTCCCCTTAAGTGAAGTTACCGAAGGCCTAGGACCAATATTTCTCGAGATTTCTAGAAATTGCTATAGGAATCAATAGAAAAACCCAAACCTCCGTATCTTGGGTTCTAGTTGACCGATTTTGATGCAGCAAAAAGCAAAATTAACTATTTAATGCGGAGAATACGAATTTTGAACTATTTTAAACCCCAGAACAGCGGGTTGCCCCGAAAATTCGTAACACAGGGAAGCATCGATCAACGAAGTAGTTTTCTCCGTTGTTTCTTCTTAATGATGAGAGAACAGGTTGAGAATGTGTTCAAGGTTAAAAATGAACAAATATTTTTTTAAAAACGTGACCACATCTTTGATAATATGCTCCATCTTTTCTTATCGCCCCTCCGATGAAACTCTTCCGTATCCACCACTGCGTTTAAGCTCAAACGGAAAGGTAAGGGAGCAACGTACCCCCTCGATAGCACCACTGAAAATTGCTTTAGATCACTTGCTGAACAATCACTTCAAAGAATAACGAAAGGAATATTCATTTTCGACTCTTGAATTGTCCACCTAGATCGTGTGATATCACACCTCTAGAATAGGTTATTTGTCGCTATGCGAAATTTACACGGATAAGTCAGATTCGATTGAGGTCTGGAACCGTTTCTCAATGCCGCACACCCACCTGTGTTAAAAATGTTCTTTAGCTGTGTGGCACGCGATGGGCGATTTGATAGGGGGAGGGGAGAGGGGGGGTCTATCATCTATCGTGCCCCGGGCGTCAGATCGGCCCTGAAGCAAGAAAATTTGATAAAAATAGGTGGGAGGGACGCCATAAACATTTTTTTGCCCCGCGCGCCAGTTTTGCTCGCTACGCCACTGATCGACCGCTATTTTACTGGTAGTTAAATCGAACGATGGCAACGGCTGCAATTTTTCGGCATTGGGAAATCCATCTAGTTTTTCTTCTGTATCGGTGTAAATGAACATTACATTCTCTCGTTCTCAGTAGATGGCGGTACTGATAAAAATAATTCTGACATCCATTTTGCAAATAATATCGATCATTTTTATGGGAAATCACGCGCTAAGTAGAAAAGGATTCTCGTGCCACTATGTCCTCCTTAAGTATCAATAGGGAGTTTTTGCATAGCGTATTTTCCTCCGTTAACGGTACCGCTATCCGCTAAACTGGTTTTTGACCGTACTGCGCATGCTCACATATACCGGGCGGCAGCATAACGTTAACGTAACCCGCTATTTCTCCAAGGTTAGCGGTTAGCGTATCCGCTAACCGGTAAACTCTATCGAAAACAAGATGGCCGCCAAACAAGTGTGATTTAACATTCTTAATAAAATGTGAATAAATATAGCCGACAAAGGAACGAAATTTACCATAAAAGTTAACTTATTAGTGCGATAGGAGTTTTTAGCTCGAAATCTTGAAGATTCGTCGATCTTTAAATTCTTTCATCGTTCATTGTCGGGAAAATAAATTGTTTTCCAAAGGATTTTTTTTTCCATTTTGCATTGGTTTAAGAAAATTTCATTTAAAATTTTAAACAAAATGAATTTATAGAATAATGAAATCCTCAGAAAATAGTTATAATCAAATTGAAGCAAAATTTTTAATTTAAAGCAAAAAAATCTATTTAGACGTATGTTTTTTCTTTTGATTATTTGAATAACTTTAGGAAAACACTGTTAAATTTTTAACGAAATTAGTTTTAAAAACTAAAAATCCAGGTTTTTATATTTTTTTATTTAAATTACGAGCTTGTAAACAAACCCTGATTTTTAAAACAAATTTGAAGACGGATTAAAAATTCAGGTTTGTGAAGGTGTGTTCGCAGTGGGTTTAATTTATTTATAAATATTTTGTAGGTTCTAGTTCTAATTGCTGCTCAAACAAATGCTCCATGTTAGTGGTTTGTACTGCATTTGAAAAAAAATGGAGATTTTAATTATTTTAAAAAACTAATTTCGTGAAAAATTCCACCGTATTTACCTAAACTGTCCAAATACACAAAAAATTCAAAAAGAAAAAGTACGTGCAAAAATAAACAAATAAGAAATTTGTATTTTAATTTTTCATTTGCTTAAAATAAGAAATTATGCTTTAATTTGTTTGAAACTATTTTCTGAGGATTTCATTAATTCTATAAATTCATTTTTCTTAACATTTTATACGATAATTTCTAAAAGTAATGCAAAGCTTTTCGAGGGAAAAAATCGCATAAAAAATTTATTTTTTTTGCCACTAGATGGCAATATTGAAAGAAAAGAAGAATATAATCTGATAAATGCTTAGGGAGCAAAAATGTTATGCAAAAACTCTCTTTTTGTTAGTACCTCAGATACCGTAAACTTTATACGGGCGCATGCGCTGTACTGTCCTATAACGTTTAACGTTAGCTTTACGGTGAGTGAAACCGCTATGCAAAAACTCCCTAATATATATAATACGCTAACGTATGCGGTACCAAGGTGGTCCGACTCTATTTGACGTAACTATATAGCTCTTAACGAGTTTTCCCATAAATGCGGCAACAAAATCGCCAGTATTGATACTCTGGTGAATGGCAACAGCTTAACTTATTTTTGTTTTATATTAATTTAATTATCATACGTGACAGTTTGAATGAAAACATCTTTTGAATATTTTGTTCTAATCTATCTAAATGGGAATTGATGAGGTTTGAAATTAAAGCATTCAATGCCGTGTTTTTAAGTGTGTTGATGAAGAGTTTCATATGACGTCATGCAATTAATATTTTGTAGTTCGTTACTGGTTGAAACATAAGAAACACTTGTATTAATATATATATATATTTACAATTAACGATAACACGGAGAACTAGATGTTGTGTGTTCAGTAACTCAAGTGTGTACCCACTGAAATATTCCACTGTAAGCCGAATTTCTTTAATTTTTTCGAATAAATAACTAATTTTTTTACGACATATTTTCAAAGAGGGGACCTACAGCGATGGCTTGGCCTACTGTGTTTTTTAGGCCTCGCAAAGGACCAGCGGTAGCATATTTTCGAGCCCCCCCCCCCACCACCACCACAACCACCACCACCACCACCACTCACAGCGATAGCCGGACCTGAGGATGCTTTTTGAGTCTCGCACAGAACCAGCGACAGCATTTTTTCTAGTTTGTTCCCCAAAGCGATGGCCGAATGTTTTTTTTTTTTTTTTTTTTTTTTTTTTTTGTCTGTCTCGCACAGGACCAGCGATAGCATTAGCCGGACCCAGGGATGTTTTTTGAGTCCGGCAGAGGACTAGCGATAGCATATGTTATATGTGACTTCGTATGTATTAATTTACTGATTCTTTTTGTCGTTCTTGATTTGAAAAATTTATTGATTACACGTTTTTCATAAATTAAGTAGCATATTTGAGTAATTTTTATGTTTCTTGCATTCTTTTTTATCTTTCGAAAACTGCTTACATGAAAGCAATCGTATCGTAATATAATCGTATCGTTTTAAGCGCAATTAATTTTAAAAAGTTCCTTTAAATTTGTACACAAGCCGCAAGTTGCACAAACTTTGATTTGACGAATTGCGAAAGCAGAATTTATTGCATCCAGTCTTGCGATCGTCTGCTAGAAATTCTTGAAGCAAATATAAAGAAAAGCGCCGCAAAAACTCTCTATTTCAGCATCTATTAGGCATCTCGCCAAACTGGGCACCACTTCTGCATTATAGCCTCACTAAGGTATTACACCAACAAGGATCGATGGAGGTGAAATTTAGGCCCATTTTACGGCCCCTTCACAAAATTCAATCGATTAAAACGGTCCCTTCACAAAATTGTAATCGATTAAAAATCTGGAGTGACTCCACTCGACTTTCCGAACACTTCCGATTAAGATCATTACCAAGCATTTAAATAAATTTTAATCGATGAATAATTCAAACATATATATCAAATTGAAGCTCAATCGAATGCGTCGTTTAAACGCTTGCGCACTTTCCAGAATTTACCCCCATAGGCCACAATGTAAAAGAAATCTTTGGCGTAGCCCTGTAGAAAAACTATAAGTCCTATACTCATCAAAATCAATACCGGTCTTAAGATGGTGGTTTATAACATATATACCCAATTAGAGCTCAATCGAATGTACCGTTTAAACGCTAGCGCACTTTCCAGAATTTCCCCCCATAGGCCATGCATAATGTAAAAGAAATCTTTGTCGTAGCCCTGTAGGAAAACTATAAGTCCTATACACGCCAAAATCAATACCGGTCTTGCGACGGTGGTTCATAACATATATACCCAATTTGAACTCAATCGAATGCCCTGTTTAGGAGCTATCGTGTTCACACACACACACACACACAGATACATACATACATCTCGTAAAAATAGCATAAATGAATTCAGAAGACCTCAAAACGTGCCAATACCCCAAAATCTCGAAGTTTTTCATGATTACAATACTTTCCTTACATCGTACATGTTCGGAAAGTAATAAAAAGGACCTCTCACAAAATTATAATCGACTAAAACAACCCTTTTTTGACATCTTACCGTACATTTTAATTTTTCTAAATTATTTTTTTAAGTGAATTTTACAAAAATTGGTATGAAAATTCACAAAGATATAGGTGTTGAAATTCTCAAAAATAGTTATTGAAATTCACAAAAATAAACAGTTTTCACGAAAATGGGACCCTATAAAAAATTCCTGGATCGACCTCTGACCAAGTATTGCAAAGAAAATCACCGTTTTATCTGATTTGCAAAAAGTTGCCACATTGTGAGCTACTATCACTTAATTGGCTAAGAAAGAAACTAAAATAAGAATCAAACTATTTAATGCATTCATACCGATTTACTGAATCCATGTTTTATTGATACAATGAATTTTTGTAAAAAGAGCTTTAGCATTTTATCTGGCAATTTTTTAAAGAGCTCCAAGCAGTGAGTTAAGTACCAATACATTTAATGACAAAGTACTGTTAAAAGAAAAAAAAATATATTATATTAGTTGAAATGAATTCAATGACTTGGCCACCATTGATTACTACTTTAAGTCCCTGCTTGACCTGACATAAAAAATTCGCCAGCTTAGAGTGTTTCTGAATCCTACTATTGTCTGATCACATAATATTATCACATGAATACAGATTACCTAGGTTGCCACATTTTGCATAAAGAATAATAAGGCTGCGAAGATTGCCGCCTTGGTGGCTAGTTTTATTGAAATCAAATTTATTCTTCGTGAATCAAAACAGTCATAATGTTAGAGTTGTATCCTCACGTTAGAGTTGCAATGTTAGAGTTGTATCCTCACGGCGAGGACACCGTGCGTTAAAGGGTTAAATCTCAAAACGAGGGCTAAAAAGTGGATCTTTAATATGGACCACCTAAGCATCATTGTAACCAACATTTGAATAAAATAAAATTAAAAAAAAAATTCTTTTGAGTTTTTATTTCAAACTATATTTTCCTGAAGTTCACCACGCATCATCCTTACCTCCTCTACAGAAGACCCCCTCAGAAAAATATCAGGGTAAGTTGCCATTCATCATCATCACCCTCTTTTCTTTTAAAACCCTTTAACGCGCAGTGTTCCCGCTCTGGGAACACCAAACTCTGGCGTTTTGGCGACAGCTGGCTGTGCGGTACAGCCAGCTGTCGTCAAAAAAGAGTCTCTAGATTTGTGGCACGCGATGAACGTTTCGATCGTCCGCCATCTTGCTGGTAGTTAAGTCGAGCAATGGCAACCGCTGCCCTTTTTTCAGCATTTGGAAAGGATTGCGCCTCAAAGGGTTAAAATAACTTTAAAAATACTTGGCTTGTAACTATGCTGTGATTATTAAATAGAAAACAAAACTTAAGATTTAGTATTTTATTGGAAATAATTATTTTTCTCATGTTTATATTAAGCTTTATTTTCACAGGCTGGCTGCAAGATTCTACTTATCTTAACCAAATATTTCCGAATGACCAATTACATGTGGATGTTATGTGAGGGATATTATCTCCACAAACTCATTGCCGCTGCCTTTGCAGAGCAGAAGTCTTTACTCATGTTCTACGCCATGGGATGGGGTAAGTACTTTCAAAGTCACTAGCGGAAACAAATAGTTGGGCGAATTCAGCAAATATAGTTTTCACACAGTGATGCTTTACAATTCAAAGAGCGAAGTTCGGAATCTGAGAGCTTCCCTCTAAACTGGAGAAAACTGTCCTCCTTAGTAAACACTTTTATATTTTATATACGCACTTAAGTGCTATAAATTGAAAGCCTATCACAATCCATGCGTCTTTCCTAGTTTCTTCCCTTATTCCATTAAGTTGGAAAAGTGTATCATTATTCAAGTGTGCCTTAGTTTTCTCCCTTGTTCCATAAAACATTTCTTTGAAATCGAATTCTATCTTAACCTACTGAAACTGTTTTACAATTTCCGCCAAGCATGTTCCAATTGTACTTCACCGTTTTAAATACTATTTGGAATGTGCGTCATAATCCATGAGTGTGCCGTGTTTGACTTTCACGGGTCGATTTCAACTGTAACTCCCCGACACCCACCAAGGTGGCGATAATTAAACATGTATTAAACATATGCAGTTACCACGGCGATTTTTTGTATTTATGTGGCAACCGAAATTTAGAAATGAAATGGTGATTTGGAACAACATGTAAGTACAGCATTCCATTACTTATTTATTTATTTTGGGTTGGCAATTAATGTAGTTTTAATAATTAAGTGTCTTCAAATTCCTTAAATGGTGCGTTTATCGCTAATTTGTTCACTTTAGTTTTCATCTAGTTCTTTTGAGAGCTTTGAAACTTGTGCATAACCCCCATGTGAGATCCATGACTGCAAAGCCCGCCAACGTGCGGCGATTTTTAAGTTGGCGAGAGCGGGAATGTTAAAATAGGAATCAATTCTTTCTTGTTCCATAAAGCACATCTTTGAAATCGAAATTATCTTAAAATCGCGTACTGAAACTGTTTTACAATCTTCGCCAAGAATATTCCAAATATACTTCACCATTTTAAATAATGTTTGGAATGGGCATCATAATCTATGAGTGAGCCGTGTTTGTCTTTCTTGTTCCATAAAACACATATATGAAGTTAAAATCTGTATTAAAATCGCCTACTAACACTATTTTACAATTCCCAAATTCGGAAGATATAACCAAGCTCGGTTTTAAAGTTATTTTTTTGGCAGTAAACTTGCCTCCCCCCCCCCTCCCAGTTATCTGGCAAACATATTTCAAAGGATCTTCACCATGACAGTTCATGTCTACAAAACCTTTCTACAAATCATGTCGACAAAGTCGGGTAGACAAAAATCTGCGACTGAACAAAATAGCACCCTAGCGCTAAAAATCCCGATAGTTCAGAATGAAGCACGACACTCTCATGTTCATCGCTATCTGTCAATCATAGTTACCAACCTGCCCGATTTCTTCGGGAGATTTCCCACCACAATTTTTAAACATTTTTTTTTTTTTTTTTGGCATTAAATTTTTGGCGTTATTTTAATCATGAATTACTATGTAAAAATTAGTGGTGGGAAATCTCCCGAAGAAATCGGGGAGGTTGGCAACTATGTGTCAATATATATAGATACGCATGCATACATATTTAGTTGTTGATTTTGTTGGTCGATTTCAAATGTGGTTCATTAAACAAAAGGTTCCGTAAAGCGGGATTAGAGATGGACGCGAGACACGAGAAATCTCGTATGGTCTCGCGCTCTTGTCTCGCTGCGAGACGAGACGCAAGGCGAGAAAGGAAATATTTTGCAACTTGCGAGACGAGACTTGTCTCGCGCGAGATTTCTCACGAGAATTTCTCGTCTCGCATAAACTTACGATACGAATTACTTTTCAATCAGAATAGCAGTGCTGTATTTGAGGAGGTATGCCATCTTGAGAAGGGAGGGTACACTTTGCCTGAAGGCTCTACCGTTTAACTTGCGTCTCCTTTGTTATCGTTCCTGGTATACAATCAGAACTTTACTATACACCCAAACACGTAACATTTAAAATTAGGAAATCACGAGGGATATGCAAAACATACAAAGGAGATGAAAAAGGAAGAAACTGGAAAAAAGAAAGAAAACAGAGAAGAGTAGAAGACAGGAAAATAATAAGTAAACATAGGAAAGGCGGTACGGAAAGTCAAAAGCCTGGCCATATTTAGATGGAGCCCACGGGCTCTAACTTTGGGGCCCCTTTTACTACCACAAGCATTTCAACCCATTTTTGACCACTGTTGAGTTTTCGCAACATAAAGCTTTTTTAAGATTTCCTAAATTGAATTTTAAAACTACTTACAGATATTTGAGCAAGATTATACATTTAAAAATTATTTTTATTTTAATATTTGTAACCCAGCGTTTCTCAACCTGTGGGGCGCGACCCCCAAGGGGGGGGGGGGCAGAGCGTTTGCAATGGGGGCGCGAAAAAAGCCAAAGAGCAAGTAGTGATGCATGTTTCTCTCTATTCTAAAAAAAGGAAAGGCCGCTGGCGCTGTCAAAGCTTGTTAGCCTATCTCCTCCTAAACCGTAGGAATTTAAGTTTCGACTAAGGTGCCCACAGAATCGAAAAATTCCGAGGAACCTGCTAAGCTGACTTAAATTTCGAAAATCGAATTATTTTAGAAGATATTAATAAAAAAACAAAAAATAAACAGAATGGTTGCCAGATTTGGCATAAAATCATTCATTTCTTTGCAACAAAGCGTTTCCAAGTATGTAGTATCACGTGAAATTGTCAAACATGAAGTAGAAATACACCCATTTTACGCCAAAATAAAAACTATATGAAATAAGTAACTCAAAATGTGTTACACAAAGTTGACAATTTTCAAATAGTAAGTTCGCTTAGACAACAGGAGTTTAGAATTAGCGATTATCCGTTTTTCCAAAACAGAATAACTAATATCTTGAAAATGAAAAATAATTAAAATGCAGATTATTTTAAAGCCGGTTCGGTCCAGCTGGATTATTGGCTACCAGTAGAAATATTTGGCGGCTTTAACTATGCCATTATAGCAGTCATAGTACACTTTGGATATTTGCTAGCGCGACGAGATGGTATAATTCGTGGTGCTAAGTACGCCAATCTGCAAACGATTATGTAAATGAAAATATGGATATCGGTTTTCCGGTAACCTCAAATGAACAGAAATTATAGGTTGTGAGCATGTGTAAATCGCCAAATAATGAAAAGTCGCCATTGGTGGCAAGCTATCCTATCTGTTCCGTAGCTTTTATTAAATTTACATGTATGCAAGTCGCCAAATAATGAAAAATTGCCATGGGTGGCAAATTCGCAAGGTGACCAATAGGTTTTACATTATTAAAAATACAGCTGAAACAGATGTTCTGATTTTATTACACTTTAGCTCCTAATTAATATAACTTTTGAATGGCAGCATTAAATATCATTGTGTTTCTGAGTAGTGCAAATAATTTTAACAGCGAATATAAGCCGAGTCCGCACTCCAGGTGGAGTATAGCTCAGGACCCGTACAACACGGATTCCCATAACAAAATATCTTCCGTGTTATGAGGGGGAGGGAGTCTACTGTAGTGTGAAGTTTAAATTTTTATGTACCAATGAACATGCAAGAACTAAGCAATGTGTAGCTCAGTAACATTCTATCTGATCCAATCTTCGGGTTTTGTCTGTTGAAATTATGTCTTTTTTACGAATAAGCCTTATTAGGGGCCGAATGCCTCATACGAAAAGCGAGCGCAGCGAGTCTGGGGGGGCCTTGACCCCTAGTTTTATAAAAAAATCATCTTGTTCATTCACATTTTTACTCAAAAATATATCCATTTTCGCTTAAAATGTTCATTCAAACTTTACCGATAGCATTATTTTGTAGAAAATTCGACTCAATGTTCATTGTTAAAGATTAAAAAACTGAATGTATGCTGAAAAATGTGAGGGGAGAGGGCGCCACCATAAGTTAGCCTTTGTTGGGGGGGGCGACGTTAAAAGGTTGAGAACCGCTGTTGTAACCCATTTGTATCATTAGCTCATATGGACTCTAAGTCAGGGGTGGCTATTATATGACACTCCTGTTCGTACTTTTGAAATTTCATTTTAAGAAACGTTAAAACTATAATACTTCAATTATATTTAATAAAATAAATATATTTACATTTTTTATCATTTATTCTTAGTGTTTTTCTGTTTAAGACGTTTTCCACTTAAAATGTTTGATCAAATCTGGGAAAAGTTCTTATAACACACACACCTCACACGTGTGTGTGTGTACACGGTTGTATAAGTGGGTTCCACTGTATATTATATTGTTATATGCCTGTCTAGATAATAATTTTATGGGAAAAAAAACCCTCTATGTATAAATTTGTGTATAATAATTACAGAATGATTTTATTTAAGAAACCATTCATTTATTAATTTGCGCAGAGTAATCGTTGCTTGTAAATAAAAACCAATGAAATTCAATCATCTTGCTAGAGAACTTTTTTTAGATTATTCCTTTAATTACCCCCCCCCCCAACTGATCACTAGTGTCAACATAGATATTCGGTTTCGTATTCTGATAATTGTTGTTTTTTGTAAATCTATATAAATAAAATTAGACTTTTGTCTGTACATTTCTTGGAATTCAAAAATTTTGCGATTTCTAACCGTTTCAAGCACCCGGGAATCCGATGCGACCCTCAAAAAAAAGTTTGTCTGTCTGTCATTCTGTCATTCTGTCCGTGACGCTTTTTTTGTTTAAGCATCACGTAAAAACGACTGAAGCGAATGATATGAAATTTGGTGTCATGATAGGTGATCACTCAACTTAAAAAATAGGCGTCGAATTTTTAAAAAATCTTGATTAGATTTTCAGATTTTGCGAAAATTGTTTCAAACTGCGTAAATTTGTGTTCAAGCATCACGTAAAAACGACTGAAGCGAATGATATGAAATTGAGTGACATGATAGGTGGTCACTCAACTTAAAACATAGGTGTCGAATTTTTAAAAAAATCTTGATTAGATTTTCAGATTTTGCGAAAATCATTTCAAACTGCGTAAATTTGTGTTCAAGCATCACGTAAAAACGACTGAAGCGAATGATACGAAATTGGGTGTCATGATAGGTAGTCACTCAACTTAAAACATACGCGTCGAATTTTTAAAAAATCTTGATTGGATTTTGAGATTTTGCGAAAATCCTTTCAAACTGCGTAAATTTGTGTTCAAGCATCACGTAAAAACGACTGAAGCGAATGATATGAAATTGAGTGGCATGATAGGTGGTCACTCAACTTAAAACATAGGTGTCGAATTTTTAAAAAAATCTTGATTAGATTTTCAGATTTTGCGAAAATCATTTCAAACTGCGTAAATTTGTGTTCAAGCATCACGTAAAAACGACTAAAGCGAATGATATGAAATTGGGTGTCATGATAGGTGGCCACTCAACTTAGAACATAGGCGTCGAATTTTCAGAAAATCTTGATTGGATTTTGAGATTTTGCGAAAATCCTTTCAAACTGCGTAAATTTGTGTTCAAGCATCACGTAAAAACGACTGAAGCGAATGATATGAAATTGAGTGACATGATAGGTGGTCACTCAACTTAAAACATAGGCGTCGAATTAAAAAAAAATCTTGATTAGATTTTGAAATTTTGCGAAAATCATTTCAAACTGCGTAAATCTGTGTTCGCACATCACGTAATAACTGCAAAGGTGAAAAAATGATATTTGGTGAAATGATAGGTGGTCACTCACCTTAAACTATAAGCATCTAATTTTAAAAAATCCATCAGATTTCGAGATTTTGTGAAAATCGTTTAAAACTGAGTGAATCTTTGTTCCCGTATTACGTAAATACGACTAAAGCGAATGATATGAAATTTAGTCACACGATAGATGGTTGCTCAACATAAACTATAGGAGTCCAATTTTTTAAACATTTTTATTAGATTTTGATATTTTGTGAAAATTCTCTCAAAATACGTTTATATTTCTTCAAACATCACGTAATAACGACTGATACGAAATTGAGTGATATGATAGGTAGTTGCTAATCCTAATTTATAGGCGTTGAATTTTAAAATATTTTGCTTACATTTTTAGATTTTTCGAAAATCGTTTTAAAATGCTGAAAATTTGTTCCAGCATCACGAAATAAAGACTGCAGGGAATGAAACGAATTTGGGTGACATGATAGGTTGTTACTCAACTTAAATTCTAGGCTTCAAATTTTTCAAAAATGTTGATTAAATTTTGAGATTTTGCGAAAATTATTTCAATATGCGTAAATATTCGTTCGCGCATCACATAATTACGACTAAAGCGAATGAAATGATATTACTTAGTTACTAACCTGTAATATTTTAACAATACATGAAAATTATAACTTGGCTTTCTTTACTTTGGCAACATACTACATCCATTCTGTGTACTCCTACAATGCTGACGAAAGTTCTTGCTTTTTGGAAATTTTCATTCACTAACCCGTCGAGGACGGGTACTTCAGCTAGTATTTAAATAATAGCTTAAAAATGAGATTTGAATTGCAAGTTAACTTTAATGTCTAATTCATATTTACGCATAATCCAGAATTATGAATAAATTATTCAAGTATGCTAATCATTATTTTTTCATGAAAAAAATTTCACTTATTTAGAATGTCTGGCTATAATTATTGCATTTTTTAAATAGTTGATGCAAATATACTTTCTTTGATATTTTATGCTCTAATTGTGTACTTAATAATTGTGATTTTTTGTTTACTTACAATATTGGCTACATGTCATCAAAATGGATGAATACGTAAATAATTAAATCTTACGGATATTTTATATTTTTCTGTTAAATAAATTACTATTTATTAATAAAATGTTTTATCAGCTTTAAAAATGCTTCTTTCACCATAAACCAAGTTATGCGAACGTAAATGAATGATCAACTGGGGCGATTTCGCTAATACAACTCTGGCTCTCAGCGGAGCATTCAAAGATCCATGTTGAGAAACAACCCTGGTCACAAGTCTTCTCTGTTGTCTCTCCTTTTTGATAGCACGAATGAACAAGTTAAACCCGGATTCCCGATTAAATATGAAGCCCATATCTCATATATACTGAAACGAGAGGGGGGGATAAGCAGGCCTCACTATAAATATCCCGTCCCCAATTGAAACTTTTATGAATTTATTATTCCGCGCATTGGGGCCGCTTAATTAGATTAAATTTTATTTGCGCAACATGTCCTGAGTTCGCATTCATTTCTAACAAAATTCAAAGCTTTACATAATTTCAAAAGCAAATGAAATTCCCATCAACCATACATATTACATTTACGCAGTTCCGGAAATCTTATAAATAAAAATGAAATTCTGTTTGTTTGTTTGTTTGTTTGTTTGTTTGTGGATTTGATTCGTATACAAATCCACAAAAATGGACCTATCGGCCTGAAATTTAGTACAGATATGTAAAATAATATAGAATAACTCATAGTCCACTTTAAAACTTTGAAAGTCCACCCGTTCCCGGAATTTAAGAGATTTTTTATGCTCTTCACGCAAAAATCTTTCCGTAATTGTAACCCCTGTAGTGAAAAAAGTGTGAAATAAGGATCGTGATTGCCATGTGTGGCGATTTTGCCGAATAAAATGTCGTTCGTATACAAATCCACAAAAATGGACCTATCGGCCTGAAATTTAGCACAGATATGTAAAATAATATAGAATAAATCGTAGTCCACTTTAAAACTTTGAAAGTCCACCCGTTCCCGGAATTTAAGAGATTTTTTATGCTCTTCACGCAAAAATCTTTCCGTAATTGTAACCCCTGTAGTGAAAAAAGTGTGAAATAAGGGTCGTGGTTGCCATGTGTGGCGATTTTGCCGAATAAAATGTCGTTCGTATACAAATCCACAAAAATGAACCTATCGGCCTGAAATTTAGCACAGATATGTAAAATAATATAGAATAAATCGTAATCCACTTTAAAACTTTGAAAGTCCACCCGTTCCCGGAATTTAAGAGATTTTTTATGCTATTCACGCAAAAAGCTTTCCGTAATTGTAACCCCTGTAGTGAAAAAAGTGTGAAATAAGGATCGTGGTTGCCATGTGTGGCGATTTTGCCGAATAAAATGTTTTAAATTCTCAAAGTAAAAATAAAAGAATAATAATGATTTTTTTTTTGTTAGTTTATATTCGTAAGGTTATTTTTTTTTAAATTATAATATCGTGTGCATGGGAAATCAGAGCAGGAAAGTAATGCTTTACACGCAAAACAATAAGAATTGAAGATTTCCGAGGCTAATAGGTAAATTATTTTAGTTTGGCGAAAAAATAAAATGGCTCAAATGCCGATTTTGTGAAAGTGAGTTCTAGCGGTTTGCACAGATTTCAGCTTGGCGCAATTTATTGAGAGCTTAAGGAAATAGATTTTTGATAACAAGTGCAAAGGTTTTATTAGAATACAGCGTTAAATTTTAATGATCCGTGAAGAAATAATGCAGTTATTAAGGGATTTCAATTGATCTATCTCCAGAATTCTCGCCAAATGAGTACATTGATTTAAGTGGGGGGAATTCCGCCAAATTTCAGAAAATTGAAATCTTCTCATTTAGTACATCGGAGTAATGATGAATAAAACACGTTATAGTTGATTATTTTAAAAAATTCGGCTGTATTAAGGGATTCAACTTTTCAAATAAAGGCTTGCTTTACTTTTTCGCGGTCGAACCATTTCCCATATATTATTGCTGCTAAGTCAATGCTTCGAATGATTTCCTGAAAAAACGCTTGCAAAATGGCGTATGTTGGCACTTTGGCGAGGCTTAGATTTGAAACTGGATTTTATTTGAGAGTGGGATATATAATGACACTGGTTATAGATAAAAATGAATGTTGGTATGAGTGTATGAGGTTGAAAAACTCCAGCACCATTGAGCACCGTTGCACCATGAAATTTGGTTCACCTAAGTCTTTTATCATGGAGAAGCTTTTTATGCTATCCGTTTTCCTCTAACTTGCCACCAGGTGGCGCAGCAGAACGTCGAATTCTATCCCGTTTAGCCGTTCGCTATGCGAATATCGTCCAACCGATTTCGATGAAATTTGGTACACGCGAATATTAGAACACGGAGAATATTTTTCATTATCCATTTTGCTGTAACTTGCCGCTAAATGGCGCTGAAAAGCATCAACTTCTATACCATTCGACCGATCGGCATTAGGGATGGACGCGAGACGTGCGAGACGAGAATTGGGGCTGTCTCGTCTCGTCTCGCAGTGGTAAACCTCTGTCTCGTCTCGCGTCTCGTCTCGTCTCGCAAACACTGTGTCTCGTCTCGCGTCTCGCAAAGAAATTGCTGTCTCGTCTCGCGCGAGACGCGAGACGTCTCGCGAGTCTCGCAAAATTAAGGACTGCGATTTCGTTACCATTTTATACTAACTTATTATTGGGATTTTATTGAA